>JAZKJV010010505.1:600000-983069 GCA_037367405.1 Ottelia alismoides | reverse complement strand
TCATTTGTGGACATTTGTAACTTAGCGGGTCTGTTTCGCCGAGCACCGGTGTGCTCGGGGGACCCATTTGGATTTTCGCGGCTTTTTCTACGGCTTTTATAGCTAGCTGCCTTTTCCGGTGTTTAAGCGGTTTTTCTCGAGCCCCTAGATTTAGGAATTTCTCTTGCTTGTGACGTAAATTTCTAAGGCCCAACACCTAATAGAATATCTGTTCCTATAGAACGTAATTGGACCTTAATAAAATTCACTGAAAAAGTTAGTTTAATTGGATTTGAGACCACGTGCCGTGAGGAGTCACATACAGCGCTGGCAGGACCCGTTGTGGCGGGCACCGAGTGACTCCCAAGATCGGACTCCGGACTCGATTCGGTTAGCTAACTATTGTTCTTCACGATCAATAGAAGTTGCTTGTCTAAGGCCGGTTTTTCCCGTTGCACCATTTAGGTAGTTTTATTTCTGTCTTTAAATTCTGCGCGGATCACTTGCATGTAGAGTGCTGGAGACAAGGTACGCATTTCTTTCTCTGCATGCATCATTGATTTCTTCGCGCATCGGCTTTTTCGTCTTCTCCCTCTGTTTTTGGCTTAATCATCAGGAGAATCGGAAAAATCGTTAGGCCGCTTGTATTTATTTTGAAAAAAAAATTAAAAAGAAAAACAAAAAAAATTGGGACTGGATAACATTATTGACCCTAAAAGACACTCACATTAAAAATTTGTCTTGGGGAGAGCAACCCCCTCCTTGTATGGTTTGGATGCGCGAGAGAGTGACCCGCACCCTAGGTAGAACCCTCCGGTGTTATTTCTAGCTGACTACCGACTCTTCCGTGCGGGCCAGTCGGTTGGAGTAGCATCGGGTATCCTAACAGGTCACGTAAGCGCTCTGATATCTTGCCTGTTCACCAAATAAAATTGACAAGATAAATTGACCGATCTTTCACGGTCTTCAGATTGTGTTGCGTTGGTGAACCGGGGGTTTGCTTTGCGATCATATTTTCTCCAGATCCCATCCGCCCAACTCGCCAGATCAAGATGATGGGTAGACGATCTCTTAGGCAGCCTCTGGCTGCACCGCTTTCAAGCGCGTCTACTCCATCATCTAGGTTGGCCCGTGAGAGTCGAGACCAGCTCTCCGGGCCCGAGTTCGATTCCACCCTGTTCCCCCTCGATCCCCTTTCTTCTGCTACTGAGAGACATGAGCCCGAGGAAAGACGAATTAATTGACAGAACCTGAGTTGGGCTCATCTGATTTTGCAGACGTCCCTATGGCCGGAGCCGGCAGTTCAGACGATCGCCAGCCCGAACATTTTGTCTTAGACCAGGGAGCGATTAACTCTACCCTGATCGCGTCATTAGAGACAGTTCAGCAACAGTTACGCGATCAGGGGGCTTTTATGATCGAGATGAGAAGGGAGATGGAGCGACTCCGAAGAGAGCGAGACGAGCCGAGCGAGCCGGAGGACATTCCTGACGCTGATGCAGAGGCAGCAGCCGCAGCAGCAGCCGCAGCAGCAGCTGCCGCAGCAGCGGCAGCCGCCGCCGCAGCAAGACCGATGCGGGAGCTACACAACCCCGGATCTACACTGATGCACCAGTGGGTGGTGATCCCTGCTATCGTGGGGGATTTCAAGTTCCCTCCGAACACCCTGCAGATGCTTCCTCATTTTCACGGACTCGCCACTGAGGAACCCCACCTCCATCTCCAGGAGTTTTTGATGATCTGTAGCACTGTCCACGACCGTCGTGTGGACCAAGATACGATTCGGATGATGGCCTTCCCTTTTTCACTGGCAGATAGAGCAGCCGCCTGGCTGAAACATTTAGGGAAGTTTGTTTACACCTGGGAGCAGCTCCGCACCGAGTACTTGAACAAGTACTATCCACTCGGGCGGACGAATGCAGCAAGGGCCCTGATCAACAACTTCTCCATGCTCCCTAATGAGCAGTTTCACGAAGCATGGGAGAGGTTCAGAGAGCTTCTGGATAGATGCCCACACCACGACATTTCGAAGCCGAACCTAGTTCAAAGCTTCTTTAGTGGGATGACACCAGAGCTTCAGGGTCTGGTGAATGCTTCTTGCGGCGGGTCCTACTTTGCCAAGGACCACAACCAAGTCTGGGCCATCTACGAAGAGATGGCAGAAAATTACATGGTGATGTCTCAGACTCGGTTGTACACACAGAGATCTCAGCAGCCGCCAGGACCCGTGCAGTATCAGCGGATAGCACGGGTTGATGCAGGTCCATCCAGTTCGTCCACAGTTGCAGCCGCACAGGCAGAGTCGGCCGCTGCGGACATGGGGATTATCAGCGAGAAGTTGGACCGCATGGAAATCATAGAGAAGAAGCAGTGCCAGGGCATAACTCAGATGGAGCAAATGGCACAAACTCTGAGCGACATGAAGACCCAGCTCTTGTGTCTTCAGGAGGCACAGACGGCTCCTCAGCCCCGTCTTCTGTCGCGAGGCGATTCCGGCGGCAGCCGCAGCTCGTCCCAGCGCTCCAGCTCCTTGCAGCAGCCTAGACAAGTTCACCTTGTACAGGCAGAGCCGTACCAGCAGCAGCAGCCCTCTTACCAGTCACCACCATCTCCAGACTTACAGATGGTGATATATCAGCCGGATCAGCCTCTGGATGTACTCCCACCAGCCCCTTACGATGCGGAACCGTTGATGGATGTCAACGGGATTTGGTATGACCGCCCTCAACTTGGAATCCGAAGAGATCATCCCGGATTCAGGTGGGGGAATGGGGGTAACCAGGCCCAACAGCAGCCAGCCGGTCAGGGAGGGCAGTACTCCCAGCAGAGAGATCACCAGCAGCCCCCAGCATACCAGCCATCATCCTTCGTACCTCGTCCCTACCAGCAGCAGGGACAGAATTGGAGACGTGAGCAGCAGGCTCACCAGCAGCAGCATCCTTCCTCTTACCCCTCTCAGCCGCAGCAACACCAGGTCCAGCAGCCTCATTACCAGAGAGGCAACCCGTCGGGCTCCCATGAGAGCCCCGCCATGGATGATCTAGCCCGCATCTTCACAGAGCAGCAGGCTACATTTAGACGGGAGATGGACGAGTTCCGCCAGGAGATGCGGGACCTGATGAGAGGGAAGGCCGCCATCCCTGCACAGATCGAGCCTAACCCGAATAACTTGAAGAGGAAATCTGAGCAGGTAGTTCACACTGAGCCTACCACTTCTAGTGACTCATTTGATGTTATCTCGTCGGATCTATTTGATGCTGATTTTGTCACACTTAGGAGCGGTAGAAGACCAGCAGGAGGCGCCTCATCTGAGCGACAACACGAGGATCCATCTAGAGCGCCAGATGAGGAAGAGGAGAGCGGTACTGAAGCCGCACATCATGATGACGGTGGTACTGATGCCACCCGAGATGCTGATTCCACCGGCGGTACTGAGGCCGCCGCTTCACCAGATCGAGGAGGTGGTACTGACGCCACCAGCAGAGCCGAGCCCGACCGCGGTACTGAAGCCGCAAGACGTCTAGTTGTGGAGCCAGCTAGAGGTGGTACTGAGGCCACCAATATTCATTTTGATAGAGATGTTGTCTCTCCTCGTATGAATGTTTCTCAGAACTCTAATTTGAATAAAGGAAAAGGTTTAGTTTCTTCTGATCCCACTATGGTGTATGATGTTTGTGAGGATCCGGTCATCGAACCGTCTAGGCCTATTCCTAGTCCTTCATCTGAGAAGGACCCTGTGATCCCCTTTCCTAGAGCCCTTGAGTTGGGGAAGGGGAAGAAAAAAGAAAAAGATCCAAAAAGAGAGAGCAGGAGGAGTTCAGCCAGGGCATGATAGACCGGTTTCACATCCAGCTGACCCTCAATGAGGCTTTGCAGCACATCCCTCTTCTTCAGCGATCCTTGAGAGACAGGACCACAGTCAGGAGGAAGAAGAGGAGTAAAACCACAGAGATTCATGTGTTGACCAAAGCCACGTGTTACGCGATCCAGAACCATCTGCCGACCAAGAGGCCAGATTTAGGAGCCCCGTATGTCAGATGTCAGATTAGTGAGCAGAGGTTCGACCGTACTCTACTAGATAGCGGATCGTCAATTAACCTTCTTCCGGCAGCCCTTCTCGACCACTTAGAGTTGGGCACTCTTAGACAGAGCAGGACATACCTTCAGTTTGCTGATCGGTCTGTCAAGAGGCCAAAGGGGTTGTTGCGAGACGTTGTCGTCACGATTCAGGGTTTGCAATTCCCCGTGGACTTCGTAGTGCTGGACATGGAGACCCCTGACTCGTTGACCGATTCCCCCATCATTCTCGGTCGCCCATTCTTGGCCACAGCCAAGGCGGTGACTGATCATGATAGCGGGAAGGTGTTCTTTCGCGTCCAGGGCGAGAGTATACAAATAGAGACGGTTAAGGACCACAGATCCAGAGATAGATCCCGCTCAGAGGGCAGTATAGATTCAGAGCAGCTGACAGACGCAGAGCCAGACATCCACCAGGACTGTGATTTTGTGATCACAGATGATGAGGCAGCTTGGGCAGATCCTGCAGCACAGACCATCCTCTCATATTCAGCTACAGCTGATGCAGAGATGATCGCAGAGGATAGTCTGGAGAGCACAGCCCTGGTTCAGGATACTATTGAGTCAGCAGAGTCGGACCTTGATCGCGACACGATTTTCAGTGATGGTGGTACTGAAGCCACCCTGCTCTACGGTGGTACTGATGCCACCGCAGTTGATACAGATCCCTCGGATTCAGAATCTGATTGGGCAGATTGTGATGATCAGATGCCAGATCTGGATCCACCTGAGCCTATAGATGAGGAGGAGGTAGAGGCAGAACAGATCAGAGACAATGCAGAGGACCCGCCTTCTCCAGATCCAGTTTGTGAGAGTTCGTTATCATTCTCCCAGGCAGATTTGGCAGAATTATCCGCATACACACATCTCCTTCAGAAGCCAGATTTGCCAGCACCCAGCTGTCCAGAGCTAAAGCCGCTCCCTACTTCGTTGAAGTATAGATTCCTTGCGGGAGAGTCTGAGATGTACCCAGTCATCATCTCTGCCGATCTGACTGGAGAGCAAGAATCCCGTCTGATGGAGGTTCTTGAAAAGAACCGCAAGGCAATTGGATGGAGCGTAGCAGATCTCCATGGGATTAGTCCCTCATTGTGCTCCCACCATATCTATCTCGAGGAAGGGGCGAAGCCGTCGCGTGAGTTCCAACGGCGACTGAACCCTAACCTAAGAGAGGTTGTTATGAAGGAAATATCAAAATGGTGGAGTGCAGATTTTATTTATCCCATTTCCGACTCCAAGTGGGTTAGCCCCTTGCATGTGGTGCCCAAGAAGACGGGCATCACTACTGTGATTAGTGAGTCGGGAGAGGAGATTGCTACACGAGTACCCACCTCTTGGCG
Source organism: Ottelia alismoides (assembly GCA_037367405.1). Classification (NCBI taxonomy): domain Eukaryota; kingdom Viridiplantae; phylum Streptophyta; class Magnoliopsida; order Alismatales; family Hydrocharitaceae; genus Ottelia; species Ottelia alismoides. The sequence continues at coordinate 977,673 of JAZKJV010010505.1, read as the reverse complement.
GGTCTGTGTTGACTACAGGAGACTCAACCAGGCCACCAAGAAGGACCATTTCCCCCTGCCTTTTATTGACCAGATCATAGAGAGACTGGCAGGAAAGAGCCATTATTGCTTCCTAGATGGGTACTCGGGCTACAACCAGGTGGCCATCGCTCCTGAGGATCAGGAGAAGACTACCTTTACCTGTCCCTTCGGTACATACGCTTTTCGACGCATGCCATTTGGGCTATGTAACGCCCCTGCGACTTTTCAGAGATGCATGTTGTCGATATTTTCGGACATGGTAGGGGAGTGTTTGGAGGTCTTCATGGACGACTTCTCGGTTTACGGCGACGGATTCGATTCCTGTCTTGACTGCCTAGACCGAGTGCTCCAGCGATGTATTGATACCCGCTTGGTTCTGTCTTGGGAGAAGAGTCACTTCATGGTGACTCAAGGGACGGTGCTTGGCCACATCATCTCCAACAGAGGCATGGAGGTTGATCCGGCCAAGGTCGATGTCATTAGGAAACTCACACCGCCGTCCAATCTGAAGCAGTTACGGTCATTTCTGGGGCACGTTGGTTTTTATAGGAGATTCATTCATGATTTCAGCAAGATTGCCCGACCGTTGACTGACCTCTTGACGAAAGACACCGAGTTCCTTGTCGATGACAAGTGTCTTTCGTCCTTTGAAACTCTCCAGCAATGTGTTATTGAGGCTCCTGTCCTTCAGCCGCCTGATTGGTCTCTCCCATTCGAGATCATGACGGACGCCTCTGATTTTGCCGTAGGGGCCGTGCTAGGACAGAGGAGGGATGGAGTGCCATTTGCCATACACTATGCTAGCCGCACATTGGATTCCGCCCAGCGGAATTATACGGTCACAGAGAAGGAGATGCTAGCAGTAGTGTTTGCCCTTGATAAATTCAGATCGTATATCATTGGATCTAGAGTGACTTTGTATACTGACCACACCGCCATCAGGTACCTCATGTCAAAGAAGGATGCCAAGGCCAGACTTACTAGATGGATCCTTCTACTCCAGGAGTTCGACATTGAGATCAAGGATAAGCCTGGAGTCAAGAATGTGGTGGCGGACCATTTATCCCGATTAGAGCAGCCTGAGGAGACAGAGCAGATTGATCCGATCAGAGATACCTTCCCAGATGAGGCGATCCTTGCTATCGCCTCACTCCCATGGTACGCCGATATTGTGAACTTTCTCGTTGTTGGGAAAGTCCCACAAGATTGGCCCAGGCAGAGGCTTGAGACCTTCCTTGCGAAGGCCAAGTCTTACCATTGGGAGGATCCCATCCTTTACCACGAAGGAGGGGATAGCGTCTGGCGTCGGTGTATTCCTCAGGAGGAACACCATAGCGTCCTCACTTACTGCCACAAGCTTGAGGCAGGAGGACATCATTCGGGGAGGAGAACGGCACAGAAAGTGCTCCAGTCCGGTTTGTGGTGGCCTACCCTCTTCAAGGACTCAGATGAGTTCGTGAAGAGGTGTACTGACTGTCAGAGGATGGGCACTTGTGGACAACGTGATATGATGCCGATGCAGCCCATTCACTTCTGTGAGGTTTTTGACGCATGGGGCATCGATTTCATGGGTCCATTCCCTAAGAGTCAGGGATTCGAGTACATTCTGTTGGCCGTAGATTACGTTAGTCGTTGGGTTGAGGCTATCCCCGCCCGAGCCGCTGATGCTAAGACAGTTTGCAGATTTTTGAAGAAGCACATCATCACGCGGTTCGGGGTTCCACGAGTTCTGATTTCTGATGGGGGATCTCATTTCATCAACGACCAGGTGAAGGCCCTTGCCAACGAATTCAGCATAGACCATCGTGTTGCCACACCATACCATCCACAGACAAATGGTCTAGCTGAGGTGTCGAATAGGGAGATCAAGAATATTCTGCAGAAATTCGTCCGCCCTGACCGAAAGAATTGGTCACAGTTTTTGGACTCGGTCTTGTGGGCATATCGGACGTCTTTCAAGACTCCATTGGGCACATCTCCCTTTCGCCTCGTTTATGGCAAGCCGTGCCATCTACCTGTTGAGCTGAGGCACAAGTCACTTTGGGCAGTCACAGATATTCTTATGGATCCAGATGGTATAGGAGACCAGAGGAGGCAGAGCTAGCCGCCTTGGAAGAGCTTAGAGATACAGCTTTCTCAAACAGCCTACATTATAAGGAGAAAGTGAAGGAGTGGCATGATTCTCATATCAGCCACAAGCATTTTGAGATTGGACAGAAAGTATGGCTGTTTGATGCAAGGCTTAGATTATTTCCAGGGAAGCTACAGAGCAAATGGAAAGGACCCTATTTGGTCAGAAAGGTACACGATAACGGTAGCATTGATATATCTGAGTTATCTTCTGAGAGTACCTTCCGAGTGAACGGCCAGCGGCTCAAACCATTTCTAGATCATGAGCCGCGGGACGTTATTATTGCCGCTATTCATTTTGCGTGAGATGTGGTCTTTTTGACTCACATCTTTTGCATCTCACGCCTGATTTTCACTGTTCCTCCGCCTGTATAGATCCAGTTGTCCATATCATTCTATTCTTTAGTCCCACATCCCGTCTCTCATCTTATGATTATGCTATACTTAGGGTGTACTTTACCCTAAGTATAGGGGGGATGTCGGACCTGTGAGTATTCTTTTCATTCTTTCTGCTCTTGTTTTTGCTGCCTATACTTAGGGATATTTTACCCTAAGTATAGGGGGGGCAGATTCTGTATATTCTTCACTCGGCTTTCCCTTCATGTACAGCTTTCTATACTTAGGATTAGTTAATCCTAAGTATAGGGGGAGACCACCGAGTTCCTCTCATTTTATTCATTTATTCGTTCCTGTACTTAGACATTCCTTTTCACTTCCCTTTTACTAAGCACGAGTTATGTCTTCTTCATCGCTCTTGATCACTCTGAGGACATCGTTCGAGCTAAGTATAGGGGGGGTGTGTATATATTTCATATATACTTTAGCCATAACTCGTACTTTGTGTGAGTGTGTTAATAAATAAAATGGCTAAAAATCACAAAAATTTTAAAAATTTTTCATGTACATAAACCTCTTTTATTCTTGCACATACATAGCTAGTGTATAAAGTATTTTTGTAAAAAATGATTTCAAAAATCTTTTGTGTAAAGCTTGTGTAAATATTTTGTATCAAAATTATGTATATAGTACAAAATTTTCCAAAATATTTTGAAAATCAAAAGTTTGCAAAAATCTTGTGTAAATGTTTGTAAATATCTTTTTGCAAAACTTGCACTTCATGCATCATTCATTCATGATTTCAAAACATTTTTCAAAAATTTTGCATGATTGTAAAATATTTGTAAATAGCATCTTGTGTACATATATGTATATAGTTTTTCCTGGATGAGAGTTGACATTTAAACTAAGCCTGGAATTAAATTGAGAAATGGAGCTTGAACAAGATCTTAATCCACTTAACTTCAAGAGGAACCTTGTAGGACTTAGGGTTAAGGCTTTTCAGGTCCATAAGGACTTAATTCTTTGAGTCCACTAGGCTATGAGCATATGTCATCTTGATGAGCCTAAGTAGAGCACTTAACAACACACGCATGACTCTCAGAGACAATGGCTTCACTTGCACCTGCACTTTACATATGGCTCTCCACGGATGAGGTGGTGAGGAGGCAGTTTCCTTTGGCTTGGGGTAGCATATGAGGGTAGTACTTCTAGGCGGAACCTCTCTTCTTCTTATAGTGAAGGAAGTGCACCTCAACTTGGTCTAGTGGTGTTGAAAGCTAAAGACAGAAGCTGTGGGTTGCAATAAAGCTTCAAAAGAGGGATAGTCTACTGGCTCAAGGGGAAATTTCTTATATGCTGCACCATGTAGATATGTTGTACAGAAGTTCTTGAAAAAAAAAATGCAAAAATACAAAAAGAACTCCAAAAAAGTGGTGGGTCGGATTGAAAATTTAATAACCCCACCGGAGTGTAAAGCAAAAGGCTTATGGTATCCATGTTACATCTCATGAAGCTTGCAGCGGGAGACTTAGCTACACTGGCTAAGCTTCCAAAACTCTATACTTCTACCCCCTCTTCTTGAGCCGGTTGCACTTGAACTTAGAAGGGAATACCCCCGCTTCTCGAGGAAAGAGTTGCTAGACTGAGGCATTAGAGTTACCAGGTTGAGGGAGGTTGTTTCTTTGTTACTTCTGAGGTAGGGAGCCACATATCACCTACACCGCAAGGAAAAGATTCATGGTCATTAGAGTTTGTGTATGTAGACTTGTTCTGATCTGGTTTATTGAGGAGTCTTGCCCATCGACTGGTGGAACTTGGAGGCTGTTGAGTTTTAAGCTTAAGTCCAAATAAGGTTCCGACACATTAATAATCCAAAGATCTGATCGAGCTCCATATTTCAATTTAATGAAGGAAAATTTAATAAGTTAACCTTGATCCATGTACATCCTCTTTTTCTTTTTCTTTTTCTTTCTTTTTCACTTCTTTTTCAAATAAGTGATTGCTAAGGGACTAGCAAAGTTAAGCATAGGGGGGTGATGAATACCCATTCATCACTCTTTATTCTTCTATTTTAGCTACAAAAACCTTTGCAAATACATGTAGATATGTGTAAATACAAATAATTACCAAAAGCATGCATTGTGTAAAAACCTATAATTAGCATGTTTTTGTGCACAAAATAAAAGAATAAAGAGCAAAAAGAAAAAGAGGGGAAATATTTAGAATAAATATTGAGCAACCTAACCCAAGGGAGGGCTCAGCATGGGCCTGACCGCATAAAAGCCAAAGTAGAGGGAGATAGGAGCTCATGTGTATATACTTCTGTAAATACATAAAATTATATTTTCCTCACCCAAAAATATGTTTGTCCATATTGTGTGTATATTTAGAAACTATTAAAAACAAAATAAAAAGATGAAAAGCAAAAAGATCAAAAATACCCTTCCATCACCATGTACATAAACCACACCAATGTATTTATTTACCCTATAGATAAATAAAAGTATTTTCTAAACTTTTTGTAAATATTCTATGTTACATATTGTAAATACATAAAATAACAAGAAACAAAACAAAAATCAAATAAAAATTACAAAATTAAAAATACAAAATACATTGTATAAATACCATGTATATAAATATATACAACTATTTATTTCGCCCTTGTGTATAAATAATTAAAATAAAATAAAAATACCATTTTATTCCATATTTTAGGATGTAAATAAATAAAATACAAAATGAGCATAAAAATACATAAAAATAACAAATAAAAAATCAAAAATAAAAATCCATATAGTGTACATATACCTATATACATAGCTACCCTATTTTTATTTCCAAAAATTAATTAAAAATCACCAAAAAATAGAAAAAAATAAAAGAAAAATATTTCATGTTTTGAGTTTTCTTTAATTCGGCCTATTTCTACCTTAAAATAAATAAACAAAAATTGGATACACGTGGCAGCTTCTGATTGGTCCACGGGGGATTGTTGACCCCGGTCAACTCCCCCGCGGACTCCTTCCTTTTCTGGAAGTTGCGCGCCGCCCCACCTTCGCCGAATTTTCCACGCGTCTCCAGGCTGTCACCCACGCAAACCCCATGCCCGGATTCTTCGCCGATCATCCCTCATCCTCGCCCGATCTTTCGCCATGAAATCAACGCCTTCCTTAGCCGTCGCCCCTCAACCCTAATCGCCCCGGACGCTTTATATATTCTCACTTCCGCCGCCTCCGCGCCCCATCTTTGGACCTTCTCCTTCTTCCCAGTGACCTCCATAGGCATCGCGAGAGTGACAGCAAGCATTTGCCCTTGTTGCAGCGAGGCGAGGAGGCGAATCCACTGATCCGGCGATCTTCGCCGCCGCTGCTCCGCCACCAGCGTCGAGCATCGAGCCTCGGGCCGAGACGACCCTCGAGGCTACGACCAAGAGCACCCCCTGCTCTTCCCCAGTCTCTCCGACCACCCAGGTAGAACCCTTAGGCCGTAGGATAGCGTAGATCTTGATTTTTCAGTTACTGTTAGCGCAGCTCCGCCGCCTTCGTCCGGCACCTCCGACCACCCATTTCGACCATCCGACCCGATCATCACCTTCGCCATTCCCTCACGCACCTTCTTCACCCATTCACCCAACCCAGATCGCACCGGATCTGGGAACCGAGCTCCTCCGCCGATCACCCTCGCCGGAGCTCACCATTTCGACTCACACTTCACCTTCACGCCGCCTAATCGGGTCGAGGCACTTTGCCCTCGACCCGCGAAGCTTCTGAACTATTTTGCAGGTCAAGAGGAGGCCGTCTGAGGCTTCCCGACATCTTCCCAGGAGCTTCTCCTCCGCCGACCTCGCCGGAGCCTTCCAGGGCTCGGCCGGGGCATCGGAGACCCGTAGCAGCTGCGCAACTTCACGCCGGATCTTCTCCGACCTTCAGGCGCAACAGAGGAGGGCGGAGACACCTTCACGAGGCCGGCGAAGTTCGCCGGCCATCAGTTCTTCCACCATCCTCCAGAGCCGTCAGATCGCCTTCTTCGCTCCAGATCAGATCCTCACCGTCCATCTGCGGAGTCTTGCTACCGTCCGATCATCCCGAGGATCGATCTTCACCGTTGAGCAGCGAGGTTAAGCCACGACGTCTCTCAGCCATCCGATCATCCACGTGGCTGCACCTCGACCATCCGATCTGAGCCTGGCCTCCTTCGAAGAACCACGTTGCATCTCAACCATCCGATCATCCACGTGGACTCACACCAGCCGTCGGATCAGGCCAGCACTTCCATAGTTAAAGGCGCGTTTGTTCTCCACCGTCCGATCTGCCACGCGTCACACATCAGACCGTCGATAATAATAAAAGGGGTAAATTTCTCCTAGACCCCTCTGTTTGTTCCATTTCTTTTTAGTCCTGTAATTTTTAATTCAAGTTGTTTATTTTCTGGGATATTTGCACCAAGGACCTCGTACTTATTTTATTTGCACTTATACCCCCGCCAGTTGTGAACCACGTGCGTCGTCACGTGTGTATCTGGGCTTTTTGCATGATTAATCCTGTAGTTCTGGTTGTTATGAAATGAATAAAACTTTTTGAGTAATTGCATATATACCCCTGTGAATGTTTTATTTGCACATGTGCGTTTTATTTTGGGTTATTTGCAGATAAGCCCCTCGACTTTTGGTACTTGTTACCAATAAGCCCTCGGAACTTATTTTTATTACCATTTGGTCCCTGTGTGCCCCAGGCACGTGCTTGGCACGTGTTTTGCTGGGTATTTTGCACCAGGACCCCAGAACTTTTGGGTATTTGCACTTAGGTCCCTGTGCACAGTGCCCCCTTGTTATTTTTGAATTAAATATCAAACGACCTCCAAATCCAATGAGATTTTGACACATGGCTCCTGCCATGGTGTAGGAATTTCTGTGATTTTTGAGGACATTTTTGATTTCATTTATTATTTTTAAAAATTCAAAAACCCCTATTTTTGCCACTGTTTGACTTTAAAAATACCAAAAAAATATAAAAACCCCACCAAAAATTCTAAAAAAATTAGGTATTGTAGTTTGCTTGCTGTTTGATTTTCCAGCCATTTTTTGCTATTTTTCATCACTTAAAAGCCTTAAAAATTGAAAAACCCCTCAAAAACTCATAAAAATTATAAAAATTAAATTAAAAATCCAAAAATAATAATTAGGGTGCCTAAATTTTCCTTATTCTTCATAGTTTACAGGAAAATTACCTCCAGGGTTGATTGAAACTCTTAAATATTTTATTTTTGAGTTTCTAACCTTGCTGGACAGTACCTCTTCTTTGTTGCATTGTTTGATTTTTAATAAATAATTTACCCATTAGAAAAATTCCAAAAATTCACCAAAAACAGTAAAAAACTTAAAAAAACCTAAAAACCAATTTTCTGGAATTTTTGTTTGATTTTTGGTGTGTTTAATAAATTGTGGAAGTTGCCTTGTTTTTCCTTTCTTTCATTTTCTCATCATTTAAAAAAAAATATAAAAACAAATAAAAACCACTAAAAAAGATTCCCTCGGATTTCTGACTACATCGTAGGCTATTTAGCCAATCTGTGCTCCTTGTGTTCGACCCTGGGAGCTATACCAGGTTAATCCTATAGCTAGACCGCTCTATTTCGTGCGAGCTTGTTTTTATCTGATTTGAGTGGTTGATTTCTTCTTGATTGACTTAGTTGAGTGAGAGAGGTCGCAACGACCTAATTTTCTGTACCTTTACCTCTGTCATTTGGCCGGTCGTCAGCCCTCCATCCATACGCCATTTTTTTAACGGTCGCAGGATTTTTTAAATCGACCTTGTTTGGATGGAGGCCGTAAGAGTCTCTGTTTCTGATGAAATTTTAATAGAATGTGAGAGGGATATAATGATGAATTTACAAATTTTTATTTTCTAAAGAAATTAAAAAATGAGGGAAAAATAGTTGTGGGAGTAGCTAAGTTGGCTACAACTAGGGAGCATACTCCCTTTTCCCATATATATATGTATGTATGTATGTATGTATGTATGTATGTATAGGTAAATGGAGCTTCCCCCAGGGAGTAGCCAACTTGGCTACTCCCACCCCTATTTTTCCCTCATTTTTTTATTTTTTTGGAAAATAAAAATTTGTTATTCATCATTATATCCCTCTCACATTCTATTAAAATTTCGTCAGAAACAGTGACTCCAACGGCCTCCATCCAAACATGGTCGATTTAAAAAATCCTACGACCATTAAAAAAAGACGTCTGGATAGAGGGCTTAGGAGTCTCTGTTTCTGACGAAATTTTAATAGAATGTGACAGGGATATAACGATGAATATACAAATTTTTATTTTCCAAAAAATAAAAAAATGAGGGAAAAATAGGGGTGGGAGTAGTCAAGTTGGCTACTCCCTGGGGGCAGCCCCATTTTACCCATATATATATATAGGGTAAAATGGGGCTTCCCCCAGGGAGTAGCCAACTTGGCTACTCCCACCCCTATTTTCCCCTCATTTTTTAATTTTTTGGAAAATAAAAATTTTTATATTCATCATTATATCCCTCTCACATTCTATTAAAATTTCGTCAGAAACAGAGACTCCTAAGCCCTCCATCCAGACGTCATTTTTTTAACGGTCGTAGGATTTTTTAAATCGACCATGTTTGGATGGAGGGCTTAGGAGTCTCTGTTTCTGACGAAATTTTAATAGAATGTGAGAGGGATATAATGATGAATATACAAATTTTTATTTTCCAAAAAAATAGAAAAATGAGGGAAAAATAGGGGTGGGAGTAGCCAAGTTGGCTACTCCCTGGGGGCAGCCCCATTTACCCATATTATAATATGGGTAAAATGGGGCTGCCCCCAGGGAGTAGCCAACTTGGCTACTCCCACCTATATTTTCCCCTCATTTTTTTAATTTTTTGAAAAATAAAAATTTGTATATTCATCATTATATCCCTCAAAAATTTCGTCAGAAGCAGAGACTCCTACGGCCTCCATCCAAACATGGTCGATTTAAAAAAATCTTGCGACCGTTAAAAAAATCACGTCTAGATGAAGGGCTTAGGAGTCTCTGTTTCTGACGAAATTTTAATAGAATGTGAGAGGGATGTAATGATGAATACACAAATTTTTATTTTCCAAAAAAATAAAAAATGAAGGAAAAATAAGGGTGGGAGTAGCCAAGTTGGCTACTCCCTGGGGGCAGCTCCATTTTACCCATATATATATATATATATATATAGAGAGAGAGAGAGAGAGAGAGAGAGAGAGAGAGGGGAAAATGGGGCTGCCCCCTAGGGGGAGCTAACTTAGCTCCCCCCGCCCTATTTTCTTCAAAATTTTTTATTTTTTTTTTGAAAATTTTTCCGTGAATATTCATCACTATATCCCTATATTATGTCATAAAAATTTCGTGTGAAACAGAGAGTCCTACGGCCTCCATCCAAACAGTCATTTTTTTAACGGTAACAGGATTTTTTAAATCAAGCCCGTTTGGATGGAGGTCGTACGAGTCTCTGTTTCGAATGAAATTTGAATGACATAATATAGGGATTTAATAATGAATTTACACGGTTTTAGATTTCAAAAAAAATAAAAAAAATTTGTAAAAAAAAAGGGCGGGGGGAGCTAAGTTAGCTCCCCCTAGGGGGCATACACATTTTACCCATATATATTATATATATATATATATATATATATATATATATATATATGAGGTAATTGGGGCTGCCCCCAGGGAGTAGCCAACTTGGCTACTCCCACCCCTATTTTTCCCTCATTTTTTTATTTTTTTAGAAAATAAAAATTTGTATATTCATCATTATATCCCTCTCATATTCTATTAAAATTTCGTCAGAAACAGAGATTCCTACGGCCTCCATCCAAACATGGTCGATTTAAAAAATCCTGCGACCGTTAAAAAAATGACGTCTGGATGGAGGGCTTAGGAGTCTCTGTTTCTGACGAAATTTTAATAGAATGTTAGAGGGATATAATGATGAATATACAAATTTTTATTTTTCAAAAAAATAAAAAAATGGGGGAAAAATAGGGGTGGGAGTAGCCAAGTTGGCTACTCCCTGGGGGCAGCCCCATTTTACCACATATATATATATATATATATATATAGGATTTCTTTCAAATAGGACGCAGTCCTTCCATAGCTCAGGAAGGCCAGTTCCTTTTTATATAAAACATGATGACTTTGGTAGAATACATATACAGTTTTGTATTATAATGTGCAGTTTTAATATTTGTATTATAATACTCAGTTTTGTATGCGACTTTGTATTTATAACGTGCACCTATAATACAAACTGTATATGTATTCTACTAAAGTACTCGTTTTTATACAAAAAGGGGCGGCCTTCCTGAACTCAAGAATATATATATATATATATATATATATATATATGAGAATAATGGGGCTGCCCCTTGCGGGCAGCCAAGAATGGCTGCCCCCGCGCCGTTTCGGCGTGTTTTTTATTTTTTTTTGAAAAATCTCACCGTGTAAATTCATCCCTATATCCCTCGTATATGTCATTCGAATTTCGTCAGAAACAGAGGCTCCTACGGCCTCCATCGAGATGGTGTCGATTTAAAAAATCTTATTACCGTTAAAATATGTCTGTCTCGATGGAGGCCGTAGGAGCCTCTGTTTCTGACGAAATTCGAATGACATATAGGAGGGATATAGGGATGAATATACATGGCGATATTTTTCAAAAAAAATAAAAAACGCGCCGAAACGGCGCGGGGGCAGCCATCTTGGCTGCCCGCAAGGGGCAGCCCCATTAATCTCTCTCTCTCTCTCTCTCTCTATATATATATATATATATAGGGCCTTTCAAATATGAAGCAGTCCTTCCTGAGTTCAGGAAGGCCGCCCCTTTTTTGTATAAAAACGAGTACTTTAGTAGAATACATATACAATTTGTATTATAGGTGCACGTTATAAATACAAAGTTGCATACAAAATCACAAGCATAATCTATATATATATATATATTCAACATAAAAAATATATTAAAATCACAAGCATAATCTATATAACACACTAAAAAAATGACCTAAGGCAGCGATGGATGTAACCTTCATTGCGATATCTTCTTGGTTAAATATATAAGAATGGATATTTTCTTAACTTGATTCTTTAAATTCGCAACGAGTATCATCTACCATTCCAACCCTACTAATTAGGGATGCAAACTGACATATATGGAAATGGATATAAGTGTTACCGTATACTCTCGTCCGTTTTTTTACACAAATATGGATTCTTAATACGAGTAAATATTGTGTAAAATTATGTATAAGCAATATAACAACTGCAAAATCCTTTCCCACATTAAATAGATTCGGCTACCTACAAGAATATCCTTCTTAATGCTTAACATAAATGTGTATATCATTCCATCATCTTAAAGATAGGGAGTAGTATAAATATGAGTGAGTGCTGCGTAAGTGAAGGACTTCTTATGCCTTTAAACATGAACGAGTATTTGGAGGATGAGAGATCCTTTGATATTGAAAATTAAAATAAAATATTGACTAAATAGTTTCTTTTGATGTTAATGATAAATAATCTTTATTGCAGATTTATTGCATAGTTGTCTTTTATACTTGTAATTAACACCGATTAGTCAATGTTAATTTAAAATGACTAGAGACGAAATATTTTTAAAAGTCAATGTATACGCATTTTTACATAAAATACTGCTTATAATCAACGGATAACACTCGTTACGATTTCAATAAATGTAATTTAATGGTATTAGTTTTTATAATTTAACATTGAAAGACATATAAATGAATCACTAAAACATTCATTGTTATAGCTCCATTTTATTGCACCATGTTAAGTATATAACAACAAAATTCCTTCATTGCAAACTATCTCTAATAAAAGATTTACAATGAATGTAAATATTTATGGGTAATGCTCTACATAAGAGTTTAATGGGGCTGCCCCCTTGAGGCAGCAAACAATGGCTGCCCCCGCACCGCTTTCGGTATTTTTTTTATTTTTTTTTCAAAAAATATCACCATGTATATTCATCCCTGTATCCCTCTTATATGTCATTCAAATTTCGTCAGAAACAGAGACTCCTACGGCCTCCATCGAGATGATGTCGATTTAAAAAATGCTATTACCGTTAGAAAATGACTGTCTGGATGGAGGATGTAGGAGTCTTTGTTTCTGACGAAATTGAATGGTATATAGGAGGGATATAAGGATGAATATACATGACGATATTTTTCGAAAAAAATTAAAAAATACCGAAAACTACGCGGGGGCAGCCATGTTGACTTAAACTCTTTATATAATAATGATCATTCATTGATTTTTCCCCCAAAATTATATTATTCATATGATTTATTTCTAACAATATAGCAGTAAATGCAACATTAGTCGCAAATTTCTTAAATCAAAATGTTTTTACATTGACGAATATTTATTATTATAGATTTAACATTGTATGACATAGCAAATATTCTCAAATTATTATTACTATAGCTCTATTTTGTCGTTATTCATGACATGTATGGATTTTTTCCGTCTACACTCCAATAGTGATGTGAAGTATACCCTTGTAAATTTTTTATATCCGGACTCAATATTAGTACGAAGACACTTCTGTCACATAACCAACTCCACTTTATTTGTGACTAAAAGAAATTAATTTCTATATTTAGACGGAGAGGTTTTTTTCCAATAATTCTCATTACAACAAAATGAGTTTATAGTGACCTTTTTTGGGTCCTATCACTATATCATATAGAATGATGATATTATTTATTGCAAAATTATTTTTACACTTGAAATTAGAGAGAAATATCATATCACTATATCATTGCGATGCTTATTTATTGTTATTTTTCAAAATTTTAATTAATTATCACTAAATTTTGAACTGAAAAAATTAGTGACAAACACTTGAAATATTTGAAAAATAGCAACAGATAAACAACAATTTATGTACTGTCGCTAATGATATAGAAAAGAATACTATATTTGTCCCAAATTTTATGTATAAAAACTAGAGGAAAGTGAGCCTACTTTGTGAAGTAGGTAACTTACCTACTTCACATTTCATTTTTTGCATTTTTTTATTTTTTTTCAAATACCACCATGGATTTTCATAATTATATCCCTCTAATATGTCATTCAAATTTCGTCAGAAACAGAGACTCCTACGACCTCCATTCAGACAGTCATTTTTTAACGGTCACCAATAAATATTCTATGTCGAAAGATTTACCAATAAATAGTCAACCATAGTAGGCAAGACTTCACATTAGCATCCTTCTTAAATAAAGTTTGATAGTAGGCGTCATAAGGCCTACCATAAAATCTTATGTAGTCAAAAGTTTGGACATTTGTATGGTGGTGGAATAAAGTTTATTATGCCTCAAATTTCAAAGAAAGTAGAAAAAGCTCTTGTAATGATATCCATAGTCACGTTGGGGCTCTACTCTTGACAATCGGCGCTATCAATTTTCATTCTAAATTGATTTCTGGTTATAGTGTGATCAGAAATAGCCCTCCACTCCAACTACATACTTGACTTTTGCGAAAGTAGACCCATATGGGTAGGGGAGATGCTGAAATATGTCTTTTTATTTTTCATCATTTTTAAATCTTATCTATATTGAAAATATTTACTTCGAGCACATTTCTTTTTACTTTAGTTATGGATGAGTTGACTAGTCACATTCAAGATGAGATACCGTGGTGCATGTTATTCACTGATAATATTGTATTGATTGATGAGACAAGAGATTGAGTAAATGAGAAGTTGGAGGTTTCGAGACATGCCTTAGAGAATAAAGGATTTCGTATAAGTATGACTAAGACTGAATTTATGTAAAAAATAATGAATTACTTGAGGTGAGGATTAGGGTTGATTACATTCAGAAGAAAGATGCATTTAGATACTTGAGATATTTTTGCAACAGGGTGATGAAATAATGGAGATGTTACTCATAGGTTGGCTAAAGTGGAGAGAAGCATGTATTATTTTTTTGACAAGAAAATATCTTTGAAAGTCAAAGGAAAGTATTACAAAGCAAACGTGAGACATGTTATGCTTCATGGATCAGAATGTTGGCCTGCGAACTGTAAACATGTCCAGAGAATAACGATAGAAAACATGAAAATGATAAGGTAGATGTATAGTCATACGTAAAAAGACCAAATTTGGAATAATGCAATCAGAAGGAAAGTTGTAACTCTGATTGAGGATAAGATGAGAGAAAATCACATAAGATGGTTTGAAAATTTGCAACGGAGTTCGATTGATTGCACCCATTAGAAGATGCATGATTTGAAATGTTGAGCCAGTTAGGAGAATGTAACAACCCCAATCTCAAATATAGTCCCACATCTAAAATTTATGAAGTATGGGTGTGGGTTATAAGTGGCGGAGATTAACTACTTCACAACTTCGACTTAAGCACTTTGGGTGTTTATCAATATGTCAAATTTAACTCGAACTCACAAGTTGTTAAGATCAGTTTTCCTCCATAACTGATCAGGTGGGGGGGGGGGGGGGGTTAAGTACGAGAGATTGCTGATGGTATCAAAGCCAATTTCTCCCTAATAGCGAAAAGGGTTACCTGTGAGTTGGAGCCACCCATACAAAGAAACGTGATGAAAAAACTACTCGGTGGGTGCAACTACACTATCACTGGGAATGAGTAATGGATCTTGTTGCAACGAGAATATTGTAAATATAAGTATGGAAGGTTGTAACACTCCAACCCCCAAACATTGGCACACACATACAAATCATGAGTATGGGTGTGGGTTTTAAGCGGTACGATCATTGTACTTGACAACTTAGGCTTAAGCATTTTGGGTGGTCGTCAATGGGTCCAATTGAGTCCAAATCCAACAAGTTATCGGGACCAGTTTTCCTCGTTAACAAACTAGAGACCTAAGCCCATGGCACTACAGAGTGGGCAAGGAAGATCCAAGAAATGTTGGAATGAGACTATCCGAAAGAATGTTAACTATTTGGATTTAAGATCGAAAATAACCCAAAATAGATCTAAATGGAGGCAAAAAAAATCCATATAGCTGACTCTACTTAATTGTGGTACAATACTTTGTTGTTATTATTGTTGTTAAATATTATCCCTTTTGTGTGTAAATAAGAGTACACCATATTTTAATTAAATTAGAAATTTATAAGTAGCCCATTCAATTGATTAGCTGTTCGACGCCTTACTTCACTCTACCTTTTTCCCTTATTCAAATACTGAAAATTATTGATATAGTCTAAGCGAAGATGCCCATCCGTTGTTGCTATGATCGTTCAAGTTATGCATGCAATTATGCCTTTTTTAAAGGGATATTTACACCTATAACCCTAAGTAATTACATAATTACCTCAGAATTCCTCTATAATAACGAATTATGCTCATGACCTTGTATAGTCCTTAACTCCTACATTCATAACCCCGGGTTAATTGCCACCCGATTTTCCGTCAACTATGATGATATCTGTCAAGAATTTTACATTTTACATCCAAATTTCTCTTTATTTATGAATGACTCCTCCCCTTCTTCCCCAGCCTTCCACTCCGACCATACAACCCCGTCCCTCCATCGTCCTCCTCTCACCGAAAGCCCTACCCCCACTTCCCCGACCTCCTTCCCCAAGGGAGCCTCCACCAAGCCCTCGGATCGACTGCAGGCTCCACCCCCACCGACCCGCCTGCTCTTCTTCTCCATCGCCTGCTGCTTTCGCTCATCGAAATCCCCCCTGGCTTCTTCTCCATCACCCGCTCCCCCCTCCCCCGTCTGGAAAGCCCCCCACACCTGGGCGGCACCATCTGCTTGGACCGGCTTCCCGTGGCACCATCCACCTGGAAGGCCCCCCGCCCGTGGCACCATCCGAAGGTTTTTGGTCTTTTTTACCATCAGGAATCCCAATGGGAGGAAGGCCCATTTGTTGCCGCTGCTTCTAGTGGTGGTGGCGTCTTTGTAGACCCATTATGCAAGCTCAACCTGAAGGAGACCTCGGAGTTCGTGAGAACCTTCCCAGTAGATCCAAGGTGCAGCATTGAGATCAGAGATGCTGTCGACACCTCTGCACAAGCAAGAAGAGGGAGACTGGATGTGCCAACAACCTCAAGAAGGCCTTCACTTGCCTTCTACGAGGACAAACTTTCCAGGAAGAGCGTCCCCTCCAAGTGGGACGATGCTGATAAATGGCTCATCAACACCTCCTGCAGGGAATCACCTGCCCATTTGGCAAACCCATCAAGGATCATACCCACCAAACAAGGTGGTTCCTTTTGCCAGAAAGGTGATGGCTTCGTGGAGAAGAGGATCAAGGTCTGTGAGGGCAAGTCCCACGGATTATCTCTATAGCCCCCAACCTCTGGCCGTGGCACCATCTGCCTGGAAGGTCCCCCCGCAAGCCTCTTCTCGATCGCCCTGCGCTTCTTCTCCATCGCCTGCTGCTTTCGCTCGTTGACCCCCCCTGGCTTCTTCTCCATCACCCACTCCCCCCTCCCCCGCCTGGAAGGCCCCCTGCACCTAGGGGGCACCATCCGCTTGGAAGGCGGCCCGCGGCACCATCCGCCTGGAAGGCCCCCCCGCCCGCGGCACCATCCGGAAGTTTTTGGTCTTTTTTACCATCAGGAATCCCAATGGGAGGAAGTCCCATTTGCTGCTGCTGCTACTGGTGGTGGTCTTTGTAGAACCCATTCTGCAAGCTCAACCTGAAGGAGACCTCAGAGTTCATGAGGGCCTTCCCAGTAGCTCCAAGGGGCAGCATTGAGATCAGAGATGTTGTCAACACCTCTGCACAAGCAAGAAGAGAGAGTCTGGATGTGCCAAAAACCCCAAGAGGCCTTCACATGCCTTCTACTGGGATAAACTTTCCAGGAAGAGCGTCCCCTCTAGGTGGGACGATGCTGATAAATGGCTCATCAGCACCACCTGCAGGGAATCACCTGCCCATTTGGCAAACCCGTCAAGGATCATACCCACCAAACAAGGTGGTTCCTTTTGCCAGAAAGGTGATGGCTTTGTGGAGAAGAGGATCAAGGTCTGTGAGGTCAAGTCCCACGGATTATCTCTGGAGCCCCCAACCTCTGGCCGCGACACCTTCTGCCTAGAAGGTCCTCCCGCAAGCTTCTTCTCGATCGCCCTGCCCTTCTTCTCCATCGCCTGCTTCTTTCGCTCGTTGACCCCCCGACTTTTTCTCCATCACCCACTCCCCCTTCCCCCGCCTGGAAGGCCCTGTGCATCTAGGCGGCACCATCTGCTTGGAAGGCAGCCTGCGACACCGTCCGCCTGGAAGGCCCCCCTCCCGCGGCACCATCCAGAAGTTTTTGGTCTTTTTTACCATCAGGAATCCCGATGGGAGGAAGTCCCATTTGTTGTTGATGCTGCTAGTGGTGGTGGCGTCTTTGTAGGCCCATTCTGCAAGCTCAACCTGAAGGAGACCTCAGAGTTCGTGAGGGCCTTCCCAGTAGCTCCAAGGGGCGGCATTGAGATCAGAGATGATGTCGACACCTCTGCATAAGCAAGAAGAGAGAGTCTGGATGTGCCAACAACCCCAAGGAGGCCTTCACTTGCCTTCTACGGGGACAAACTTTCCTGGAAGAGCGTCCCCTCTAAGTGGGACGATGCTGATAAATGGCTCATCGGCACCTTCTGCAGGGAATCACCTGCCCATTTGGCAAACTCATCAAGGATCATACCCACCAAATAAGGTGGTTCCTTTTGCCAGAAAGGTGATGGATTTGTGGAGAAGAGGATCAAGGTCTATGAGGGCAAGTCCCACAGATTATCTCCGGAGCCCCCAACCTCCGGCTGCGGTACCATCTGCCTGGAAGGTCCCCCCGCAAGCTTCTTCTCGATCACGCTGCGCTTCTTCTCCATCGCCTGCTGCTTTCGCTCGTTGAACCCCCCCTCCCCCTGCTGTCTGGCTTCTTCTCCATAACCCACTCCCCCCTCCCCCACCTGGAAGGCCCTCGCACCTGGGCGACACCATCCGCTTGGAAGGCTGCTCGTGGCACCATCCGCCTGGAAGGCCCCCCTCCCGCGGCACCATTTGGAAGTTTTTGGTCTTTTTTACCATCAGCAATCCCAATGGAAGGAAGGACCATTTCCTCCTACTGCTGCTAGTGGTGGTGGCATCTTTGTAGACCCATTCTGCAAGATCAACCTGAAGGAGACCTCGGAGTTCGTGAGAGCCTTCCCAGTAGCTCTAAGGTGTGGCATTGAGATCAGAGATGTTGTCGACACCTCTGCACAAGCAAGAAGAGGTAGTCTGTATGTGCGAACAACCCCAAGGAGGTCTTCACTTGCCTTCTACAGGAACAAACTTTCCAGGAAGAGCATCCCCTCCAAGTGGGACGATGCTGATAAATGGCTCATCAACACCTCCTGCAGGGAATCACCTGCCCATTTGGCAAAGCCATCAAGGATCATACCCACCAAACAAGGTGGTTCCTTTTGCCAGAAAGGTGATGGCTTTGTGGAGAAGAGGATCAAGGTCTGTGAGGGCAAGTCCCACGGATTATCTCTGGAGCCCCCAACCTCCGGTTGCGGTACCATATGCCTGGAAGGTCCCCCCGCAAGATTCTTCTCGATAGCCCTGCCCCCCTCCCCCCCACTCCGCGTGGAAAACCTCCCCACCCCAGCGAGCTTCTCCAGGTCGTCAAGCCCCCAACCTTCGCCCCCCTGCCTGAAGCTCCTAACCCCAGCAAGCGGCGACCCCGGGGAGGAGGAAGGGGCGCTGTTGGAGGAGGAACGAGAGCTGGGGGGAGGCGAAACGGGGAGCTGGGGGGAAGCAGAACGGGGGGCTGTTGGAGGAGGGTTTTTTTTCTTTTTAGTTTTGATTTAATTTTTAACCGTTGAATTGATGTAAGATTAAATTAACTCGATGGTTTGGTTAGGATTGATGGTTAAAACTAACAGAAGGTTATAGATGTGAGGCGTAGTAATTACTCGGGGTTTCTCATGTAATTTGTGGTTATCTTGTGTACCTGGAGTAATTATGGAATTACTCAGGGTTATGAGTGTAAATGTCCCTTTTTTTAAAAGAAGTGAAGTTTGTTAATATATCTCATCAGAAAACCAACAAGGGCTCCAAATGGTCCTGTAGATTAAATCACAACATGTTATTAATAAATAAGTTAATCTCCTAAACCAAACACAAGGAATTAATACAAAAGACATTAAGAGCATTATTGCATCTGGAAATCTCAGCTTTGTACATCCAGAATTGGTTGCTTTTGCTACTCATGTCGAGCAAAATAAGAAAAAAATGTGGTAAGTTATTGGATAGGATGTGGTTAAGCATTTCGAGATCATGCTCACATAAGTAACAACGATTTATCTGGAGTAAACCCCGTACCGAATCCGACATGATTGCCAAGGCAAAAAAATTTATTCTTTATTATTTTAGAATTTTATATTTTTATATTTTTATAAATATTATATAAAACACTTGTACTATTTAAAACACATTAAAAATACAAATAAAGAATAAAAATAAAATATTTATACTAAATACATAGATAGATATACAAAAACTATACATATATAATATACCCCTTTATTTATTTAAGTGTAAATATTATATCATCTAAATAAAATAAAAATATATTTATATATATAACAATTATGATTTTCTAAGATAAGAAAAATAAAATATTAAAAATAAAAATACAAAAATAAAAATAAAAGACCTAAAACATAAAACGGAACCCTAAAAATTACCTTGTAGTAATTAAGTTCAAAAATATAAATAAAAATCATAATAAAATACTACATAATACAGTAAACATTTTTATTTTTTATAACTTAACATTAATAAAATCAATTATTATTTATTTTCGTATTTACAATAATTTCGAAACTAGTTTTTCTAGTTCATCCACGTGGACCAACCAGAGCTCTCTATGAGTTGACCTCGATCAACTCTCTGACTGAGGTCCTAGGACTGACATGCCTAGGTTTTGACCTGTCTTCTCCATTTTTTCCAAGTCGATACTAGCACCGATTTGCTTGGATTCCTTCTATTTTTCTGCCTCGATCATTGTACATACTTGCAGGCATGATTTCTTGGACAATGAGGGCACTAAATCGTTCACGCTCCATCGATCCTCCCATCACTCCATCTCTTGTACATAACCTACCACGTCACCTTCTTTCCAATATAGGGAAATAGGAAGGAAGGGGTGAGGCTCCAGCATAGGGAGGCAGCCACGTGGCGGGAATAATTATAATAACAATAATTAATTAAAATAAAAAAATAAAACTAAAAATTAAAATAAATAAATAGATAGATAAAATAATAAGAAAATAAATACATAAGATAAATAATATAATAAATAATAACTAAAATAAAATACATATAAATAAATAAATATAAAAATAAAAGAAAATAATAATTAATAATTAAATAAACTAAAATTTAAAAGAAAAGAAAAGAAAATAAAAAGGTGTGACACATGATGACTCCATGAGCTGCCACATGTCGCTCCTAGAAAAATAAAAAATAAAGGTAAAGAAAAATAAAAAAGAAATAATAAAAGGGGCAAATCAAAAAGTGATCAATATGAAAATTGTTCTTCTCGATGAGATCTATAAATTTTGTGAAGGATAAAAAAATCAAAATAAATCATATGTACAAAAAATATTTTTGGGAGTATCTTATAAATAAAAAACACTGAACTTTTATCTTTTGTAGATTTTTTGTAATTTCCAAAATAATATAAAAATCAAAATAAAATAAAAGAAAACATAAGCTAAATATTTACAACTTAATCTATTTTTTGAATTTCTAATACTTAATATAAATAAATAAATAAATAAAAGGAACATATGTACAATATATAAAGGGATACAAAATCTAAGTTTCACATATGAGATCTAATTATTTTGAATTTGATCTTGTTTTGAAGGTAATTGAATATACATTAATTCAAATATGATAGGGATCCATAGGAGACTGTGTGAGTGAGAAATTCACGTTTTAAGGTTCTTAGTATCAAACTTGGTTTTGGATTTTAATGGTCAATTTTACAAGTTATTATTTTATTGATATTTTTCATTTATTAGTGTTCGTAATATTACACTACATAGTTGATTTTATTGAATTCTAAGTTAGTGAAAAATAAACAAAATAGTGAAAATTTGGTGATTATACATTTGATATTTACAAGCGAGTTTGGCTTCTTATTTAATGCAAATATGCATGCTAAAATGCAAATATTAATTCTAAATGTATGAATGAGAATAATGCAAAATAAATGGAGAAATACAACTAATTACTCGGAAACAAAGCTCATTTTTCTACTTTTTGAGTGATGAATCACAGATTCATCAGACTAGACCGAATTTCTACTTTTAACTGCATCCAATATTAGCCAATATGGGTGATAGTATACATACCTGCTACGCATATTTCTTTAGGATGACATCAATTTCAATATAATTTAATCACCTAACCTGCTAAGATTTCCTTCATTGAAAAGCAGCCATGACTTTTAAATTTAGTAGTCAACAAATCTATATGGGATTTTTGGCTCTGACCTAGAATTTTTTGTGCACATGAAATTGTGTATAATGTGCAACACTTAAAGTAATTCAAACCGCTTAAAATTCAAGCTACATAATGACCTTCTACATGCTTGATTTTTATGTGATTAAGCATGATTGATGGTCTCTATTTTTTGATTATAAGAGGGAGAAAAACCACAGATGAATGCATCTAGAGAAGTGTATTTTAAATGATTTTAGAAAATGCATTTCCTTAGCATACAAAGTGCAATCAACCTATACGCCTAAAATATGAACGTAATCGCAACTGTTTAAATACTAAAATATATGTGAGTCGTGGTCGATGCTCGATCCATAGTCGGATGAGAGAGGGAGGGATGATGTTGTTTTTTTGTATTTTTTATTGTACTTGAGAAATAGGATAAGGAACAAATACAAATGATAAAAGGAAATAAAACTATACAGAAAAATAACTGTGTGATGTCGATGTCCCCGATATCGACTCCAAAATGAAAGCGTGTGAAAATCGGTGCGGTAAAATGTGGATTTTAGGTGTCATTATGAACACATATGCTCTTCGACAATATTTAAATAAATAAAATATTAAACATGCTAAAAAGAATTCTAAATGAGTTTAGCATCAGTTCAGAGGTTCATGATATGACATTATGTTTTTTTTAAAGTTTGGAGGAAAAATACGATAAAAAATTGACACTCATGCAAGACATATTCCACTAATTTTCTCTTAACTTCTAGAGTTCATAATAAAATGAAACATATTCAATGATTATAGCCAGGATCTCTCAATAATTTTCGATGATTTTTTGTGGAATTTCTGATTATTTTTAGTAAATTTTCAAAAATCCAAGAGCATGAGAGTAATAAAACATATAACTTAGGGGTTGAGTTGTATAGAAGATTAGGCTCAGGACATTTTTGTAATTTTTAAAACTGCTCAAAAAAAGAGTGAATTTTTTAATTAAATAAAATTTTAGATAAATTATAAAATAAAAATAAAATTTGGAATTACAAATGGGTACCTGAGTGATTGACATGTAATTTATGAAAAGTTGATAAAAAAGTTACAAATTTCATGGAAGAAATAAAAGTTGAGAAAATTTCATAAAGAAAATTCAACTTTTATGAATTTGCATTTAGATCCAAAATAAATAAAAAATAATACTGAAAATAAATGTTGCTACAAAAATACCCATGATCTTCAACATCAAGTCACCTTGATGCCAAGCTTGATACTTGATGAAGGGGCATGGAGAAGGCAATGCCAAACTCGTAGTGGTGAGCTAGAGACGCAACAAGGATTGCTACAACACACTACATGCAAGGTAGGGCTCAAAGCAGTGAGCTGGATGTGAGATGGAGCTCATGGCATTGAGATGGAGGTTCGGAGATTGTCGAACGATTGTGAGGGTTAAGGGGTGATGTGTCCTACGATCAGGGATTCTACTTCTTTTTATAGCAAAAGTGAGGGAGGAATGGAGGCGAGGTTGCTGGAGTCGAGGTAGTCAAGGGATAGAAGTGTGGTTGGCAGAAGGACAGAGGCCAACTACCCCTACGACGATTTCGGCTAATCAAGCATCACCTCTCCTCATGGAGAAGTCAAAAGATTTATCATTTTGTGATTTTTTTTCATTTTATGAGAGAGATTAGAAGAGAAGAAAGGCCAAATGGGCTTCTTTGAAAATGAACCTGGAAAGAAAACTAAAAAGATATATTAGAAACTTAATATGGTCTCTAATCCCAAAGAGGTTGAACTTTGGAGATGGTACAAGGAATTGTGTGCATTTGGAGGATTTAACATGAAATGTGTATGACACTGATAGAATTCAGTGCATGCATGAATTTAGATATAATGTAAATAATTAGACTCGGATTTTTGCTCAAATTAAAAGATTATGTGTGATGAATTACAAATTCATCACCTCATCTTACAATAAATAAATCATCACTCATTTTTTCTAGAAAGGAACATTTGGCCTTAATACTCGACTATATATAAGGAACTCTCCCTTATTTGAAGCTCCTCCGTATACTTTGCTTCCATTGAGGAGTTCAATCTTTCCTTGGAATAAATTTATATTTTTCATAAATATTTTGTCATTTTGAGCATTGAAGATGCTTCCTTGTCATCTTTCAAAGACAAACCACCCATTTGCTTGGTCCACGTCTTATAATATACCAAGAGGTTTTCTAATTAATCCCAATAAGGTTGGTTCAATAAGCCCTCTGGAGACTATAATTGCAAAAGTATTATATTTTGACTTAGTTTAATAATAAATATTCTTCATATCCACGGCTCACTACTTTTCTTGAATCTTGATCTAATTGAAAATATCATGGTAGAGTACACTAACTTTGTAACTTATGTAGTAATTGCCATTTCATATTATCTAAGCACCATCATCTCATTTTCTAACAAATTTAGGCATGCATCATTTCTACGTGAGAAACATACGTCAAGTGTGTCCCATGCTTCTTGCAGAGTGGTAACTTCTCGGTTGTGCTCGATGAGCTCCTATTCAATCATTGCCTTTAGCAAAAACATCGCCTTTGGAATCTTGATCTTTAATTTTCTAAGTGCATATGTACTTTTTTGTGATGACAATGCAAAATTCTCATCATTAGTGGCATTCTAAAGGTGTTCTTGAAATAAGACTTGATGCAGTCTTCCATTAACTCTGGTTGTGCTTGTTCGACTTCTAAATGGAGTTGAGTGAACCAATTACATCCACCATTTTGATCAAAAGACCATCTCTAATTTCATCAAAGAAAAGCAATCCCTGACCAAATTGATTTCGTAGTTCCAGGCTGAGTGCATACGCAATCCTTAGAAGATCTTAAAGAAATATTATGTGTGTAGATAGAACTCCCCTTACTAGCTAACTTTGTACATACACAACTATACTAATATGGAGGACAAACATGACTACGTATTTCTTAAGGATGGACACAACTTTCTTAAAAAGATCTACCTTAAAAATTGGTTTTAAGACCATGTGCAAAATATGTCAACAAAATAATATTATTTATAACAACTACAATGTAAAACAAATTGGATACACCTCACTCAAATGCAAAATCACCTCTCTCCCTCTGTGTGTGTACGCATGTCACGACCCCAATTCCGAGTCATCGGATCCTCCCATTTACCAGATCTGCTTACTCAGCAATAGCTTCGTCCAATGATAATATCTAACATTTAGAAAAGATTGTAATAAAATGCTAAATAGAAAAAACATCTCCAAGATTTCCATTCACAAAATAAAGCTTATATATACAATTGTCCAACTATTTTCTTGTTCGGATCCAGAATACAGATATATAGTGGCGAGGGGATGTCGAATTCTGGCTAGTCTCGGAACTTATATGTCGGCACGCAGCTCAGATCTCCCTCATTCTTTCAGAGGAAAAGGGAAGTAGACATCAGCGTGCAGTGAATCCTCGAGATTCCTCTCAGGAGAGGAGCATGATTATATAGCCAAAGGTGCCAAAAACCCGTTCATATCTGGATCTATGATAGATCCCTCAAGAAGAGGGGCAAGTTGACTCTGAGAATACCTACGGAGAATAGGGATAGGAAGAAGACGATCATATCTACCTTTGCCAACTTTATCCACCATCATGCAAAGAGAAAGAATGCCTATAACCTTCAGGTTGCTATGAAGGTTGTAGAAAACTTTGTGGAGGGCTCTGCACCCTGCCGTCTACGAGAACTTTCTCACTACTGCTCCTCATTGACGGGTTCTACCCCATCTCTATTGCCAGGCTTTTTGTACGCTGGGTGAACCCCTCGCATTGATCAACCGGTTTATATACATCAATATATTGAGACCCCTGGATCTTCTGGATCTTTCGCGTGGTGGATTCTCTTTCAAATGAGACAATTCAGATCATCATACAAGCACCCGGCAACCCATTCCTTCGGAAGTGCTTATTGAAGCCATAATCCACTTCATCCCTGAGCATTTAGTAAGAAGAAGCTCTAAGATGGCTAACTGGGATAAACATCTTCAGTATCAGAAATCAGCCTACGAGGAGTATGTAAAGCTAGTTAGTCACTACCAAGACCCCGGGTAGCTAAACGGGGAAGGCAGACGGGAAGGCCAACGAGAAATAGCGAGCCGGAAGGTCTTCTCTTTTCTACGGAGTGGGCTGCAGCTGACTTTACTGCTTTCCCGGTCGAAGTGGAATGCGAGGCGAGACTAGGTGAGGGCAGCTGGCTGTTCATTTCAGATTCAGGGCGCCCCGGGGGGCCGTCAGGCTAGCCCACCCCCCAAACACCCCTCCCTTTCCCCAGAAGCCTGGGAAGACCACCTGGGCGAACCGTATTCGAGATAAAAGAAAAGGGCACAAAAGAACTACTAACTACTTTATACTAGAAGCTACTATTGTTAGTTGGCCGGCTGACTGGCTGACTAATGTCCTTATGATATCTCACTGACACATGATGAGTTTTTAGAAATCATGGTGCAAAGATTAGAGAGTGCTAAGTAACGAAGAAGAGAAGTAAAGAAGTAGTGTCCATAGAGATTCATTTCTTCTCAATAGTTTAAGTTTTATTCCTTCTATTCCATGACAATGATTAGTCTAGGGAACTTACCTTACCACTCATGGACTCTGAAGTTGTGGACACTTCGAGATTGGAGATTGTGTTGATCTGGTGAGCTTACGCCGACGTGCGTCACCTCAACTAATCTTCAAATACTACCCTGAAAGTTTCCTTTTCTTTTATTATCGACAAACAATGAAGCACACCGTCCTCAGGGATCTAGTAGCTTAACCTTTAATCACATATGTTAGCAGCTTTAAATACATGTTATTGTGACCCAGCTACAATCTAACCACTTGTGCCCCGGCATGGTACAACTACATCTTCAATTAGTCAACCTGTCAAATGGCAACCGAGTACCATGCATTGCAAATCATTCATTCATTTCATGTGTACTTATCATAACAGGGCAACCATGTACCACCTAGGCAGCCTGCCAATACGAATGTTCTTCTGACAAACCTACAGGTTGCATGCCCCTCTTGTAATGTCTACTCCAAGTCATTCTTATCTTAAAAGATAAAATGAAAATCAAAACTGTATCCCATTTATACCATGTCAATTTTCATCTAATATCAGTGTAATATTGCACATAAATCATATCAACTTCAACGATGATTCATTACACCAATTCTATTGTAGCAATTATTTTACAATAAATCATGGAACAAGCATGTGAATATTCTTCAAAATACACAGCACGCTAAACATAAATTTTTTCCAGTTTAACTTGAAAATCCAATAGCAAAAGGAATGA
The DNA here is from genome assembly GCA_037367405.1 of Ottelia alismoides. NCBI lineage: Eukaryota > Viridiplantae > Streptophyta > Magnoliopsida > Alismatales > Hydrocharitaceae > Ottelia > Ottelia alismoides. Next base: position 950,340 of record JAZKJV010010505.1, on the reverse strand, counting down.
TTTTGTTACCTAATTGGGCTCCCTCTCGCGTATGCATCGCTTTGTCGTGATTCGTTTTTAGAAAGAGTGATTTGCGACTCCTGAAATGATCTAATTTCACTTTCATATCAAGAATACTAAGAATGTTCCAAGGACACAAAGAACAAACAAAGAACACAAAGAATATGAAGAACATAGTTTCTTTATAATTTCAGTAGACTTCCCCATATATGGGTGTTATTTCTAGAAAAATTTCACCAGAGTTTTCTCTTTTATCGGGACATTTCTATGAAAATTTCAACAAAGTCTCCCCGTACATCAAGACATATTTTAAAATAAAAATGGAAAGAAATTTATCAATAAAATCATCGATAGGAAAATAGCAATAAAACTGAAAGAATATAACAGAACTGCAAGATATGAAGAATCGGTAGACACCACACATCTTAGGTAAGTGAAGCATGTGACGAATCACACGATTCACTGACGGTCCAGTTGATCTCACCTAATTAGGGTGTTACAAAGATTCCTCTATAAAACAACCATAAAATCAATAATAATTGCAAAATCAGCAAGTCTCTTGTCAATGGTAAGTGAGTCATTCAAAGAACTTGTATACTTACTAACAGTTGAGCTTCCCACACCCGAGTAGGGCTATGCTCAGATTTCTCCTCGAACCACAACACCAACAAATTGAAAATAAGATGAATTGAAAACATAGCTCTAGTTAGAGTTTACTACATCCTACATGAAGCTAACTAGGAGAGGACTACACCGTCTTCCTCCTCCTTGTCCTCCCAACAATGCTTCGCTAACGCTTAGCACTTCTTCCATAGTTTTGGTCAAAGCTTGTCCAAAACATAAGGCTTAAGTTGGAACCTTATTGAAGCTCCTACATTCTCTAGTGATACTTAATTAGCTCTAATCGTTATTAATTAGCACTAATCGTGATTGATTATTTGTAACTGTCATTAACATCTTCAAAACCCTGATACAATATTTCTTAATCATAATAAGTAAGCTTAATAATAATTTGTATTCTTAATCAATATTTGTTCCTACTAATGACGGTGATTAAGATATAATGACATCTTTAACCGACGCCAGTCTTGTTTGCTTAGAAAAATCATCAACTATTCGAAACAACCTCCGATTAAGATAAAACAAGTTCTATTGGTTTCCTCATAACGAGCCAGATCATATGACATAGATTCAAGAGATGAGCAAGTTCAGGGTCTTACAATTATAACAACCTTAAAGGAAGTATCGTCCTCAAGACTTGAAGTGAATGCACAACAACCTTAAAGATGATTGAAACCATAACAAATTCAAAGAGAATGAATGTCATTTCATTTATAATGAAGATATACACAATACATAATGTTATCATTCAATAAATACTGGTATTTTTCTCTCATATCTACCTCAGGTTGCCATGTGGCTTCTTTAAACTCTTTGCTCTGCCATAATACTTTAACTAGAGGTATCTCTTTATTCCTCAATTTCTTGATATCCTTGTCTAGTATTTTCATAGGTATTTCTAGGTACATCAAGTTTGGCTCAACATGAATATCATTGTAGATTATCCTATGCTCAGGATATCTAATATACTTTCTCAGATTTGATACATGAAAAACATCATGTATTGTCGAATGATGTGAAGGAAGTGCAAGTATATATGCAACTTTCCCTACCCACTGTATACTTTCAAAGAGACCTACAAACATGGGTGTCAACTTCCCAAGAAAGACGAACATCTGAACTCCCTTCATAGGTGATACTTTGAGAAATATAAAGTCTCCTCCCTCAAACTCAAGGTCTTTTCGCTTGATATCACTATAGCTTTTATGGAAACTCTGAGTAGTTTTTAGTCTTTTCCGAGCAAGCTCTACAACCTCTCGTGTATCCTTGAGTCTATCTGAATCATAAAGGTTCTTTATCCCTACTTCTTTCCAATGTGAATGAGTAGTACCCCTACATCCATATAGTGCTTCAAAAGTTTCCATGCTAATACTTGCATGGTAACTATTGTTGTAGGTGAATTTTGTAAGAAGCAAATGTTTAATCTATGATCCCTTCCATTATAAGGCACATGCTTGCAACATATCTTCTAGAGTTTGAATAGTACATTCTGATTGACACAAACTGTTTGTAGATGATATGTTGTGCTCAAGCATAGCTGTGTACCTAAGGCTTTCATGAAGTTCTCCCAGTAGTGTGAGGTGAATTGCGAATCTTAATCAGAAACTACATCCTTTAGAATTCCATGGAGATAGATCACATGTGTAATATATAACTCAGCATGCTGATCTAGAGTGGAAGATAATCTTATTGGAATAAAGTGTGCTACCTTGGTCAGACAATCTATTATAACCCATATACTATCTTTAGCACATGTCGTTTGATGTAACTCAGTAACGAAGTCCATGGAAATGCTTTCCCATTTTTATTCGTGGATAGGGAGAGGTTGCAACAATCCTGATTGCTTTTGATGCGAAGCCTTTACCTCTGTTAGATGAAACATGAGTTTACAACTCAGCAACATCATTCTTCATTCCTTGCCACCAAAAGTGTGAACAAGGATCCTTATACAACTTTGTAATTCTATGATGAATAGATAATCTGGAGCAATGCGCTTCACGTAATCTGTCTCTCCTCAACTTTTGTATGTTTGGTACACAAACTCTGTGATGGTTATACAGTAACTCATCTTGTATATGGAATCCTTCTATCTCATTTTTCTCAAGTTGTTGTCTCGAGTCTTTAAGGACTGGGTCATCCTCCTGTCCTTTCTTTATTCTTTTCTCGATCTTTGGTCTGTATCGACGAGGAATAATTATAGTATCAATGCTAATATCAAATCATTACTTAAAGTTGATAGTAAACCCCAGAAGTGGATAACACTCACTAACCCATGTGAATAAGTTCTTCTGTTAAGAGCATCTGCTACAACATTCCCCTTACCAGGGTGCTAAGATATGGTGCAATCATAGTTCTTCAACAGTTCTAACCACCATCTTTGTCTTATATTGAGATCCTTCTGGTCGAATAAAAATTTCAAGCTTTTATGTTCGGTAAAGATCTCACCAATAATATCATAGAGGTAATGTCTCCATATTTTCAAAGCGTAGACTATGGCAACTAGTTCAAAGTATGTGTCGGGTAGTTCCTTTCATTATCCTGAGTTATTGCGATGAATAAGGAACTACATTGCCATGTTGCATAAGAACTGCCCCAATTCCATCTTTAGATGCATCAGTGTACACTATAAACCATTTAGTCCCAGACAATAGACTAAGGATTGGTTCAAGTGTTAAACATTCCTTCAATGTTTGAAACTAGTTTTGCATGCATCAGGCAATATGAATGGGACTTCTTTATGAGTCAGCCTAGTCATTGGCAATGTTATTCGTGAAAATACATTATGAAACTCACATACTATAGGCACACCTTCTATCATTCTGTCTAACCCTGATGTAGTGGATACATAAGCTAAATAACCTTGGCACCCTTTCTCTAACAATTGTTGTGCCTTTAGTGTAGTGATATATTCATCATTGGATGTCTTTCCAATGAACTAGAACTCTATTGAATTAGGAAGGTGAAAATTTACTACCTTCTGCAAATAGTCTATGCATGCATGATTCCTTTCTAACAAGTCCATCCCAAGGATGATGTTAAAATCATTCATATTTCAAAAAGTAGTAGAGAAGCATGTAGACAATGTCCTACAATCTATACCATACATTTATTTAATTTATCTTGGATTATTAATACTTGACCTCATGGTCCTTTAATCAAATAATGATTTTGTACTTCTATCAAAATCTTATTTTTAAGGTAGGATTCATGCATTTTTTTTACCTAACGAAGGCATCCGTCATGTCTCCTCCGACTAGAGTAGGAGCTTAGCCCATGGAGTTATGTATATAGATTCTTCCTAAGAAGGGTGAGCATAACCCTTATCTCTAGCATTCACAGATCTAGATGCCTTGGATTTCTCAGCATGGCGTTGAGTCTCTTCTCTAATGCCTGTTGTCTTTGCCCCATATCTTAGAGCATCACCATCAATGCAACCATTTTCCCAGCTAAGTCCTATCTTGCCATGAACCTCATGTGAATTAAGGCTATAAATTAGTCTTATTCTACCTAGCATGATGTACATTGGGGACACTAATTTGTGAACGATACTATTTTTGCAGTCAATATCTAGGATAGAAGGATCTTAACATATCATCAATTTTTGAATATTTACAATATCTATTAGTTACTTAATAAGCTACTAGAGTAACTGGGCTTTGACAACAATTTGTCACGACCCTAGTTCTGGATCGTCCGATCATCCCATTTTCCAAATCTGGTTACTCAACTATAGCTTTCTCCAAATAGTAGCTAACGTTCAGAAAGAGACTATAGTAAAATGCTAAATAGAGAAAGCATCTCAAAATTTTCATTCACAAAATGAATCTTATATAGCTAACTATCCCACTATTGTCTTATACATCAAGCTAAATAAAAGGGCACAAAAGAACTTCTAACTACCCTACACTAGAAGCTACTATTGTTAGCTGATTAGCTGGCTAGATAACTAATATCCTTGTGATGGCTCACCGACACATGTTAGGTTTCCAAAAATCATGGGAAAAGATTAGAAAGTGCTAAGTAATGAAGAAGAGAAAAGTGAAGAAGTAGTATAGTTTAGCAAAACTTATTATACTAGAAAGTTCTATTTCTTCGTATTAGTTTATGTCTTATTCCTTCTATTCCACCTCAGGGATTACTCCAGGGGACTTATTTCACCACTCATGGACTTTGAAGCTGTGGACACTTCGGGATTAGAGATTGCGTTGATCTGGTGAGGTTATGCCACCACACATCATCTCAACCAATCATCCAATATTAGCCACTGGTTTCTTTTTCTTTTATTATTAGAGTTTCAAACCCTCATCCTAACAAATAATGAAGCACTCTGTCCTCGAGAATCCAATAGCTTAAAACCATATGCTAACCTTTAATCATATATACTAGCAGCTTTAAATACATGTTATCATAACCCAGTCGCTAATCGATCCTCCGTGCCTTCACATGGCACGACCACATCTCCAGTCAGTCAACCCATCTAATGGCAGCTGATTACCTAATCGTTCGATAAATTATAGATTTTAATTATTTAATGAAAAATATCAACAATGTGATAAAAGTGTCGCTGCAACCCACAATTTCCCCAATCAATTTTTTTTCAAGTAACAAAAATATATTAGAAAGAGGAAAATGCTAGAAGATTACAATTATTTTACATGTATAGCCTGTAGGATCAAACTTAGGGAGGCTACACTACCCGAGGATTATTTATTAATAAAAATCAATGAGGTTCTTTTTCTCTTTTATTGTTTTTGTGTGTTTTTAATGCCTTCTATATTTTTATGGGTTTTCGTATTTTTTTTTAAATGTTTAAGTTTTTTGATTTTTTTAATGTATTTTAATTTTGCAAAATTTTATCTTTTTAGTTTTTTAAAATACATAAAATAAAGAAAATGTAAAACAAAAGAAAAAAAGTCTCTTTTTGTATTATTTAAAAATAGTAAAAACAAACCAGAAATTTCAAATAAAATTCCTTTTGTGTTTTAAGCAATTTTTACTATTTTTTAATTTTGAGAGATTTTTAGCATTTTTAAAATAAATAAAAACAAAAAACACAACACAAATAAAATCAAGCCACTATTTTAGATTTTTAAATTAGAAAATGAAGTTTAAAATACTGAAAATTAACATAATTTAGAAAACAAATTTGGTGGCTTTAAATCAAGATAATTTATGGATTTTTAGTGAATTTTTATGAAATTTTGAGGTTTTCTATCATTTTTAGGATTTTATAAAGAATTTTCAAATGAAATTTGTACATAAGGTAAAAAATAAAAATGCACAAGAAAAATATTTTTGGAATTTTCTAATGCGAATAAACCAATTTTTTAATGTTTTTAAATTTTTAAAATAACAAAAATAATTAGTTTTGAAAATAAAAATTTAAGATAATAAAGCAACTTAATAGGAATTTATTATTTTGGAGATTTTTGGAATTAATCTGGTACTTATTAAGACAATAAAGAACCAAATAACTAACTAATCTACTGAAATAAGGACCTAATTGCAAATAATGTACTTCTATGGACCAAGCAGATAACAACTGTAATAAATATAGGGCTAACCAAGCAATTTTACCACAAATCTCATTCCAACGCACATGAGATGTATTGGACAAGACCAAAACACAAATATATTCATTTCAGATTCCAAATAATAACAAAATAACATAGGGCACTTAATGTAAATTAACCAAAATATCATGTGCGAATACACGTGGCTCAGCTTACAAAGGACTAAAATGTAAATTTTAAAACTAGGAAGGGTAACACTACAATTGTTCATAAAATGACAAGAAGACACATGTCTCAATAAGGTCTTATTTACAAATAAAAGAAAACAAGGGCTATGGGTGCAAAATTCACCAGCGAAGCATGCGATGCACGTGATAGAACTGAATGCACTACAGGAGCTTCGGTGACGTGGTTGGATCTTGCCTTCAAGTGACTCTCACGTGCTCCCGATCAAGGAGGAGGTGCTCTGTCATAACAGCTCGCTCAAGAAGCCAGTAACTGGCGTAAATTTCACTAAAAAATGGAATGGATGAGATCTGGAGGTATAAATAGGGATGAGTTCATGCTAAATTTTATTAGATTGAAAGGGTTTATTAATCATGCGAGAGAATCGTGAAGAAATCAAGTGGAAAAGAAGAAGAAGTCAGGTAGCAAAATTCAAGGAAGAAGAATGTTTGAGCTGATTATTCGGGTTGTGGAAGAAGAATAGGGAGTTGACCAGGGTCAACGGACCCGGGTCCGATCAAAGAGAGACCTTTGACACACTAAAGGACAACCAGAAATGACAATGAATAAGAAAATAATAGAAAAATATGAAATAAATAATAAATAGCTTTGAATTAAAAAGTTTTGAAAATAGAGTGTTAATAATTTAATAAACTTTTTATGGTAAATTAAATAAATAAAATAAATAGGTAAAAATACATAAAAAATTTATTTATAGGTAAAAATACTTATATATATAATAATTTATTTTTTAAATAAATTATTTTTGCAAATAATTACATAATCACATAATTTATTATTTTATAGAATTAGTTAAGGATTCTAAAAGTATTATTTTTTTATGAATTATTTAATAAGTTAAATAAATAAAGCTATGTACAATATAGGTATGTCATACCTATATAGTAAATATGTTATTTTTATTTTTATTCATTTTTATCTTGTGATTTAATTTGCATTTTATATAACTAAATTACACTATTTACAGAATATAAAAATATAATATGTTCAAAAAAAATTAAATAAAAGAATAAAGAATATATACCAAAAAGTCAGTTTCACATTTTAGCTCCGATTTTAATGAAACTGCTTCGTGTTAAAGATTATTTAGTTTTAAACACTATGAAAGTGACTTTAGTTTATTTTGAATTTTGTAGAGAAGATATTGATCTGACAAGGTCTTGTTTGTGGCTTTTTCATAGTATTCTTATTATTAATTTCTACAATGATTCTTCTTGTAGTTATTTTTATTATTTACAACTTATTTTTACGTACAATTTCCTAGGGAGAAAATATTTTTATTTGAGATTATTTGATGATAAATAAAATAGTACAAGAAATGTGCAATATGTATATTGATGAATGTACAAGTATGATAATTGTTTTCTAGACCTTTTTGAATAAAGACCCTATCTCTTCCTACTTTATTTCTTGTTGATTTGGTCAAGACTTGACCTACTCTCGGGGTTAGGATCAACCTATATTTATTGCATACATAAAGCTTTTTTATTTCCTTTATTTATTTATTTATTATAAGTTAAAAGAATGATAAATATATTGTTGAAGCGGTTTTTCCACAAGTCTACAGTAATCCACACAAGGCAAGATCACAATGTCGCTGAGACGACCCGCAAGAAAATCCGAACTTGGAACGACAATTAACCCACAACAATAAAATAAGGCAATGAGAGTAAATGTGGAGTTACAATTTATCATAACTCTACAAAGGATGTGTATAGTGTGCAAGCAGTACAGAGGTCGAGCACAAGGAGCAGACATGTAGAATGGGGTAGTATTGCACAAAAAGTGAATGTAATGATTTGTCTATGAATGCTATTCTTTACGTGGGGTTTTAACTTTATATTTTTTTATTTAATTTTTTATTTTATAGTTTTGTATTTGATTTTTAATTTTGTATTTTCTTTTTATATTTTGTATTTTTTATTTTCTTTTTGGAATAAGATATAAAGCTATATATAATACAAGAGAAATACGAGAGGGATAAAAATAGGAAAAAATATTTAAAATATAGGAAATAAAGTCCTTTTGTGATTTTTTTTATATTTTCTAATGTTTTTGTGATTTTTATAAAATTTTCCTAATTTTTTGGTATTTTTAAAGTCAAAAATAATGAAAACAGTGGATAAAATAAAGGGCTGAAACTAAAATGGAGAAATAAAATACCAAACAGTAACAAAAATTTTCCAAATTAATTTTAAATCAAAGATAATAAATTAAGGAAAATTGAAAACTGAGATTGTGTTTTTAAGATTTTTAGGAATTTTTAATATTTTTATGAAGACTTTAACAGTTTTGTAATTTTTAGGAGTTTTCTTTTGTATATTTTAGTGATTTTTGGACTGAAGTTAAAATACACTAAGATACACAAAATCTAATTTTTAGACTTTTTCAAAAACTTATTATAATGTTTATGTATTTTCTAATGCAAACAGTGCTGAAAATGCATGTTTTTGAATTTTTTTTAAATATTAAAATGCAATAAAAATGAAAAATAAAAATATGGCCTGAAACTACAATGCAACAGAGAATTATGATAAATTTTGTGGATTTTTTTAATAATTTAGATATGCATGAAATAAATAAAGACAACAAAGAGAAACTACACTACTTGCAAGGACGTTTTTGCAAATAGCAAAAAGTTCAAGGGCCAGAATGCAATATTTTCAGAAATTCTGGGAATAAAAACTTTTTAGAACTGATCGCAAATAGCCAAACCCGTGAGGTTATGTCTGCAAAAATGCCATGGTCATGTCCGTAAGCACGCGTACCTGGCAGGGACGATCTAACAATTATAAAAAACCCAGGGGGCTTAAATGCAAAAATGAAAGAAATATATTATTGCAACTAAAAGTTTTTTAACTAAACATTAAATATGCAAATCCCCGGGTATCCTTGCAAAATTGCCAAGTCACGTGCGCGAAAGCACATGACCTGGCAGGGGCCAAAATGGAATATCACAAATTTCGGGGGGAGGGGGGGGCTATATGCAAATTAGCCAAAAGTATAAAATGGTAGATGAAAGTTTGATGCTTAATATATAAATACAAAAATTGATGTGGGTTAAGATACAAAATACCCACGATTAACGATCGGATGACCGATGGTTTCAATGGTGCCACGTCTCGCGATCTTGACGGTCCACTCCTGCTCGCAATTGAACGACGCTCCTCTCTTCACTTTAGCCACGTGTCAGCGCGATAGAGCCTGATGACGGTTTGATGCGGACGACAGCAATTAGATGGCAGAGGGCGATCCGACGGTGTGCGGCTGGTGCATCCAACGGTCGAGATCTAAACTAGGGCGACCCGTGAATCCAACAGTGCAGAGAAGCGACGCAAGAACAGGGAGGAACTCCGGCAAGTCGAAGTTCCCCTGCTCCGATCCACCTCCTCCGCAATTGGCTGAAGCTCAAAACGGGTCCGGGCCCCTCCTGCAGGTGTCATCTAAGCGTTTGGGGCTTTAAAAATCGTCGGCGTGTACCGACGTCCTCGCACGGGGGCGGCAGAGCGGGAGAGCTCCAAGGTCTTCCGTCGAGGATCAAAACGCACTCCATACATTCCTATAGCCCAGTTACCTGCAACAAAATTGTTAAGAGGGTTGCGGGCAAATTGCCGTAACCCTCAAGTAGGCAGAATAGCGTGGAGAGGCGGAAACAAAGCTCGCCGAAGCGAGCTCCAGTGAGGTGGTGGCGAGGGTGATTTAATAGGTATGAGGCAAAATGGGAAGCGGGATTAAGTTCCTACAGCTACGGGGAATAAAAGGAAGCAAGAAAAATAAGGAAAAGTAGTACCTTGATGGCCGGGGGGCCAGAGATAAGGGACCTCAACGACGGGTATGCCGGAGGTGGGTGGAGACCGTCCGCGACTTCGCCTAATGCCACGCCACTTGGCCGGAGGCGAACCTGTCACGCTCGGCGGTCCATGGCACAAGTCCGAGGGGAAGGGCTCGGTCAAAAGATGGTTCAATTTTCAAAAGGGGCGGAAGGGTGGTTTTTGTAGAATGTGACTCCGGTGGCTCAAAGAAGGAGGGAGGCAACTCGACGAAGCGATCCAAAGCTCAATATTAACCTAGGGCGTGAATCATGGACGGGCGAGCTAGAAAAATCATGAAGACGCAATCACGAAATGGTGTAAGGGCCAGCCTCGAAAAATCCGCAAAAACGGGATAAAAACCAATCTGACAAAGCTACAGGAGTGGGTCAGAGAGTTGACCCATAGGTCAACTCTCCAGACCGTCTGGTTGGTCCATGTGGACCAAGCAGGAAAAATCCTGGAAAACATCTTTGTAAAATCATTTTAAAATAATAAACGATTTTATTATTTTTGGGTTATTAAATAAAAAATATTTATTATTTTATGAACTATTTTATGATTATTTTTATTTATTTTTTAGAGTATAAAAATACAAGTTGCCTTTTTAGGTCTATATAGGTATACATATCTATGTATTTTAATATTTTATTTTTATTTTGTATATTTAATTTTTTTTATTTTGGTTATTTATTTTAGAAATTTATAAAGTATTTTTATACACCTAAATATCTTTTTATTTTATTTTTCTGAAGTGTTTATATACTTAATAAAATAGAAGTATTAATTATGTAGGTATATACAGGTATTATACCTAGGTATGTTATATACAAGTATTTTATTTTGTATTTTCTTGAGGTTTTTATTCCTATTTTTAATGTACATATATATTACGAATAATATTTACAAAATTATAAAATATAAAATTATGAAAATAATTAATAAATAATAAAATGAATTTTTTAATCTGTACAAGTATACAATATGGGTCCAAAACTCAACTTTCAAACCGTAGCTCCGTAAAATACGAAACACCTTCAATTAAATAGATTATTTGAAATTATATACACTTAAAGGTGAGTTTGGTGCATTTCAAGTTTTTATTTGAGAGATATAGGTCTGGTAAGTTGGGATTTTGGAAACTTATTCAGATCATAACTTTTTAATGCCGGTCGAGCCAAGCTTTCTCTCTTCCCTCTCCCTGCCGGTCGAGCCAAGCTTTCTCTCTTCCCTCTCCCTGCCGGTCGAGCCAAGCTTATCTGTACATTATTTTTGAGTGAAATTAATTTTGTATTTTTCTTTATTTAATTATCTACAACTTTCATGTTAGAAGTTTCTTTATTTGATGTATAAAAAGTGGAACCCAAAATAGGTCCCAAAATGAATGAAGAATGAATGAAATACAAAGTGTTTTCATTGTATTTTGGCCCTTATTTCCTCCTACTTTATTCCTTGTTGACCTAATCCTCAAAATGCCTAGGTCTCGAGGTTTCGGGTCATAAAATATTTACAATATTTTATCTTTTTCTTTTCTTTTCTTTATTCTATAATTTTAGCTTTAAAAACCACATTTAATACAATATTTACACAATGATGCATGAATGCTAAAATGCCTAAATTATGCCTGTTTACACGTATTTACTAGGGTTTTAAGGACAAAATGATAGAATAAAGATGATGAAACGTAGCTTCATCACCCCCCTATAATTGCCTTTGCTAGTCCCTAGCAAACACTTATGCAATAAGTGCAGAAAAAGAAAAACAAAAAAAAAAGAAAAAGAAGAAAGATAGATTGAATTTTATTATCAAACTTGTCTTCACAAAATCAAAGTTTGGAGCTTAAGTCGGACCTTTGAAATTTTAGTGCAGGCGGAACCTTAATGAGAACCAGATTTGAAATCCAACAGCCTTCGAGAATCCCAAAACTCAACTCAAGTCTCCTCAATAGCCAGGTCAGAAATATTTCAACCCATACGCAAACCCTTACGACTATGAATCTAACTCGTACAGTGTAAGTTATGGTGGCTCTCCCCAATTAGAATGACAAAGAGACTGGCTTCTCCAATATGACAACCCAATTATTCCCCAATCCAACAACTCATTCCTCTAAGAGTGGGGTATTCCCTTCTAAGTTCAAGTGGCAACAGCCCAAGAGGAGGGGGTGAAGAGAAGAATGGACGACAACCAGTGTAGCTACCTATCCTAGGATGCAAGACCAGTGTAGTTAAGTCATCCAGCTGCAGGATCACATGATTTGACTTTGAAACTCAAGCTTGCTTATTGACTATACACATATGTACACTGCGGCAAGCATTTTTATTTTTGTACAGGCATGTCCACTTTTTTGGGAGTTTTTGCTTTTTGCATTTTTTTGAATACTATATACAACAACATTTACATAGGGGGTTTTTTATCTTGGTCCAGTAGACTGTCCCTCTTTTGAAGCTTTATTGCAACCCACAATCTCCTATCCTCAAAACTCATCATCACCGGACGGGTTGGGATGCACTTCCCTCCCTAGAGGAGGACAAGTGTTTCCACCTATGTGCGTCTCATACCGGCAAATCCAACCCCTCACCACTCCAACTGAGTTGAGCCATGTGAAAGGTGCAGGTGTCCAAGTTAGGTCATTATCAACAAGAGTCGTGCATGTGCTCCGAAATACTCTACTTAGGCAGTCAAGAATCCATTGAACCAAGTCTCGCGATCCTCAAAGAATTAAGTCAACTAGACCTGAAGTACCCCAATTCCAGCTCCTATAAGGTTCCTGTTATTAGGTAGATTTAAGGTGAAACCAAGCTCCAATCTTCGGATTTTACTTAGACTCGTTCAACTATCAAACTCAATCCGAAAAATGCCCATGCTATGCAAATGCTATGTAGAAAATATTTTTGTGATGCAATTTTCAAAGATTTTGAACTTTTTATGGATTTTTGAAAAGATGATGCATATGCATTTTTTGTATTTTTCAAAAAGGTTTTTCAAATTTTTTTGGATTTTAATTTTTGCAAATATTTTTGGGATTTTTGAAAATAAAAGATTTTGGCTAAAAGCTAGGTATAAAAATTTACAAGGGGATGCATCTTATATTTACAAGAAGTGAATTTTAAAGAATTTGCAAGGGTAAATGGTCGATTTTATAGGTATATACATAGAGAATTTTAGAAGAGATGTATGTATTCCTCAAACTTATTTGACACAGTTTCTCAATCAATTTTGAAAACTATAGTCCAAAATAATTTTTGCAAAATTTTTTTACAAACATGTACACATATTTGAAAATCATTTTGCAAAGGTTTTCCAAACAATATAGATAGGTTTTTCAAATTATTTTTACATCCATTTTTCAAATCATTTGCAAATCATTTTTCAAACCTTTTATTTCACGCAAAGAGAATAAATTTTTCAAACAAAATGTTTTACAAAGGCTGAAAACATGTAACAAAACGTTTTCCAAATAGTTTTCAAAAGATTTTTCACATGGATTTTCAAACTATTTTTCAAACTTTTTGCAAAAAATATTTTCACCTGATTCATTAATCAGTAGTACACAAAGAATTTGAGGAATAATCACATCTTTTTATTGAGGTTTTTTTATGAATTTTATAAGTACAATTAGCCATAGTTATTAATAAAAATACGAAAGTACAAGTTATGGCTAAAGTATATACGCAGTATATACGACCCCCTATACTTAGCTTGAGCTATGTCCTCATAGATCAGAGAGAAAAGAGAAGACATAACTCGTACTGAGTATAGAAAAGTCTAAAGAATAAACAAATAAGAGATGAAATGAATAACCAAATGAGAAGTTGACCGTCCTCCCTATACTTAGGATCAAATAATCCTAAGTATAGCAGACTGTATACAATGCAGTGAGGGTCAAGGGTGGGAATGAACATATCGTACTTAGACTGTCTCCCCCTATAGTTAGGGGAAGATATCCCTAAGTATAGACAAGAAGAGGAGACAATGGAGAGGATCAAAGATAGAAGCACTCGGGGTGCACACCCCCTATACTTAGGACAAAGTACGTCCTAAGTACAGAAAACTGTCAAAAAGGGGGGACGCCTTTTCGGTAGATAAAGAAGATAGAAGAAGAAAAGAAGAAAAGAGATCATAAGATGGAAGAGAAGAGCTCAGAGGATAGAAACGTATGTACACATCACCCCCCTATACTTAGGGTAAAAGAAACCCTAGGTATAGGCAACAATAGAAGTGATGAGACGGAACGATGAATGAACACTCGGCTCGTCCACCCCCTATACTTAGGACAAAGTACGTCCTAAGCTAGGAAAACACGGGAATGGGTGGACGAGCAATACGGTAGAGGGAAAGAGGTGAACAAAAAAGAATATACAACAGAGATGGATATACACGGGATCAAGAAGGTTGAAAGTGAACCTTCTTGCGGGACCGCTGAGGAATAGATCTAGTGTGGTGGAGGTTGACATCGGGGCCCTCAGATGACACTAATCGATCACGGTCGACAAGGTGTAGGTCCTCAGTGGCTCTAGGGTGTGAAGGCACAGACGAGTGAGTGAAAGAAGTACAACTAGGTCCGGCCTTGGGAGCCTCGCTGATATCAAAGTGGAATGGGAAGAACTCATCATCATCGGAAGAAGTGTAATCAGTGTCGTCCTACGAGGTGTCGTCCAGGTCAAAACCAAAAGGAATGAACTCATCAGTGGAAGTAGTCGAACTCTGTTCGTCCTCAATAATCTCAACCGGATCATCTTTCTCATCAAAAAGACCGAATTCCCGAATAAAAGCAATGAAATCAAATTCGGCCTTGTCTAATTTGAATCTAAATGAACTGGAGCGGACTCATCGGTGGAAGTAGTCGAGTCATGTCCGCCCTATCTAGTCTCTAAATCTGCCCTCCGCTCCATGGTATCGATCGTGTAAATCCCGCGGATGTCATCAAAATATCGCCAATCACAGGAAGCGGAAACACTAAGATCTATGCTTTCTGAGGCTTCCTCCTTAGAGAGGAATTCTTGGGTCTCATCATCGGTCATAAAGAAAGTCTCTCTGATATCCTCATATAGATCATAGTCCTCGGGGTCAGCCAAGATAAGTGAAGGTGCATCAGGTGCAGGTCTCTGGTCAATTCCTGATCCGTAATCAATAACGACCCTCTCTGAGGTGAGGAATGGTCGTCCCAAGATGATTAGAGAGTGCTCCCCTGTGGAGGTTTCCATGGGCAAAATGACAAAATCAACTGTGTAGCTCATGCCCTGAATACAAATGACGACGTTTTCAAGGATACCCTTCGGCCTCTTGATAGATCCATCAACAAACTGAACGATCAGCCTGGTTTTCTTGAGAGGATCTAAGTGAAGAGACTGTACCAGCGAGAAGGGTAATATGCTAATAGAAGCACTACCATTGAGGAGAGTGTAATCACATGTGTGGTCAGAGATGGTGCAGCTAATGAAAGGTGTGGCAATGTTCCTCTTCTTAGGAATGGGACGGTGTGTGATGGCGTGGGCAGTGGCCATGTCAAAATATGATGCTCAGATCTGCTCCTCCGCTTTCTCTTTTTGGGAAGAGGAGCAGATAAATCAGTCATGGTCGACTGAAGTGGGGCACGGATGATCTCATGAATGGTGGCCACCACTTCGGGTTCAGTCAACATTTTTTGAATTTTTGGACCTCCTCCATACAAGGGAGAAAGTTGGAATCAACATCTACACGAGGCATGCCAAGAGTAGTCTGTATAGCAGCATCCTCGGGGTCAAAGGTGGGACAGAGTGTGAAAGGCTGTGCGGTTAAAGGGTCTGGCAAGTGGTCACTCTCCTCACATTCTGAATCAACCAAAGGTCTCCTGAATTCTTTCTGGATTTTTAAATTTTTCTCATTTTTTGCATTTTGGGCGATTGCAAGCTCTCATGGAAATCCTCGAGTGAACCCATATCATCAAATGGTGGAATATCATGGTCTCTCTTATTGGTACTAGTGAGGTGGTCAATCCTCTGTCTCATATGATCCATCATCTGGGTCAAGTGCTCAAGGGTGGACTACATGAAAGGTGACTCCAACAGACCAGTCTCGGGTGAGTGTGAAGGTGGAAATTGTGGAAGTGGTGGTGGATGTGGGTAGAAATCCAAGTCCTGATACTGCGACTGAGGCAGATATGTACAAAAGTCAGGAGCAAAGTCCCTCTGGAAAAAAGGAGGTGGACCAACTGGAGTGAACGAAGGATCCGCAAAGTTCGGATAAAATACGCTCCAGTCGGCTATCTCGAAGCAAGAGGTAAAGGTCAGGAGAGCACGAAGGTCAAGTCAAGAGAGTGAGAAACAAGGCGCAAGTGCGCAAACACGATCTAGAAAGCACACAAACAATCACAAGCAAACTCACAAAACAAACCCTCAATTCACCTACTCAACTCGGTAGAGACTGAAAAGTCGGACTTTTTATCTTGTCTGTTTTAGAGTTAGGTGAGACGTCAAAATTGCACAAATACTTAGGGGGCTGAATGGGATTTGGCACTATCCTTAATGTGTGCGCGAGCAAGTAAAAGCGAAGACAATGAGGGGATTACTCGCCCCAATACAAGATTTTTCTTTTTGGTTGATTTTTAGGGTCAAGTAATGTTAGCAGTCCCAATTTTATTGGTTATCATTTTTTTTGAATTTTTAGTGAGAAATGCACGAGCCTAACGAGGAGTCAATTTTACTTAGCACCTAGGTGTAAAATCAGAGGGAGAGTGGGAAAAGCAATGCAAGCGGCAAGAACAATGATGAATGCTAAAACGTAAATGCTCACCTTGCCTCCAGCACTCTACATGCAAAGATGTTCAGCAGAATTGAAATCTATCTATATGTAAATGCAAGCCGATGAAATCGCCCTAAGTTTTAGAATTGTTATTAGCGTGAAGAACCGATGCTAATGACCTAGAATGGAACTGAAGTGTCCGATCTTGGATTTTCCTCGGTGCCCACCAAGGTGGGTCCTGCACGCGCTGTATGGAGAACTCTCGCGGCGCGGTGGTTCCGAGACTAAGTGAGAAGTAATTTAAAATTTGACTAAGTCCGAACGAGGCTATAGGCATAGGCAAATATATTAGGTGTTTGGCCTTAATCTATCGCAATAAATCCTAAATCTATGGGCTCAATCACACAAAGTAAGGAAAACAAAACCGAGAAACAAAGGGAAAAAATGCGAAGAAAACCGACAAAAGCCGCGGTGAGTCCCCAAGTGAACAAACACTTCGAAATTGGGCCCGAATGTCGAAGCCCTGAGTACATGTATTATTACAACAAATAGAGTCTCTCTCTCACTAAAATTACACAAATAAATGCAATAAAATAAATGGAGGTCGGTCTTCAAAAATCTCTAAGTCTCCTTCGATGCTAGGCAAGCAAGAGCTGGCTTTACGTAGGTGTACAAGCGCCTAGGGTGGAGTGCCTCCCTCGATCCGCGATACCTCGCACAAAATTAACAAAGAGATGGGTTAGACAGCTCAACAAGATATATAAAAAATCATGAAGGAAAATGAATGACAAATATAGACAAATATCACACTCAAGCAAAAACCCGAACGAAGCGTTGTTGCTCCTCGGCAACGACGCCATTTGTTGAAGCGGTTTTTCCACGGATCTAAAGTAATCCGCACAAGGCGGGATCACAATGTCACTGAGGTGACCCGCAAGAAAATCCAAACTTCGAACAACAATTAACCCATAACAATCAAATAAGGCAATGAGAGTAAATGTGGAGCTAAAATTTATTATAACTCTACAAAGGATGTGTATAGTGTGCAAGCAGTGTAGAGGTCGAACACAGGGAGCAGAAAAGTAGAACGGGGAGGTAATGCACAAAAAGTGAATGTGATGATTTGTCTATAAATGCTATTCTTTTTGTGGGTTTTTAACTTTATGTTTTTTATTTAATTTTTGATTTTATAGTTTTGTATTTGATTTTTAATTTACTGATTTTGTATTTTCTTTTTATATGTTATATTTTATATTTTTTTATTTTCTTTTTGAAATAAGATATAAAGCTATATATAATACAAGAGAGAAAAGAGAGAGATAAAAATAAGAAAAAATACTCAAAATACAGGACATAAAGTTTTTTGTGATTTTTATATTTTTCTAATGTTTTTACGATTTTTATAAAATTTTCCTAATTTTTTGGTATTTTTAAAGTCAAAAATACTGAAAACAGTAGATAAAATAAAGGGCTGAAACTAAAATGGAGAAATAAAATACCAAAATGCAACAAAAATTCTCCAATCTAATTTTAAAAAAATATAATAAATTAAGGAAAATTTGAAAATAGAGATTGTATTTTTAGGATTTTTTAGGAATTTTTAATATTTTTATGAAGATTTTAGGTGTTTTGTAATTTTTAGGAGTTTTCTTTTGTATTTTTTAGTGATTTTTGGATTGAAGTTAAAATACACTAATACACACAAAATCTATTTTTTTGGAGTTTTTCAAAAACTTTTTATAATGTTTATGTATTTTCTAATGCAAACAGTGCTGAAAATGCATGTTTTTGAATTTTTATAAATATTAAAATGCAATAAAAATACAAAATAAAAATATGGCATGAAAATAAAATGCAACAGATACTTATGATAATTTTATGGATTTTTTTAGCAATTTAAAGATGCATGAAATAAATAAAGGCAGTAAAGAGAAACTACACTACTAACAAGGGCGTTTTTGCAAATATCGAAAAGTTCAAGGGCTAGATTGTAATATTCCCAGAAATTATATAATTGGATAAAAAATTTTCAGAACTGATCGCAAATAGCCAAACCCGCGAGGTTATGTCTGCAAAAACGCCAAGGTCACGTGCGTAAGCACGCGCACCTGGCACGAACAATCTAGCAATTATCAAAAACCCAGGGGGCCTAAATGCAAAAATACTAGAAATATATTACTGCAATTAAAAGTTTTTGAACTAAACATTAAATATGCAAATCCCCCAGGTATCCCTGAAAAATTGCCACGTCACGTGCGCGAAAGCACGTGACCTGGCAGAGGCCAAAATGGAATATCATAAATTCCGGGAGGTTATATGCAAATTAGCCAAAAGTATAATATGACAGATGAAAGTTTGATGCTTAATATTTAAATAAAAAAATATCCAAGGGCTAAGATACAAAATACCCACAGCTAACGATCGGACGACTGATGGTTTCAGTGGTGCCACTTGCTGCGATCCTGACGGTCCACTCCCGCTCGCAATTGAACGTCACTCCTCTCTTCACTTAAGCCACGTATCAGCACGACGGAGCCCGATGACGGTTCGATGCGGATTACAGCGATTAGATGGCGGAGGGCGATCCGACGGTGTGCGACTGGCGTATCCAACAGTCGAGATCTAAACTAGGGCGGCCCTTGAATCCAACGGTGGAGAGAAGCGACGCAAGAACAGGGAGGAACTCCAGCAAGCCGTAGTTCCCCTGCTCTGATCCACCTCCTCCACGATCGGCTGAAACTCAAAACGAGCCCCGGCTCCTCCTGCAGGTGCCGTCCTAGCGTCTGGGGCTTCAGAAATCACCGACGTGTACCGACGTCCTCGCACGGGGGCGGTGGAGCGGGAGAGTTCCAAGGTCTTACGTCGAGGATCAAAACGCGCTCCAGACGTTCTTATAGCCTAGTTTCCTGCAACAAAATTGTTAAGAGGGTTGCGGGAAAATTACCGCGACCCTCAAGTAGGCAGAATAGCGTGGAGAGGCGGAAAAAAAGCTCGCCGGAGCGAGCTCGGGCGAGGTGGTGGCGAGAGTGATTTAATAGGTATGAGGCAAAATGGGAAGCGATATTAAGTTCCTACAGCTACGGGGAATAAAAGGGAGCACGAAAAACAAGGAAAAGTAGTACCTCGATGGCTGGGGGGGCCAGAGACAAGGGACCTCAACAGCGGGTATGCCGGAGGTAGATGGAGACCGTCTGCGACATCGCCTAACGCCGCGCCACTCGGTCGAAGGCGAACCTGTCACGCTCGCCAGTCCAGGGCACAAATCAGAGAAGAAGGGCTCGGTCAAAAGATGGTTCAATTTTCAAAAGGGGCGGAAGGGGTGGTTTTTGTAGAATGTGACTCTGGCGGCTCAAAGAACGAGGGAGGTAGCTCGACTAAGCGATCCAAAGCCCAATATGAACCTAGGGCATGAATCATGGATGCGCGAGCTTGACAAGTCATGAAGACGCAATCACGAAATGGTGTATAGGCCAGCCTCGAAAAATCCGCAAAAATGGGACAAATACTAGTTCTGACAAAGCTACAGGAGTGGGTCAGAGAGTTGACCCGCTGATCAACTCTCCAGACCCCCTGGTTGGTCCACGTGGACCAACCAGGAAAAATCCTGGAAAAAATCTTTGTAAAATCATTTTAAAGTAATAAACAATTTTATGATTTTTTGGTTATGAAATAAAAAATATTTATTATTTTATGAACTATTTTATGATATTATTTATTTATTTTTTAGAGGTATAGAAATACAAGTTGTCTTTTTAGGTCTATATAGGTATACATATCTATGTATTTTAATATTTTATTTTTATTTTGTATATTTAATTTTATTTATTTGGTTTATTTATTTTATAAATTTATAAAGTATTTTTCTAAACATAAATATATTTTTATTTTATTTTTGAAGTGTTTTGTATACTTAATAAAAGAGAAGTATTAATTATGTAGGTATAAATTGATGAATCTCGTATTCATCATGCTAAAAGCCGCAAAATAAACCCCTGGCTTAACCAATCCAATAAAAAAATATCATCATTTCTTTATTATTATACTGTATTATATTGTGTATAAATACCCGTAATTAATTGTATTTAATTTTCCTTATTTTTCTTGTAAATTATTTTATCATAAAAAACTCTTAAAATTAGGTAGAGTAATTGTCTATAATTCACTGACCATTAAAAAGACTAAAAAAATACAAAAATATCTCAAACCAAAAAGCCGGTATTTTTTACCCCCCTTAAAAATACCTCCAAAAATATTCTTTGTACAAATGACCTCTTTTGGCTTTTTGTCCAACATGAAACTTGTAGATCTCGTTGAGACGAGCAACTTTCATGTTTTGACTTTTTCCTAATTTTACATCTAACTATTTATTCTGTATTTATCTTTGTATTTATTCTCTGAATTTTCTGATTGGGCCACGTGGCACTCTCTGGAGCGACCACGTGGCCCGCTTCTTCTCTTGCCACCCTGCTGCCTCCTGAGCCGTCGAATCTTCTCTTCCCCGCCTCCATCTCAGCCCTCCATTGCCGCCTTAACCACAGCCATCAGATCTGACTACCAGATCTGATCCTAACCGCTTGTCACTGCTTCAACCTCAGCCGTTTGATTCATGCGCTATCCTACGGCCTCCCTTATGCCACGTCTCCCCTTCTCCATAGCCGCTCGATCACCGCCTCATCCTACGCCTACTATAGTGCCATATCACCCAATCAATCACCGCCGTAGGATTAACCCATAGGCCTCATCTTAACCATCCAAACATATCCCAATCCCCACCGTCGGATCAGATCTGACGATCTGATCTCAGCCTTCTACCCTCTCACCCATCCCAACCGTTGGATCCCACGATCCAACGGCCACTGGGTCGTCTCCTACCTCGCGTAACCCCCTTCCCCCAGCCGTTTCACCTCACCGACCCACCACCCCCTTCCTATTTTGGAAGGCGACTCCGACCACCTCTCCATCTCCTAACGCCTCCCCCCTCATAGCCATTTCATCCACCCATCCCGCGTAACCCCCAGGACACCCTCCATCACTCCACACAATCAATCCCCCCCATTCAAAACCGTCGACCCACTCACATAACAGCCATCTTCCTCTGCCTATAAAGCTTCACCTAGCACCTCCGTTCACCGTATCCACCATTTGGAGGCCTCCTCCCTAGCTTCGGCCACCCTCCGGTGACAGTGGAGGGCTGGCTGAGGCGATCATGGCCGTGAGGACTCCGGTGTGATCCATGGCCTCGGGCCATGTCGCGGATGCCAATGGTATGCCGCTGAGCTCCGTGCTATGACCGGGCACGTTGGGCGACGACCTAGAGCTCCGATGGAGCTCACCCCCAGGTCATTACCTCCCGCCAACACCTCGCTCCGGCGAGGTGATTTTTCCATTCAATATCTCTGAATTATTCCACTAACCATCTTCCTATTCACTCGCGCCTGAACACCCCCCGAGCTTCGCCATCTATCAAACCTCTACACCGATCCCTCTTCCCTTCTCCAGAACTACCCCACTCCAATTTCCCCTTCTTCTTCATCTCGCCGGAGAAGAAGAACCTGGGCCCCCATTTCCCGACACCTCACGGCCCCCAGCCCACTCACAATACCCTCGCACGCACGCTTAGGCTAACTAACCCTTGCAGGACCCTCAATAACCGGAGTTTACGTCAGAGCATCTTCAAGAAATTCTCCTCTGGTGAAGCTCCTTTAACCATCTCCTCCGATCAGCCTTGGAGCTTCGCCTATGCTCCATGACCTCCGTCGGGCCTCCAGCAAGCTTCCACGACCCTCAGAAGGCCTCGCGAGGCAAGGCTGAGCCGAAGGTAGGTCGTCGGAGCCCCGCTTTCTCCGGTGATCTGCGGAGGAGAAAGAAACTACAGGTGCCGTCCAATCATCCGGATCGGACGACCGAGATGAAGACGAGTGGCAACCCGACCCTCCAGCCGAAGCTACAGGCTCGGGTCCACCCCGACCCTCGACCCAAGCCTCAGACGACACCACGTGGTCCGAGCCAGAGGTACCCTCTCGAGCCTAGGCGCCTCACGTGCGATGCACATGAGGGCATGGGTAAATTGCATAAAAGACCCCAAATGGTTTGGTATTTACATAATAGTCCCCAAGCACGTGCCTTACGTGCGTGGCTGGGTAAATTACAGGGATGCCCTCATAGTTTTCTGAAATCACAAAAAGGTCCCTACGCGCATGGAAAATTTACACTTCGACCCAGGCGGTTTTTCGTATTTGCATTTAGGTCCCTCCAGGGACCTAAATGTAGTATTTATCATTTATTTTTCTTGCATTTTATTACAATTATGCCCCTGCATGGTTTTAACATAACTTGAGCATCATAGGTCCTAATTGCATGATTTTAATGTCGTTTTGATCCTTGTTTCGTCCTCTACATCATAGTATGTTTAATTTTCTCATCTGCCACTGTATTAAATGAAATGAATTTTTTTGTGATAGATGGTGACCTTGCTCTTCTTGTTCTTTCTTTGATTTGATGACTGTTCTTCATGCTGTGATTAAAATGACACTAGTTTCTATTTCTATTGTGATACTCATACTTTTAGGGTTTACTTGTAATCTTTAGTCTGCATATAAATTTCTTTGCATTATTTTCATGCATCATCTTATCATTGCATAAAAATCAACTAAAAATTGCATACATCATGGCATTGCTTTGTAACTATCTTAGTGCATCATATAGAGCTGTAATTGAGAATATTTCACACTTGAGCTTCGTTGATCAAAATTCGATAAATAGATTAAGTAGGTGTGTCCTTGTGTTTGACCTTGGTAGACTTGCCAAGTCTAAATACTCCACAGCATTCAAAGGATTGTGGTTTTTGCTGAACCAAATTTGCGTCCTATACTACAACAATTAAAGATTATTAAAGAGACAAATTTGACGATAATCAAATGGCGCCGTTGCAGGGGACACAGCTTAATTTAATTTTTGAATTTTGATTTTTCTTTGTCGAATATTCTCAAGATTTACAGGTCCCCATTTCATGCATCATTTCTTGCACCATGTTTGCTGATTAAATTCCTCTGGAATTTTTTAACTTTTCTCTTTTGTGGCAGGATCCATGAACATCGAGGACGCTTGATCTTCATGGAGGCATGAAGTCGGGAGCTTCCGCTGAGAAGGCTATAAAAGAAATTGTGAAGAAATTTTAGGAACCTTTATCAGTCAGCCTGCATTGCATACTGTAAAAAAAATATTGCATGTGCATATTTATTTCCAGTTTTTGCATGTTGTAAAGAGAGAGAGAGAGAGAGAGAGAGAGAGAGGATCACTAATGATCATACCCCCCCAAACCTCTCCACCCGTGTATCATAGTTTAGATTCCCCCCTAACTCAGACCTTACTTAGGCTATTTGTAGCCTAAGTATGGGGGGAACCTCCTGCTCATCCCTCCCTCATATTGTCTTCTTGTACTTAAGTCAGCTTTATAGGGGGATCCTGCTCTTCAGTTCTGCTATATCACCCTATATTTGATCGAGCCTTGGCTTCATGGCACTTGTGCTATGAGGACATATCAAAATTTAAATATAGGGGGTATACCGTATAGTATTGTATATTTACTTTAATCATAGCTCATATTTTTAAACTTTTTGAAAAAATTATTTTTGGGCTTGGTTTTGGTAAACCTGTGAATTGAGTTTTGTAAAAACCTTGTAAAAATGTTTTCTTAAATTGAAGGATTAATCTGTGTAAATAACCCTTTCCAAAAAAATTTAAAAATTTAAAACCTTTTTGAATTAGACTCTGACTACTAGACTTAGTAGGCACTTTCAGTGAGGGAACTTCGGACTCCCTTAGCAGAGTGGGTGGTTTAAAGGACACCACATATGGCTCCATCCTTAAGGATCACGGGTCCGTTTATTGGCTCGTACTTACACCCATACTGGCTGAGAGTAGATACTTTTATTCATTTGAGCCTGGGTCAGTCATTCTCTCTTCCAAGAATTAAAAAAAATGAAAATAAAAAACCATAAAAATATGCAAAAGTCAAAAATCACACAAAAATCACGAACTAAGGAGTTGGTGTATTCCTGACACAATCACATTCACTCAGGGCTTGAGGATTTTAAGGACACTGGATTTCTGCGATCTTGGAAGTCTGAGTTAACATGCCTTAGTCACTAGGGTTTTTAAGCTTAATTATCCACAATTCCCTAGTTTGAAAGATTTGAGCGCTATATTGAACTCTTCATCTCTACCTTTAAAAGAATATGATCAGCACAATCGCTCCCACAACTGCATGATTGATGAGATGAGTTGAGATATCACTTAAGGAACTAGGACTAGAGATTTGAGTTTAGACCCGATCTGATGATATTCGAGGATGGGATAAAGTTAATAAAGGCTTCAGTAAACCTGAGTGTCAGCAAAACCCTAGCCAGTATGTGAACAAGGTTCATATGCTATCTTTTTGATATTTACCTAAAGTGCCAAGGTGTGATGAAACTTAATGAAAAATTGTTATCAGTGTGCACCAACTTTTAGTAAAAGCAGTGGAGCTAGCCAACAAAATCAATGAAATGTCAAAGAAAAGCTCTATCATCCAAGTCAAAATAAATGAGCTTCCACCAATGGCGAGCGCTCCCAAACATTTTCAAAGTGTCCACTTGGACAAAGAGCTAATTAGGACCAGGAGTCGGACTGACACCAAAAAAGGGCCCTGCATCGTAAATGCTACAAGTCTGGGTGTCGAAGGTATCTTGGGTACTCAAAAGATATACACCCCGATGTACTCCCAGAAAAACAAGTACAGACGACTCAAACTCTGTTGACGGACACAGTGGTCAACAATTTAAAAATTTTTTATGTGTTGAGCAAAAGGCACTCGAGAGGCCCCTTGTTCCAATGTGAGGGAGAGAAAAATAGACACAACCCCATGTCCTCCATCATCTGGCTGTCCATCTACACTTTCAAGTCTGACACACTAATGAGAGGGTTGACTGAAGCAAGAATAGACTTATTCCCTAGTATTGAGGATGAGGTTTAGAGGAGAGTTTTTGGGACTGGAACTTTGGATGATGCCTCGACTCGACTCTCATGAAATGCAGTACACTAAATTTCATATCCTTATACTATATGTACAAAAAGAGAGTCTGATAATTAGAGAAGTTGGATTCCTTCTGACTAGAGCATGGATAAACTAAAAATTTTAGGATCACTCAGGTCAAGGGTCTTCGAAAGATTGAGCCTTGAAAATTTCATGCGCACTGTCAGGAATAAATCCGACTCCTTCATTCTTTAGATGCTCGAGGACGAGCATGGTTTAAGTATAGGGGTATGATGAATCTCGTATTCATCATGCTAAAAGCCGAAAAATAAACCCCTGGCTTAACAATTCCAATAAAAACCATCATCAATTCTTTATTATTATCATGTATTATATTGTGTATAAATACACGTAATTAATTGTATTTAGTTTTCCTTAGTTTTCTTGTAAATTATTTTATCATCAAAAACCCCTAAAAATTAGGTAGAGTAATTGTCCATAATTCACTGACCATTAAAAAGATTAAAAATACAAAAATATCTCAAAACCAAAAAGCCGGTATTTTTTATCCCCCTTAAAAATACCCCCAAAAATATTCTTTGTAAAAATGACCTCTTTTGGTTTTTTGTCCAACATGAAACTTGTAGATCTCGTTGAGACGAGCAACTTTCATGTTTTGACTTTTTTTTAATTTTTCCTCTAACTAATTATTCTGTATTTATCTTTGTATTTATTCTCTGAATTTTCTGATTGGGCCACGTGGCGTTCTTTGGAGCGACCACGTGGCCCGCTTCTTCTCTTGCCACTCGGCTGCCTCCTGAGCCATCAGATCGTCTCTTCCCCGCCTCCATCATAGCCCTCCATAGCCGCCTTAACCACATCCATCAGATCTGACTACCAGATCTGATCCTAACCGCTCATCACTGCTTCAACCTCAGCTGTTGGTTTCATGCGCTATCCTACGACCTCCCTTATGCCACGTCTCCCCTTCTCCGTAGCCGCTCGATCACCGCCTCATCCTACGCCTACTATAGTGCCACATCACCCAATCAATTACCGTCGTAGGATTAACCCATAGGCCTCATCTTAACTATCCAAACATATCCCAATCCCCACCGTCGGATCAGATCTGACGATCTGATCTCAGCCTTCTACCCTCTCACCCATCCCAACCGTTGGTTCCCACGATCCAACGGCCACCGGGTCATCTCCTACCTCGTGTAACCCCCTTCCCCTAGCCGTTTCACCTCGCCGACCCACCACCCCCTCCCTATTTTGGAAGGCGACTCCGACCACCTCTCCATCTCCTAACGCCTCCCCTTCATAGCCCTTTCCTCCACCCATCTCGCGTAACCCCCAGGACACCCTCCATCACTCCATACAATAAATCCCCCCCATTCGAAATCGTCGGCCCGCTCACATAACAACCAACTTCCTCCGCCTATAAAGCTTCACTCACCACCTCCGTTCACCATATCCACCATTTGGAGGCCTCCTCCCTAGCTTCGGCCGTCCTCCGGTGACAGCGGAGGGTTGGATTTGAGGCAATCATGGCCTTGAGGACTCCGGTGTGATCCATGGCCTCCGGCCATGTCATGAATGCCAATGGTGTGCCACTGAGCTCCATGCTATGACCGAGCACGCTGAGCGATGACCTAGAGCTCCGATGGAGCTCACCCCCAGGTCATTACTGTTAGCAATGTGAGCCTCGGGCGAACCATTCCTACAATAAATGTTATTGTAATAGATAAATTATCAATAAAAGTTATTGATTATTTTTACTCCCTTTCTGAGATTGAATGAATGAATGCACTATAGGGTCCCTCTATACAATAAGGGTTATGTACCATGGCCAACTTGATAATCATACATCTGTTGATACATTGATTGAATCATAGAGGATGATGCTTGGATGGATATCTAAGGAGTTAGATAGAGGACTCATCAAGCATTGTCATATGATTGTTAAGTGATGATCTCCAGTCTGAGTAGGAGATGGCAATCCTTTCTCATATGAATGATATCTGATCGACCTCTTGATGCAGGTCCTCTGCATGGGAATAGTGATTCGGAGGTGTCAGATTAGTTAAGTCAATGGGTTGACTTAGCGAGATCGAGATAACCAAAGACCTATGTTGAATACTGTCACAGCATAGGCATGCATCCTCTGACCGGAGACAGATGTGTTGCTATATGTCTGAGTATGTACATTTGGCAGACCAATAGGTTGATGACCTAACCAAGGTCTATACACCGGCGAGCTGGTGTGCATATAAGGACATATGAGTAATACGATCTCTCAAAGGGATCATACAGGTTCACTTATGAACCGGAGGACATGAGCTCATCATGAGGTATTGGGACTGATCAAATTCCATGCATGGTCATCATGCTTTGGAAGCATGACATAAATTTGAAGGTAAGATATATGCTTTGGGAAAGCATATGTTCTATACCAAATCTCAGTGACCAAGATTGAGAACTTAATGATCAAATCCTAAAGATGACAATGTAAAAAGTGATCTTTATCTTCACAATGATCATAGGTCTTCCAGTATGCAGGATGTACAGGGATTGGGAATACCTGAGGGTGATGTGATCATAAACGATTGTATAACCATGATGCTTCCATTCCGAGGGAGTGATGAAACAGGTTTAAATTTTAGTGACTCCTCTCATTAGAGAAGTGACCTAATCCTAGTCCATGTACTGGACATTGATCTGAATAAGATTCAGATGCAATGAGAAGATTAGGTCTACAGTCTTGATTTTATCAAGCATCAGTGGGAGGTCCATGGGATCTGGATTTGAGATATGATCTCAATATCCAAGTCACTATACGTGGAACAGTACAATCGCCCTGTCCTTATCTCCAAGTATCTGCGGAGAAATCGCATTATTCTTGAAGGGTTCAAGAATAATTCCATAAGATCTAAGCAATGAAGAAATAATGATTATGTGATTTAACCATCTTGATGTCTGAAGAAATTATCCAATATAATTAAATATGATTTAATTATTATGGATAAGAATAATGTGTATAGAAATATCCAATTATTCATAATATATTATAAATGTGATTTATAATGTATTAGAGAGAGCTAATTATAATTTATATTTGTTTATTAATTATTATGTGTATTGGATAAACATTGTGTAATTAATTGACAATGTAAATTATATGTTGTTTTCGGTTAAGAATATGATTCACAATTTTTCAATGGTAAGATTGCAATATTCTCAAATATAATTGTAAATTATTTTTGAAGAATAAAACCCAACAAAAGTTATTGGAAATAAATAATGAGAGATTTCATGGAGATATGCAATCTCATGAAATATCATGAGATTGCCCTCCATATGGAAGGGGTGGGCGGCACCCAATTCCTAATTGGAAAAGGAGGCCGTCCATCATGGAATGTACATGGAGATGTGATCTCCATGTATATTCTCTCCTTATTTATTGGTATAATTTAGGATTGATTTATATTTAATTTATCAAATATATTTTAATCTAAATTTGTTGGTTTTACCAACAACAATCTTGACCATTGAATTAGACATAAATCAATCTTATCCATTGATTTTATATGTCCCATGGATTGAGATCCATGGATCCCAAAACCCTATAAAAAGAGTCATACCTTTCTCTCTTGGCTATGCAATATTGAAGCTCTCTCTCTCTCTCTCTCTGTTTTTTCTTCTCACATGCCAACCTCTCTCTATTTCTTGGTGGCTGTCCACCAAGCCCTAGAGGAGAGTCCCGTGGAGGCTCTTGCCACCGCGCCACCGCTTTGATGTTCTTCGGTTCTCCATCTTCTGGAGTGCTACGCTCGCGAAGGAGACGTTCGATCTTGTACGACAAGATCAGGAGCAACCGTGCTTGGATCATCTTCTTGGATTGCGAGGACTACGTGGTTCATCCCCGCGCTCGCAAGCGATCTCACCGACGATCGGACTTGAGACAGGAGGTCTCTTTCTTTAGAGACTCGATCAACCACGGTTCAAGAGGTATTCCTTTATACTTGTTGTGGTTATAGATGAAATGATCCGAGAATCGTTCTTGGATCATGTGGTTTCATCGCATGAAAAATTTTTAATTCTGCTGCACAGAACAACTAGTACGACTAGTCGTTCTTCGTCGTATCCGATACGACGATTACGCTTCCATGATGCGCTTGAGGATAAATCAATATCCTTCAAGTGGTATCGGAGCCTTATGTCGACGGTTTCGAATATGATTCGCAAACCAAGGACGACTTGGGTTCGTTAAGGTCGCGAAAGTTTTTGTCGCATTTGATTTCGTAGATCTGTTTAATAAATAATTTAGGCCATGTTTAAAATGTTTAAGTACGAATTACTTTCTTTTATATTGTCCCCCATTAAATAAGAAAACCATAGGATCTGAGTTTGCGTAAATCGGATTTCGTATGCTCGAGATATGGCTGTTTTAATGAACATGTATGCACTGTTGCGGGAACTGTAGATCTTAACATGATTAAAGAGTTAATTACTGTTTTTATCCACCTCGAAATGCATGAAACACCACTTAGGTTCTGTTCTAAATCAAGAATGATTCTGATCTAGTTCATGGCCTATTAGAAGTAGAAGGCGCTCTGGTGGGATTCTCACGGACAGAAAAAGATTGCAGTCAGTTTCAGCAATCTTTGAAAATTGAGTTTGTCTAATTTGGATTTAAATTGATTGAGATATGTTGATTTTAGTGAGTAGGGGTCACTACTAAAATTGCAGTCCTAATCTAGAACCAAGTGATTATCAATTAGTGAAATTAATTGTTAATTTCATAAAATAATCACGAAAAATATTCATGAAATATTGAAAGATGATTATTTACTTAATTGACTTGGCCTAAACCAATTAATTGATTAGATTTGATCTAAATCTTAATTGGAAACACAATCATCAAACTTGATGCTTGAATAGGATTGGGAATTTGTGTAGCAAATTTCCTTATAATAAAAAATGTTTTGATTATTACTATGTGGTATAATTTCGGTTGAAGAACCGATGATCATCTCAATTACAAATTGATATATTTGACATTATCCTTTCCTGAGGTGGATATGGTGTCTAGTCGGAGAGCATTGGGTTGCGGGTTGCAACGTATGTGGTCCATCCCACTCTCGTCGGTACTGACCATGACAGCGGGTAGGGACTCGATAATGCCAGAGAAAATCAAGGTGTATTTTCTAATTATTAAAATTTGAACTAATACGTACTTTGATATATTACCATATTTATATTCAAGTAAAAATAATCAAGTTTGTTGATTGAATTGGATTGATAATTAATTTAATATGACTAAATTGATTAAGTCCAATTGAGACACTCTATTATGAATAGGGTTGTCATTTCCCTTGGAAGATTTAATTAAATGAATATGATTCATGATAATTGATTAAAATTTGAATATGAGATGGAGGATAACATAAGTGACATCCATGGTCTCACGTCAAGGCGAAGGGTTCCGTCGTCAGGGATTGCATGTGGGAGACGCCTGTCCGAAGTGACAGCTCCTATATGTAAGCGCTTCTGGATCGGGCTCGTCGCTTCTCGAAAGAGTAAGGACGTATACATAGTGACCCCAATATCGGGTCCTCATATTATTGGGGCGATATTGGATTGCGCATAGCGAGTTGTATTCCTATTGATGGTTGGTTCAATTAATGACGAGTCAACATCATCTTAGGGGTGGTGGACCCGGGTATTAAAGACCGAATTGGGAGATGCAAGTTGGACTTGCAAGGCGGAATGTGTTCCCGCTTCTCTTTATTGGAGTCATAGGTTCTCATATTATTGGGATATGACAAAGATAAGGAGGAGATCGCAGTTCTTGCTTGAGATATAACGGTAAGTATATCTATTACTTTGAAAGTGATTAAGGGAATAAACTTTCAAGGTTGACAGAGCAAGAACAATTTGATTTAAAATGCCTTAATCAAATATCATAAATATGAATATATGATTATATGTTCTAATATAGTGCATTCTTAATTTTAGAAAATGAAGTCCTTGAACCCACTAAGTAGGCTTCTTGAGGTCAACCAATTGACCGACCCAAATTACTCGGACTGGATCCGTAATTTGGAGCTTGTTCTCTCTGCAGAGCGCATAAGTTATGTGCTCTCCGAGGACAAGCATGAGAGCCCTAAATCCAAGGAAGAAAAGGCATTTAATGACAAGTATGATGAAGATCATTTCTTTGCTAGATGCAATATCCTGGGTTCTCTCTCCAATGTTCTGCAGAAGAAACATGTGGAGATGAGCACATGCCAGGAGATAATGCAGAATTTTAAGATATGTTTGGTGACATTAACCGCACCCAGCGCTACAATGTTATGAAAGAACTCATTCGCTGCAAGATGCAGGAAAGGACTTCGGTCCGTGAACATGTACTCAAAATGTTTGGGTACTTGTCGGAGCTGGAGACTCTTGGGGCAACCATGGATGCAGACATGCAAGCTGACTTCATTCTGTTGTTGTTGCCGAAGTCTTTTAATAACTTTGTAGCCTCATTCCACATGAACAAGCTAGAATTGACAAGCGCTGGTCTTCTTGCTGCATTAAAATCTACGGAAGATGTAATGAAGAAAGATGGTAAAGCTGGCAGTGCAATGGTTGCACATGTCAGAGGGAAGCGCGGTTGGAAGCAAAGTTCTCGGAAGGTCCCGGCCCAGAAGAGAAAGAAGAAGGGACAAGGTGTTGGATCTTCTTCCAATGCATCCACTCTAATGGCGTCGAAGAAAACCGACGTCTGTCACCACTGCAAAAAGCTGGGGCACTATAGGCGTAACTGCCCGAAATACCTGAAGTCGTCAGACAAAGGTAAAGCCCCAGCAGGTATGAAATCTACTTTCATCATTGAAACTAGATTTCTCGTTGGACGAGAAGGAAGTTGGGTTGTAGACTCTGGTGCTTCTGTTCATGTATGCAATTTGTTGCATTTATTTCAAGAAACTAGAAGTCTTGAAGAAGGGGAGATAGTCATCCCGATGGGATCTGATGCAAGTATTGCAGCAGTCGCCGCTGGGACATGTCGACTATCATTAACTAGCGGTAGAGTCTTAGTACTTAAAGAGTATCTTTATGTACCTGAAGTTAGAAGGAATTTAATATCTATATCTAAGCTAGTTAGAAGTGGATATTCAGTCCTGTTCTGTAATAAATTAGTCATAAATCATTATGATAAATATATTGCAGAGGATATTTTAACTTCTGGAGGACTCTATGAATTGTGCATTAATGAGAATGTCATGAATGTTACAACCACTAATAAAAACCCTAAGAGATCCAAGGAGAATAAAAATCATTCGAATATGATTTGGCATCAAAGGCTTGGTCATGTGTCTGTTGATAGGATTAACATATTGATAAAGGATGGACCTTTAGATTTTCTACAGATTCAATCTTTGCCAACCTGTGAACATTGTATTTGAGGTAAAATGACTAGGATGCCTTTCCGTAATAAGGTTACAAGATGCGAAGGTATTATTGACCTAATACATACCGATGTATGCGGTCCCTTCAGTACCGCGACTCGAAATGGATACCGATATTATTTGACGTTTATCGATGACCATTCGCGATACGGGTTTGTCTTCCTATTACATCATAAATCCTAAACCTTTGATAAGTTCAAAGAGTTCAAGGCTTTGGTTGAGAAGATTAAACAGATTCGATCTGATCGAGGTGGCGAGTACCTATCAGATGAATTCAACGAATATCTTAAGGAGAATGGAATTGTTTCCAATCTCACTCCTCCTGGAACTCCCCAACTTATGAAAGACGCAACATGACCATCATGGACATGGTCCGTTCAATGATGAGCAAAGCACATTTACCTCTTAGTTTCTGGGGATATGCAGTAGAGACTGCAATATATATCCTAAATAAGATTCCTAGCAAATCTGTGCCTAAGACTCCTCATGAGCTATGGTATGGAACCAAACCTAGTGTTAATCACTTGAGGGTTTGGGGTTGCTTGGTCCATGCGAAGAACGTGGATGCAAGTAAGCTAGAATCTCACAGTCGTGAGTGTTACTTCATTGGGTGTGTTAAAAATGGTATTGGATACCAGCTCTATGACCCTGAGACCCAAAAGGTTTTTGTCTCTAGAGATGTGAAGTTTCTGGAGGATGATTTCCTTAAAGGTCAAGACAAAAATGAAGTAGAGGAACTCATTGAATCCCCTGAGGATTCCAAGCTTCTTAGACCAGAAACCAAAGAGATAAATAAAGATGAAACACCTATACCTCTTCTAAGGGGTTCGACGGTGGTTGCACTACCTGTAAGATATGGATTCCATGTGTCAAGTGAGACTGACATTGATCCTACTTCATTTGATGAAGCACTTACGGATCAAGACATGGATAGATGGATGCTAGCAATGAAGTCAGAAATTGACTCCATGCATAAGAATGGTGTATGGACCCTAGAGGATCCACCTAAAGGGGTAAAATCCATTGGGTGTAAATGGATCTTCAAGAGAAAGAGGGGACCTGATGGGAAAGTAGAGACTTTCAAGGCACGGCTCGTAGCCAAGGGCTACACACAAAGAGAAGGCATCGATTACGATGAGACATTCTCTCCTGTGGCTATGCTTAAATCCATCAGGACACTGCTAGCTATAGCTGCATATCTTGACTACGACATCTGGCAGATGGACGTCAAGACGCTTTCCTCAATGTATACCTCGAGGAGGATATCTACATGGAGCAGCCCCAGGGTTTTATAACTGAGGATGGCAAAGTATGCAAGCTGAAGAAATCCATCTATGGGCTCAAGCAAGCTTCTCGTAGCTGGAACATCAGATTTGACAAAACCATAAAGAGTTATGATTTTGTGCAAAATCCTGATGAACCTTGTGTATACAAGAAGACTAGTGGGAGCGCCATTGTGTTCATCATGCTTTACATAGATGACATCCTTATCATTGGGAATGATACAGGGATGATGACCAGTGTAAAGATTTGGCTATCCCATACATTTGAGATGAAAGATCTTGGATAAGCCTCTTACATCTTAGGCTTGAAGTTGTTCAGAAATCGAGAAAAGAGGATTTTGGGATTGTCACAACATGGATACATTAAGAAGATTCTTGAACGATTCCGAATGGATAGTTCCAAGAAAGGATTCCTACCCTTAAGACATGGTATCCATCTGTCTAAAGGAATGGCTCCTCAAATTGTTGAGGAAAAGAAGGCCATGGCTGGATGTCCTTATGCATCAGCTGTAGGAAGCTCAATGTATGCCATGATGTGTACTAGGCCAGATATCTGCCATGCAGTGGGAGTGGTAAGTCGTTACCAATCCTACTATGGAGAACAACACTGGAATGCAGTAAAGAACACATTCAAATATCTAAGACGGACGCAAGATTACATCTTGGTCTATGGAGATGGTGATCTTCAAGTCTTGGGATATACAGATTCTGACTTCCAATCGGATGTTGATGATCGAAAGTCGAGATCAGGGTTTGTGTTCTTGTTGAATGGTGGTGCTGTGAGCTGGAGAGGCAAGAAGCAGGACACTACTGCAGATTCAACAACAGAAGCCGAATACATTGCCGCATCGGATGCTGCAAAGGAGGAGGTGTGGTTGTGCAAGTTCATCATGGAGCTTGGCGTAGTTTCCTCTGATACTCCCATCCCATTACTCCACGATAACATGGGAGCCATTGCCCAGGCAAAGGAACCCAGATGACATCAGAAGAGCAAGCACGTGGAAAGGAAATACCACATCATTCGGGAGATACAAAAGCGTGGTAACATCATCATCACCATGGTGGCCTCTGCCGACAACGTTGCTGATCCTCTTACCAAACCTCTGACACAGAAGTTTTTCGACCAGGATGTAATGAGTATGGGTTTAAGGATTGTACCAGAATGGTTCTGAGGGCTAGTGGGAGATTGTTAGCAATGTGAGCCACGGGCGAACCATTCCTACAATAAATGTTATTGTAATAGATAAATTATCAATAAAAGTTATTGATTATTTTCATCCACTTTCTGAGATTGAATGAGTGAATGCACTATAGGGTCGCTCTATACAATAAGGGTTATGTACCATGGCCAACTTGATAATCATACAGCTGTTGATTCATTGATTGAATCATAGAGGCTGATGCTTGGATGGATATCTAAGGAGTTAGATAGAGGACTCATCAGGCATCGTCAAATGATTGTTAAGTGATGATATCCAGACTGAGTAGGATATGGCAATCCTTTCTCATATGACTGATATCTGACCGACCTCTTGATGCAGGTCCTCTGCATGGGAATAGTGATTTGGAGGTGTCAGATTAGTTAAGTCAATGGGTTGACTTAGCGAGATCGAGATAACCAAAGACCTATGTTGAATACTGTCACAACATAGGCATGCATCCTATGATCGGAGACATATGTGTTGCTATATGTCTGAGTATGTACATTTGGCAGACCAATAGGTTGATGACCTAACCAAGGTCTATACACCGGCGAGCTGGTGTGCAGGTAAGGACATATGAGTAATACGATCTTCAAAGGGATCATACAGGTTCACTTATGAACCGGAAGACATGAGCTCACTCATGAGGTATTGGGACTGATCAAATTCCATGCATGGTCGTCATGCTTTGGAAGCATGACATGAATTTGAAGGCAAGATATATGCTTTGAGAAAGCATATGATCTATACCAAATCCCAGTGACCAAGATTGAGAAACTTAATGATCAAATCCTGAAGATAACAGTGTGAAAAGTTATCTTTATCTTCAGAATGATCATAGGTCTTCCAGTATGCGTGATGTACATGTATTGGGAATACCTGAGGGTGATGTGATCATAAACGATTGTATAACCATGACGCTTCCATTCTGAGGGAGTGATGAAACAGGTTTGGATTTTAGTGACTCCTCTCATTAGAGAAGTGACCTAATCTTAGTCCATGTACTGGACATTGATCTGAATAAGATTCAGATGCAATGAGAAAATTAGGTCTACGGTCTTGATTTGATCAAGCATCAGTGGGAGGTCCATGTGATTTGAATTTGAGATATGATCTCAATATCCAAGTCACTATACGTGGAACAATACAATCGCCCTGTTCTTATCTCCAAGTATCATCGGAGAAATCACATTATTCTTGAAGGATTCAAGAATAATTCCATAAGATGTAAGCAATGAAGAAATAATGATTAAACATGATTTAATCATCTTGATGTGTGAAGAAATTATCCAATAAAATTAAATATAATTTAATTATTATGGATAAGAATAATGTGGATAGAAATATCCGATTATTCATAATATATTATAAATGTGATTTATAATGCATTAGAGAGAGCTAATTATAATTTATATTTGTTTATTAATTATTATGTGTATTGGATACACATTGTGTAATTAATTGACAATGTAAATTATATGTTGTTTTGGGTTGTGAATGTGATTCACAATTTTTCAATGATAAGATTGCAATATTCTCAAATATAATTGTAAATTATTTTTGAAGAATAAAACCCAACAAAAGTTGTTGGAAATAAATAATGAGAGATTTCCATAGAGATATGCAATCTCAGGAAATATCATGAGATTGCCCTCCATATGGAAGGGGTGGGCGGCACCCAATTCCTAGTTGGAATGGGAGGCCGTCCATCATGGAATGTACATGGAGATGTGATCTCCATGTATATTCTCTCCTTATTTATTGGTATAATTTAGGATTGATTTATATTTGATTTTGTCAAATATATTTTAATCTAAATTTGTTGGTTTTACCAACAACAATCTTGACCATTGGATTAGACATAAATCAATCTCATCCATTGATTTTATATGTCCCATGGATTGAGATTCATGGATCCCAAAACCCTATAAATAGAGAGGCATACCTTGCTCTCTTGGCTATGCAATATTGAAGCTCTCTCTCTCTCTCTCTCTCTCTTTTCTTCTCACACGCCAACCTCTCTCTCTATTTCTTGGTGGCCGTCCACCAAGCCCTAGAGGAGAGTCTCGTCGAGGCTCTTGCCACCGCGTCGCCGCTTCAACGCTCTTCGTTTCTCCGTCTTCTTGGAGTGCTACGCTCGTGAAGGAGACGTTCGATCTCGTACAACGAGATCAGGAGCAACCGTGCTTGGATCATCTTCTTGGATTGCGAGGACTACGCGGTTCATCCCCGCGCTCGCAAGCGATCTCACCAACGATCGGACTTGAGACAGGAGGTCTCTTTCTTTAGAGACTCGATCAACCACGCTTCAAGAGGTATTACTTTATACTTGTTGTGGTTATAGATGAAACGATCCGAGAATCGTTCTTGGATTATGTGGTTTCATCGCATGAAAAATTTTAAATTCCGCTGCACAGAACAACTAGTACGATTAGTCGTTCTTCATCGTACCCGATATGACGATCACGATTCCGTGATGTGCTTGAGGATAAATCAGTATCCTTCAATTACCTCCCGCCAACACCTCGCTCCAGCGAGGTGATTTTTCCTTCCAATTTCTCTGAATTATCCTGCCGACCATCTTCCTTTTCACTCACGCCTGAACACCCCCCGAGCTTCACCATCTATCAAACCTCCACGTCGACCCCTCTTCCCTTCTCCAGAACCACAACCACCCCACTCCGATTTCCACTTCTTCTTCATCTCGCCGGAGAAGAAGAACTCGGACCCCCATTTCCCGACACCTCACGGCCCCCAACCCACTCACAATACCCTCGCACGCACGCTTAGACTAACTAACCCTTCCAGGACCCTCAATAATCAGAGATTGCGTCGGAGCATCTTCAAGAAATTCTCCTTTGACGAAGCTCCTTTAACCATCTCCTCCGATCAGCCTTGGAGCTTCGTCTATGCTCTAGGACCTCCGTT
Source organism: Ottelia alismoides (assembly GCA_037367405.1). NCBI lineage: Eukaryota > Viridiplantae > Streptophyta > Magnoliopsida > Alismatales > Hydrocharitaceae > Ottelia > Ottelia alismoides. Next base: position 911,545 of record JAZKJV010010505.1, on the reverse strand, counting down.
GGGCCTCCAGGAAGCTTCCACGACCATCAGAAGGCCTCGCGAGGTGAGGTGGAGCAAAAGGCAGGTCGCCGGAGCCCCACCTTCTCCGGTGACCTGCGGAGGAGAAAGAAACTACAGGTGTCGTCCGATCATCCGGATCGGACGGTCAAGATGAAGACGCGTGGCATCTCGAACCTCCAGCCGAAGCTACAGGCTCGGGTCCACCCCGACCCTCGACCCGAGCCTCAGACGACGCCACATGGCCCGAGCCAGAGGCGCCCTCCCGAGCCTAGGCGCCTCACGTGCGACGCACATGAGGGCCTGGGTAAATTGCACAAAAGACCCCGAATGGTTTGGTATTTACAGAATGGTCCTCAGGCACGTGCCTTACGTACGTGGCTGGGTAAATTACAGGAATGCCCTTATAGTTTTCTTAAATTGCAAAAAGGTCCCTACGCGCAAGGAAATTTTACACTTCGACCCAGGCGGTTTTTCGTATTTGCATTTAGGTCCCTCCAGGGACCTAAATGTAGTATTTATCATTTATTTTTCTTGCATTTTATTGCAATTATGCCCCTGTATGGTTTTAGCATAACTTGAGCATCATAGGTCCTAATTGCATGATTTTAGTATCGTTTTGATCCTTGTTTCGTCCTCTACATCATAACATGTTTAATTTTCTCATCTGCCACTGTTTTAAATGAAGTGATTTTTTTTGTGATAGATGGTGACCTTGCTCTTCTTGTTCTTTCTTTGATTTGATGACTGTTCTTCATGTTGTGATTAAAATGACACTAGTTTCTATTTCTATTGTGATGCTCATACTTTTAGGGTATACTTGTAATCTTTAGTCTGCATATAAATTTCTTTGCATTATTTTCATGCATCATCTTATCATTGCATAAAAATCAACTAAAAATTACATACATCATGGCATTGCTTTGTAACTAGCTTAGTGCATCATACAGAGCTGTAATTGAGAATATTTCACACTTGAGCTTCGTTGATCAAAATTCGATAAATAGATTAAGTAGCTGTGTCCTTGTGTTCGACCTTGGTAGACTTGCCAAGTATAAATACTCCACAACATTCAAAGGACTGTGGTTTTTGTTGAACCGAATTTGCCTCCTATACTACAACAATTCAAGATTATTAAAGAGGCAAATTTGACGTTCATCATATATACTGGTATTATACCTAGGTATGTTATATACAAGTATTTTATTTTGTATTTTCTTGAGGTTTTTATTCCTATTTTTAATGTACATATATATTACAAATAATATTTACAAAATTATAAAAATATAAATGTATGAAAATAATGAATAAATAATAAAATGAATATTTTAATCTGTACGAGTATACAATATGGGTCCAAAACTCAACTTTCAAACCGTAGCTCCGCAAAATACGAAACCACCTTCATGAAATAGCTTATTTGAAATTATATACAATTAAAGGTGAATATGGTACATTTCGAGTTTTTATTTGAGAGATACAGGTCTGGGAAGTTGGGATTATAGAAACTTATTCAGATCATAACTTTTTATCTGTACATTATTTTTGAGTGAAATCAATTTTGTATTTTTCTTTATTTAATTATCTACAACTTTCATGTTCAAAGTTTCTTTATTTGATGTATAAAAAGTGGAACAAAAAATAGGTCCCAAAATGAATGAAGAATGAATGAAATACAAGGTGTTTTCATTGTATTTTGGCTCTTATTTCCCCCTACTTTATTCCTTGTTGACCTAATCATCGAGATGCCTAGGTCTCGGGCTTTCGGGTCATAAAATATTTACAATATTTTATTCTTCTTCTTTTCTTTTCTTTATTTTATAATTTTGGCTTTAAAAATCGCATTTAATACAATATTTACACAATGATGCATGAATGCTAAAATACCTAAATTAAGCCTATTTACACGCATTTACTAGGGTTTTTGAGGCCAAAATGATAGAATAAAGATGATGAAACATAGCTTCATCATATATATTATTTACAGGAGAATTAGGATTATTAAAAAGATAGATTTAATGATATTTACAGGTATTTTATAAGGGATTTTAAGCTAAAATAAATGAACAAGGATGATGAATCGGTGATTACCCCATATACTTTATCTTTGCTTGTCTCTTACAACCACTTATTTGAAGAGTAATCGATTAAAAAGAAAAAAGAATAAATGAAAAATAAAGAACTTAGAACAATTTTGATTTTAAAGCAATATTCATAAAATCAAAGAATGAAGCTCAATCAAACCTTTGGATTATTAGTTTGGTGGAACCTTATTGGGAATAGATTTAAGAGTCAACAACCTTTAAGTTCCATATGTCTTTATTCAGTACGCCGCGACAATCAGGTAAGAACAATTCCTCATATGCAAATACTTATGACTGTGAATCTTACTTTTATTGTATAAATGAAATATAGTTCTCCATATCTGAAGTGACAAAGAACAACCTTCTCTTACACCAACTAGGTATGTCAACTGTGTACCACCTAGGTATGGCCTGCCAATATGGATGTTCTTCTGACAAACCAATAGGTTTCATGTCAGACATGTAGTATCTACTCCAAGTCATTATTATCGTAAAAGAAAGAATGAAAATTAAAACTGGATCCCATTTATGCCATGCAATTTCCGTCTAATATTAGTGTAATATTGCTCATAATAATAGAAACTTCAAGGACGGTTCATTACACCAACTCTATTATAGCAATTATTTTAAAGTAAATCATGGAACAAGCATGCGAAAATTCTTCAAAATACAGAGCACGATAAACATAAATCTTTATCTAGTTTAACTTAAAAATCCAACAACGAATGGAAGGATTTCGTTAGCTAATCTGGCTCTCTCTCGTGTTTGAAGTGCTTTGTAGTGATTCATTTTTGAAAAGAGTGATTTACGACTCCTGAAACACGAATTTCACTTTTATAGCAAGAACACTAAGAATGTGTCAAGAATGTGAAGAACGAATGAAGAACACAAATAAGCAAAGAACATATTCTCTTGGAATTTCATCAAAGCTTCCCCTTAAAGGGACGATATTTGTAGAAAAATTTCAGTAGAGTTTCCCCTTATATCGGGACATATTTCTATGAAAATTTTGGTAGAGCCTCCCTTTATATCGGGACATATTTCAAAATAAAATGGAAAGAGTTTCCTCTATAAAATCATCGAGAGGAAAATAGCAACGAAACAGAAAAGAATATAATAGAGCTAGAAGCGATGGATAATCGGTAGACACCATGAGACTTAGGTGAGTGAAACGTGCGACGAATCACAAGGTTCACTGACAGCCCAGCCGCCCGTACCTAAGTAGGGCGTTACACAGATTCCTCCATCAAAGAACTATAAAACGATAATAACTGTAAATCGACAAGTCTTTTGTTAAGGATGAGTGAGTCATATGGAGAACTTGTACGATCACTGACACTCGAGTCGCCTGCATCTGAGAAGTGCTATGTTCGAATTTCTCCTCTAACAATAGCATCAAATGAATTGAAAAAGAAGATGAATAAAAATCTAGATCAATTTAGAGCTTACTTACTTCATACACGAAGCCAACTAGGAGAGGACTGCACCGTCTTCCTCCTCCTCGTCCTCCCGGCAACGCTTCGCTAGCGCTTCTCCCCCACCTCCCTCTCCTCCTCCCGACCTCTTGACCCTATTTCATTGTAGTAGTGGTAATGGAAATCATAGAGAATGAATGGGTGGGGGGGGGGGTATTTATAGGCTTCAAAAAACCTCTAACCATGGTTAGTAAACCACGATTTAACCCTTAACTTCATTTGGTGGCCCAAAATTTTCACTCATGGTTTTGGTCAAAACTTATCCGAAGCCTAGGGCCTAAGTTATAACGTTCCAGATTTTCCAGTGACGCTTAATTATCGCATGATTAATTAGCACTAGTGATTAATTATTGTAACTGCGATTAACATGTACAAATCCTGATCCAATATTCTTTAATCATAATCAATACTCAATTACTATTTTATTCTTAATCAAGATTTGTTCATACTAATATTGGTGATTAAGAGCTAATAATAACTTTAATCAACGACAACCTTATTTGCTTCCAAAATTCATAACTGTTAGAAAATACATGTTGCTCTTCTATTGTAACCTCATAGGGGTACTTCAGTATTTTGCCACTGCACTGTACTCTCTAGGGTTTCTAGGGTTTTCCTATATAAGGACTCCCAGACCCATTGGAATAAATACAAAAGTTTACGTTTCTTAACTTGGTATTAGAGCCATTGTCCCCACCCCAACCGCCGCCCCTCGCCATGTGCGATCTTGACCCCAGGGCCCACCGTCAGGCCTCCTCCCAGTGCCGCCCTCGCCTCCGCTCTCTCACGCCTCTGCCCCGCTCGCCACGACCGTTCCCCACCCGCCAGAACGCCTCCGCCCCGACGCCATCCCCGCACCCCTGTTCCCCCATTGCCATCGCCTGCGTGATCGCCCCTCCAATCCCCACACCCACCATCCAGGCACCCTAATCCCCTCTTCCCAACGCCGTCATCCCCGCGCCCCCCATCTGCATTCCCGTGCCCCCCCTTCCCAGCACCGTAATCCCCGTGCCCCCTTCCCACCAGACATCCGCGACCCCCAGACATCCAGCACCGCAACCCCCAGCACCGCGGCTCCCTTCTCAGCACCGCGTCCCCCAACCGCATCCCCGCGATCGCTAGCCAGGCCTTCGCCACCCCCTCCAGGCATTCGCCCACCGCCAGGCCTTCGCCCACCGCTTGCTCCTGCTCCCAGACGCCCCGCCTGCTCCTGCTCCCGCAAGGTCTCCTCCCAGGCGACCCACTTGCCCCAAGGCGCCCCTCCCTGCCCCCAAGCGCCTCTGCCTCTGCGCCTCTCCCACCCCCAGGCTCCCACGACCCTCACGACACCAGGCTCCCTGGCCCCCAGGCACCCACGGCCCCTACGCCTGACTCCCAGCGCCCCCGTGCCTCTCCGCCAGGCTCCATGGTCCCTACGCCTCTCCGCCAGGCTCCCACGGCAACTACGTCTCTCCGCCAGGCTCCCTGGTCTCCCTGCGTCTGACTCCCAGCCTCCAAACGCCCTCGGCTCCCACGACCCAACCATAGATTGATGGTCTTCTGCACGGACTATGTTAGCATGGTCTGCTAATTGTGTATGATCTATAATAACTCTGCATACAAGGTCATTGTCTTTGATCACTGCGGCGACCATGGCATCTGCTTCAGCGTCTTCGGACTCCAAACCCCTGTACCCTACCTCATCTATGATGGTACATGGCACCTCTATCAAACTGAAGGGATCGGAAAACTACGTACTATGGTCTCGATCCTTCAAAATATTCATTGGGGGCCAGAGCAAGATCTACATTCTCTCTGCTAATCCGCCTGCTGAGACAGACGCCAACTATGACACCTGGTACGTCGACAATTGCCAGGTAATCACTTGGATGACGAATAGTGTTAACCCTAATATTGCGTCAAATTTGCTCTACAAAACAACTGCAAAAGAAATGTGGGAGAGTCTAGAGCAAACATACTCCCAGAAAACAACCAAATCCAGGTTGTCTGACATTTACACAAGGATTTGGTCTGAAAATCAAGGAGAAACATATTTGATAGAATATTATAGGCTCCTCACAAGGTTATTTGAAGAGCTGCTTATATTTCAACTTGCATGCTGTGACAAGCAAATAGGTGAGAGAGCAGAATGGCAGGTGTACCGTTTTCTCTCAGGCTTACATCCTTGATATAAATCTTTCAAAGACCAATTCTTGACGGCGGCTGCCCTACTGTCACTTGAAACTATTTTTGGCAGACTACATGAGCTGGAGTCGCCCAACCCACCTCCCATTGCAGACACTACTGCTCACTTTGCAGGAGGGCACCCATCTTCCCAAGGAGGACGGGGCCGTACGTTTGGTCGCGGTCGCGGACGAGAGCAGGGACGTGGATGTGACTCAGGACGAGGCTGTGGTCGTGATTTTTCTAATGCTCGTTATCCAGCATGTACTCACTGTGGCCGCTGGAACCATCCGTCTGACAAATGCTGGGTTACCTTTGGCATGCCCAAAGCCAATAATGCATATGAGGCAACACCTTATGACAACACTTATGATACTATGGAGACCTCCCAGGCTCAGTCTCCCACAGACGCTATAATAACTTTTACTGCTGCAGAATATGCTTGTCTTCGCCAACTCCTTCGGAACCCAGTTGGCGATACTGCAACTTCAGGACCTACTGCGACTCTAGCAGCCACCACAGGTACGCTTGCCAGTTCTGCCTCTACCTCTACTTCTACCTGGATCATCGACTCGGGTGCCTCAACCCACCTCATAGGAGAATGTAGTCTCCTCACCTCCCCTAGGGAGCCTTCTACAATGAAGCATGTTCGTGTGGCCAATGGCGCCTACTCACCTATCAATAGTGTGGGGACCATGGAATTTAGCCCTAAACTTAGGCTAACGGATGTTTATTGTGCTCCTGCCTTTCCCCTCAGTCTGCTATCTATTCACAAATTATGCACTGAACTCAATTGCAGCGTGATATTTGATGATTTATGCTGTTATTTTCAGGACATCCGGACGAGACAGATTTTTGGTGGGGGACATGAGAATAACGGGTTATATTATCTTTATATCCCTTTCAACTCTGGTTTCGCTGGCGCAACTTCCATCGTTGTTGATCCTCTTCTCTTGCATCTTTGTCTGAGTTACCCCTCTGCTAAAGCTCTTTCCTTAATGTTCCCTGAACTGTCCATGCTTAAACCCTTCGAGTGTAAGGCATGTCAGTTTGGAAAACATCACCGTGCATCTTTTCCTGCTAGAACCGATCCCCGTCGTACTATGTCATTCTCATTAATTCATTGTGATGTTTTGGGACCTTGTCCTGTCCGAACCATTGGTGGACACCGCTATTTTGTTGTCTTTGTGGATGATTATAGCAGGTCATCCTGGGTCTATCTTCTTAAAGACTGCTCAGAAATCAATAAAATTGTCAAAGGATTCTTTGCTTATGTCAAAAATCAATTTTCATCTAATATTCAGATCTTCCGCTCAGACAATGCCTTGGAGTTTACTCAACGAGATCTTTCCGATTTCTTTGCTTCCAATGGAACAATACATCAAACCTCTTGTCCTTGTACCTCTCAGCAGAATGGGGTTGCTGAACGCAAGCTTCGTCATCTCTTAAACATTGCCCGTTCCCTTCTCACCCAGATGAATGTTTCCAAAACATACTGGGGTGATGCTATTCTCACCTCAGTCCATCTTATCAACAGGATTCCCTCTCTTACTCTCAAAGGCTCCACACCATTCTCTTTACTTCACCCTAATGATCCTCCCTTTCCTCTGCCTCTACGGATATTTGGGTGTGTCTCCTTCGTCCACAATTTTCACACCAAGGACAAAATATCCCCTCGTGCCATCAAATGTGTTTTCCTTGGTTACTCCTCCACTCAAAAAGTTTACAGATGTTATGATCCTATTGATAGTCGATACTACATCTATGCAGATGTAACTTTCTTTGAGCATACCCGCTTCTTCACACAACCTGTCACCGATGTCCCTCTAGATCTTCCTCCAACACCAATCATCTACACCCATCGATCTCGGACCTCACCACCAGATGTCCCTCTACCCATACCTCTGCCTCACGATGATATACCATCTTCAACAATCCCCTCCACTACTGTCCCGGATGATCCAGAAGACCTGCCGATTGCATTACGGAAGCAAAAGAGAAAGTGTACCTCTTATCCTATATCTATGTTTACTACTACTGCTGGACTTTCTTGCACTGACAAACGATATGCAGATGCCTTAATGACTATCTCCATTCCGAAAGATCATCATAGTGCCTTCCAAGATGTAGGTTGGCGACATGCCATGAATGAAGAAATAGATGCACTCACATCAAGGGGCACATGGGATCTTGTGCCATGTCTTACAGGCATCAAGCCTATTGCTTGCAAATGGGTCTTTACGACCAAACAATCTCCAGATGGTTCTATTGACAGACTTAAGGTCAGACTTGTGGCAAAAGGATTCACTCAGACATATGGAATCGATTACTTTGAGACCTTCTCCCCTGTTGCTAGGATGGGTTCGATTTGCACAATACTCTCTGTCGCTGCTAACAAGAATTGGCCAATTTTTCAGCTGGATGTAAAGAATGCCTTCCTATACGGTGATCTCGAAGAAGAGGTCTATATGATGCAGCCACTGGGTTACTCCGTCGAGGGGGAGTATGCGTGCCGACTTCGCAAGGCCATCTATGGCCTAAAGCAGAGTCCTCGAGCTTGGTTCGACAAGCTTACCACCAAAATAAGCTCTCTTGGCTTTCATAAGACAACATCTGATCACTCTGTGTTTACTAGACGACGATCTACTGGCACTGTGACACTTGCTGTCTATGTTGATGATATGGTGGTCACTGGTGACGATGACAATGGAATTCTAGAGACCAAGGCCTTCCTTCAGAAGGTGTTTGCCACCAAGGACCTTGGACAACTCCGATACTTTCTTCGTATTGAGGTGATACACACTGCTAAAGGGTTACATCTATCCCAACGGAAATGCTGCTTGGATATCCTTACAGAAGTTGGATTACTTGGATGCAAACCATCTGGCTTCCCTGCAGAGGTACGAAAACACACTACATCCGTCGATTCTGAGTTTGAAGACACTACACGATACAGAAGCCTCGTGGGTAAACTAATATATCTTACCGTTACTAGGCCTGATATATCTTATGTTGTATGCAGAGCCAACCGCCACATGGAAAGACCACTTTACAGTCATTGGCAGGATGTCCTTCTGATCCTTCGATACTTGAAGGAAGCAAATCTCATCCAAATTTCGTGAAATTTGGATACATGCCTCATGCCATGGTGTAAAAATTTGTATGAATATTTGGGCTCGTTTCGTTTACATTTGTTATTTTTAAAAATTCAAAAACCTTCTAATTTACTTCTGTCCCATTTTAAAAATCAACTAAAAATATTACAAATCCTCTAAAAAATTCAAAAAAAATTATTGATTGTTTTCTTTATTGTCTTTTCACTTGTATCCAATTTTTGTTGCATTTGGATTTATAAGCCCATAAAAATTAAAAACATTGAAAAAATTAGAAAAACAATTAAAAAATCATAAAAATTCAAAAAATTGCATTTCTAGTTTCCGTAGTTAGTGTGTTATTTCTAGTTTACAATAAAATTGTTGCTTGAATTTTATAGGCACTTTAGGTATTTTTAAAGTGCCTTTAGTTCTGGTTGCACACTGTTCTGAATTTTCAGCTTTGTTTCATTTTTATAAAATTCACTAAAAATTAGAGAAATCCAAGAAAAATACGAAAATCATCTGAATATTCCTAAACCCAAAAATATTTTTATTTGAATTTCTTAAATGTCTTTGATGTGCTTAATAACTGTTTAATTGAGATTTTGTGAGTGTTTTTACTCTTTTTCCTAATATTAAAAATCCAAAAAAAATTAAAAACCTAAAAATCCACCAAAAACAGTTCTTTTTTGGATCTCCGACTATTTCGTAGGTTTACCATACCGTGCTCCTTATGTTCGACCCTGGTAGCTATACCAGGTAAAATAAAATAGCGAGACCATTTTTTGATTGATTTGCTTGCTTGATTTGATATTGGTGGTCTTCTTTATTTCTTGATTGATTTCGATCTGAGTGGTTGAGGTCGCAACGACCTGTGACACATTTTACGCTTAGTCGCTCGGGAATTCGGTTTCATCAGATTGGTGTGTTGCCAAGGAGCACGACTTAGTAGTCGGTTTTCTCGTTCTTTTCGGCTTTTATTTTTTCTTGCATTTTTCATCATCATTTATTTCCATTCCATTTTATTCTATTTTATAATATTTGTGGACTGACACATTTCTGGTTTTTGACTTTCTTGGGAGGGCCCGACGATCGAGGGCGGCTTTCTTTGGAGAGCTGAAGCACCTGCAGGATTCGGAGGCAGCTCGTTTCTGCATCGAGCCGCAAGAGGACGTAGGAGAGCCGGAGCTGGAGTGTGGGGAGATGTAGCTTAGTTTTAACTTAGTTTCTTTTTCCTATATATATTATTGTAATAATACAGGATGAACATACTCTTAGACTTGGTAGTTATCTCGGGGTCTGTTTCGTCGAGCACCGGTGTGCTCGAGGGACCTCACCGCAGATTTCTCGCCAGTTTTGTTTTCACTGTTTTACTTACTGCTTATCTGATTTTCGAGGATTTAGCCTTAGCCTTTAGGATTTTCTGTGATTGTAACGTAATTAATTAAGGCCAAAACCTAATTATCTGCCTGCTCCTATAGATCGATAATTGAACTTAATTAATTAATTCACAAAAAAGTCAGATTAATTAGACTCGAGTCCACGTACCGTGAGGAACCATATACAGCGCGCGTAGGATCCGTTGTGGCAGACACCGAGCGGTTCCCAAGATCGGACTCAGGACTTAGTTTGATTACCTGACTACTGTGCTTATCGTGTAGAATTTGCTTCGTCTAAGGTCGTTTTCCTCATGCATTATATTGGTAGTTTACTTTTAGTCTTTATTTTATGCGCGGATCACCCTGCACGTAGAGAGCTGGAGTCGGTACGCATTTCTTACTCTGCATGCATCATCGTGTTTGATCACGCATCGACTTTTTCATCTTCTCCCCAGTTTTTGGACTTAAAATAATCAGGAGAACCGAAAAATTTGATAGGCTTTGTTTGATTGAAAAATACCTAAAAATAAAAACTATAAAATTGGGACTACCAAACACACTTGACCCTAAAAGATACTTCACTGAAAAATTTGTCTTAGGAGAGTAATCCCCTCCTTGTCTGGTTTGGATGAGCGAGAGAGTGCCCCGCACACTAGGCTAGAGCCACATCCGATTTCTTGACAGACTACCGGCCTTTTATACGAGACAGTCTGTTAGGAGTATTGGATTCCTATCAGCTCGCTTAATCTCTCTGAAAGAGTGTCTGATCACCTAATAAAATTGGCAAGATAACTGACCGAGTCTTTACGATCTTCAGCTCTGCGTCGAGTAGGTGAATCGGGGTTTGCTTTCTCATCTTGTGTGTTTTTCCAGATCTCATCCGCCTCCCTTATATTCACTTTCTTCATCCCATCCTCCCTCCCTTCATTCTCCTTCTCCTTTTCCACCCCTGGATGATGGTTCACCCTCCTTTCTTGCCGGATCTCACGGCTTCTTCATCTTATCCCCCATCATCCCCGTCCACTCTCATCGAAGGTCGGAACTCTGACCGACCTTCCATCCTCTCTTTCTTCTGTGCATGCTATGCTGGATGCCCTTAGAAATTAGACTGACCAGCTACAAGACTGGGGTGATTTCATTGTTGGGATGAGAGTGCAGTCCACATACGATCACATAGAGCATATGCGAGTTGCAGATACCTCCTACGCTAGGATGATGGATGAGTACACCGATCAGGAAGCACAGTCAGCTTCTACATTCCATCCCTTCATTCTAGATTTGGATTTCATTCAGAGACTGTCGAAATTTTCAGGGGAGGTGCACGAGGAGCCATATCTTCATCTGTCAGAGTTTGAGGAATTCTGTATGACCCAGGTATATTCAGATATCACTTCTGAGGAGCTGATGTTGAAGACCTTCCCATTTTCACTTCACAAAGCCATGAAATGTCATAGACGATTGGGAAGGGAATTTGCTATGTGGGATGAGTTACGATCAGACTTTCTACAGAGATTTCATCCCCAACGTAGAGCAGATATGATGCGGTCTTTCATTATGGATTTTTCAGTAGACCCCCAGGGGGCCAGTACATGATTCATGGATGAGGTTTCTTGACCTCTTGAGGAGATTTCCAGATCATGGACTTTCACCGACCGACCTTATTGAGATCTCCATGAGGGGAATGACTGCTGAGCAGATTACACTGGTAGTGACCTCATGTGATGGTTCACACAATAGTCCCGACATGGATATACTTCAGACCATCTTGAGAGTACTTTCAGACATTATACCTTCACGAAATGCTTTAGTTGGGACAATACATGAGGATGATGCGGTACCAGTTGGGTGTGCCACACTTCATGAGCACACATCTACTACACACCAGATCGTGGACATGGATTCTGCTGCAGTACATGCGATGGATGAGATGACTGCCACCGTGGATGTTCTGAACTAGAGATTGATCGAGTTCCCGTTGGTCCTCCAGCTAGAGTTCGAGTCAGTACCGTACTTTCCAGTTGAGGAGTCTTCGATATTAGAGCTTATGATACTCCAGGAGATGGATGAGCCCATGCTACTACAATCATCAGTCCATACGTTTCAGTGTCCATTCCAAGACTACTCAGCTTCTACTCTGCAGAAGTACTTCTTTATTCAGATGGACATCCTGATTCAGCCCAGCAGCTAGAGCTAGATGTAGTACATCATTTTGAGATGCCAGATATTGATAGTTCCATATTTGAGCCTTTTTCCTCCAGTTTGATGAGATAGATACATTTCATGAGGACCAGACGATAGCCAGCATTGTCGTATCTCAAGGATCAATTTCACACACTTCTACAGCTTCCACGTTGTTGACCAATACCATTTCCTATTTCTAGATTGTTCAGAGACCGTTTACAGCTGATGAGGCATTTTGGTGCGAGGAGTGGGTGCTTCACAGTGGCGCGGATTTTCAGTCTGATTCTGAGTCCTCTTTCTTCACTGATGATTTTCCATTACTCCCCGAGGGTTATCTGTGGGAGGATGCCCCATATGCTGCATACTCGGTTTCACTTTACGAGAGTATATCCGATCTGTTAGATCGTGAAATCGAGTCTTCTGATATTTCTAATCTTTCCGAGTCTAAGTTATCTCACATCGAGGACCCTCGCGAGTATGAGCCGATCTTTGAGATATTCGATGATGTTGATGATTTCTATCCATTATGTACATCGGATATCAATTTTCCTAGTGAGTCTCATGATCTTGACTTCCCATACATTTTTGAGACGGTGATTGACGTGGAGGATTCCATGACTGATCCTTCTTTCTCCACGTTTGATTGCTTCGACTCTACCCTTCCACTCCATTCTGATCTCGAGCCGATGATTTCATTTGTGCTACCGGAGCCCAATTACATTCTCCCATATCTTTACCTGGTAGCAGACACCCGCCTGATTTCTTATTTGGGTGTCATTGTTTACACTGTTGACCTCGTTGTTGTTCTCATACCGACACTACAATGACAGTACGACATTCTCCTCACAGATGCCATCATGAATCTTGATATCGCATTATCCTAGCCTTTGTGCCCAGCTAGGGGCATACAACCTAGCGCTTGTTGAGAGGCACCTCAACATTGTTCACTTTGTACATATGTGTTTCGTCATTTGATCCTTGTCTCTTCCGTTTTGTTTTACACCCCAGGTCTCGCTTAGGATTATCTTTGCTATACTTAGGATGTACTTTATCCTAAGTATAGGGGGTTGTAGACACCAAGTTGCTCATTCTCGTTCCGTTTCATTGCTCCTATTGTTGCCTATACTTAGGGACCCTTTACCCTAAGTATAGGGGGAGTGATGTCGTTCCTTCCATCTTTGTATATATTGGTCTCAGTTTCTTCTATTCTCTATCTCTTGTCCCTCATTTGTTGATATTCTTTTTTATACTTAGGGATCTTCGACCCTAAGTATGGGGGGATGAGTTGATTAGTTGATTTTGTACATTCTTCCACTCGGATTTCCCTTCATGTACAACTTGCTATACTTAGGATTACTTGATCCTAAGTATAAGGGAGAAACACCGAGTCCTCTTTATTCTATTCATTGACTCGTCATTGTGGTATACTATTCCTTTTCACTTCCCTATACTAAGCACGAGTTATGTCTTCTTCATCGCTCTTGATTCACACTAAGGACATCGTTCGAGCTAAGTATAGGGGGTGTCATATATATTTCATATATACTTTAGCCATAACTCGTACTTTGTGTGAGTCTGTTAATAAATAAAATGGCTAAAACTCTTTTATCCAAAAAAACCATAAAAATTTAAAATTTTCCTTGTACATAAAATTTTTTTATTGCACATACATAGCTATTTATAAAAATCATTTTTGTGCAAATGTTTGTAAAAATGATTTTGTGTAAAGAGTTAGTAAATATTTTGATATCAAAATTATGTATATAGTACAAAATTTTTGTAAAATGTTTGAAAAACAAAAGTTTGCAAAAACCCTTGTGTAAATGTTTGTAAATATTTTGCAAAACTTCTGCATTCATGCACTTATCCATTTGTTCAAACATTTTAAAAAATTTTGTATACTTTCAAAAACTTGCATAAAAACATTTTTGTATATATTTGTACAGTTTTCCTGAATCATGATTGACATTTAAACTAACCTGGATTTAAATTGGAAAATGGAGCTTGGTTAAGACCTTAATCCACCTAATTCTTAGAGGAACCTTATAGGGCTTAGGGTTAAGACTTTTTAGGTCCATTTGGGACTTAATTCTTTGAGTCCACTAGGCTATGATCATATGTCATCTTAATGAGCCTAAGTAGAACACTTAACAACGCACATATGACTCTCACAGACAATTGCTTTACTTGCACCAGCACATTACACATAGCTCTCCACGGATGAGGTGGTGAGGAAGTAGTTTCCTTTTGCTTGGAGTAGCATATGAGGGTAGTACTTTTAGGCGGAACCTCTCTTCTTATAGTGAAGGAAGTGCGTCTCAACTTGGTCTGGTGGTGTTGAAGTCTAAAAATAGGAGTTGTGGATTGCAATAAAGCTTTAAAAGAGGGATAGTCTACTGGCTCAAGAGGAAAAACTCCTTATGTATATATGTTGCACCATGTAGATATGTTGTACATATGCACAAAAAATGTGCAAAGAAAGGAAAAACTCCAAAAAAGTGGTGGGTCTCATTGAAAATAAAATACCCATCGGAGTGTATATAGCCAAATAAAGCAAAAGCTTATGTTACCCATTCCCATCTCATGAAGCTTGCAGCAGGGAGGCTTAGCTACACTGGTTGGACTCCCAAGGATACATGGCTACACTAGTCATGGTCCATTCTCTTCTTCCTCCTCTTCTTGAGCCTGTTGAACTTGAACATAGAAGGGAATTCCTCGCTCCTCGAGGAAAGAATTGACAAACTAAGGAATTAGAGTTACTTCGTTAGGGGGGGGTTGTCATTGTCATTTCTGAGGTGGGGAGATGCATCTCACATACACAGTACAAGGAAAGATTCATGGTCATTAGAGTTTGTGTATGTAGACTTGTTCTGATCTGGATTGTTGAGGAGTCTTGACCATAAATTGGTGGAACTTAGAGGCTGTTGAGTTTTAAGCTTAAGTCCAAATAAGGTTCCGATAAATTAATAATCCAAAGGTCTGACTGAGCTCCGTACTTCAATTAATGAAGGCAAGTTTAATAATCAACCTTGATTTCCCTTCTTTTTCTTTTTCTTTCTCTTTTTCACTTCTTTTTCAAATAAGTGTTTGCTAAGGGACTAGCAAAAGTAAAGTATATGGGGGTGATGAATCCCCATTCATCATTCTTTATTCTTTTATTTTAGCTAAATATCTTGGCAAAACACCATGTATATAGTTGTAAATACAACAAGTTACTAATAAGCATGCATTTGTTAAATACCAATAATTAGCATGTATTTGTGTAAAAATAAAAGGATAAAGAATAAAAAAAGAGAGAAATATTTAGAATAAATATTGAGTGACCTAATCCCAAGAGAGGACCCAACATGGGCCTGATCGTCAAATAAAAAAGTAGAGAGAAATAGGGCCACTGACCTTATACATATTCTTTCTATGAAGATAAATATTTTATTTTCACAAAAATCAAAATAAAAAAGTGTTTATACTACCTTATATATATTCCTAAAAATAAAACAAAAATTAGAAAAATAAAATAAAAATAAAATACTTTATCTCTCACCTTGTACATATTACATGTATATATGTAACATATGCCTATTTATTTAACACTTGTAAATAAACAACAAAAATAAAATAAAAATTATTTTATACTCCAAATTTTATGTTGTAAATAAATAAAATATGGAATTGGGATATTTATACAAAAACAAACAAAATAAAAATTAAAATAAAAATAAACAAGAACTTTATACATGTATATAATGTATTATAATGTATATACTATAATTTATTTCTCAAAAATAAATAAAAATCACTAAATAATAATTCGAACATTAATAAATGTATTTTCATTCTGAACATTTTCTTAAATAAAATCATTTTCTGTTTTTAAATTATTTTACAAATCTTTATTATTTCCTGATTTCTGATTGGTCCAGGGTGGACTGTTAACCCCAGTCAACTGTCCCCCTGGACCGGTCTTCTCCTGGATCTAATTTCCACCCGTTTCTCCCCGAATTTTCTAGAGATGATCTGACCACCATCTGAATCACTCTGCAGCTCCGATTATCGAGGGATGATCCACGATCCACTCCTGACGAATTCTCTAGGGATCCGTCCCTCGATCCGCGCGCCCAAGTTCCACCTTTCACGAACCCTGCAAAGTATAAAATCTTGAGGAGCAGCATCTTCTTCGTCATCTTCGGTCGCCCCCTCGTCTCCGATGAGCTCCACCTCTTCCCATGAGTGACAGTTGGCGATAGAGCATGTTGTAGCGAGATTTTGAGTCTCGTAGCCCTAGATCCGGCGACACTCCGTCGTGCTCCGCCGCGAGGTGAGCTCAGCCTCTGGACCCGTCGCTCCATTGAGGCAATGATCCCCGGAAGTCCCAACCTCTAGCACAGACGATTTCGGCCTTCAGGTAGCTTCATTTTAGTCCTAGCCGCAATAGATTCGAATTTTTTTAGGTCTTGGTCAACCTGAGTTCTTTAGCTCTGTTCATTGTTGTCGTACCTCCTCTCATTGCTCCAACGACCTGACCACCTTCACCATCCTTCTCCCCACCTGTTGTACCCCTTCATTCACCTTGTTCGCCCAGGAACGAGACTCCAGGCTCTCCTCCGCCGTCGCTTTGCCGGAGGGCCACACCTCACCTCACCTTCACCCCTCTCGCGTGCTAACGGGTCGAAGCATTTTGCCCTCGATCTCATGATTTATTTGTGCAGATCAAAGCATCAAAAGAGCCTCATCTGGAGGTTGAGTTATCCTGGCACAACAGCTCCAGATCCCCACCTTCGCCTGACCGTTTCCGATGGTTTCGCCTTCATCGGAGCACACCAGTAGCTGCGGACAGTCGCCAGCATCATTTCCCCCATCCGAGCAGCCTAGGAGGACGTCTCTGTAGCTTGTATCGATCCAGCGAAGCTCGCCGGTAGCGAGTTCTTCGCTGCTCTTTCAGAGGCTGTCGCCACCGTTGGATAGAGCCTCCCCCCAGTTCTAATCTCCGACGTTCATCCACGGGGAGTCCTCGAGCATTGGATTTGTAATAAGAAGGACAATTTACACTTAGGCTCTCTTTGCTATGTGCATTTATTTCATAGTCCTGTAAATAGTTTTAGCAGTTGTTTTTAGTTTGGACATTTTGCACTTAGGACCTTATATTTTCAGAATTTGCATTTTACTCCTTCTGTATGTGGAACACTGATACCCCACTTGACGTTGGGTTATTTGCATTTTGAATCTTGGATTATATTGTTGTTATCAATTGAAGTTTTATTTTTCGTATTTGCACTTATGCCCATGTTTGCCTGATTCACGTGCTGACCTCGTACGACTCTACGCTTTTTGCATAATCAGCCCTGTACTCTTTACACGTGTTATTATTTGGCTGAATACTTTTCCATATTTGCATATTGGTCCTTGTGTAATGTGCTTCTTGGATTGGTTGTAATAAATAGCAAATCTCACCAAAATTTCGTGAAATTTGGATAAGTGGCTCCTATCATGGTGTAAACATTTCTACGAATTTTTGGGCTCGTTTTGTTTGCATTTGAATTTTTAAAAATTAAAAAACCTTCGAATTTGCTTCTGTCCAGTTTCAAAAATCAACTAAAAATATTAAAAATCCTCTAAAAAATTCAAAAAAATTATTATTTTTTGCTTTATTATCTTTTCACTTGTATCCGATTTTTGTTGCATTTGGATTTATAACAATCGTAAAAATTGAAATACATTGAAAAACATAGAAAAATCGTTAAAATTCTCAAAAATTCAAAATATTGCATTTCCAATGTCTGTAGTTAGAGTGTTATTTCTAATTTACAATAAAATTGTTGCTTGAATTTTATAGGCACTTTAGGGATTTTTAAAGTGCCTTTAGGTTCTGGCTGCACACTGTTCTAATTTTTCAGCCTTGTTTCATTTTTTATAAAATTCACTAAAAATCACAAAAAACCAAGAAAAATACCAAAAACATCATAATATTCCTAAAACCCAAATTTATTTTTATTTGAATTTTCTGAATGTCTTCGATGTGCTTAATAATTGTTTGATTGAGATTTTGTGAGTGTTTTTACTCTTTTTCCTAATATTAAAAATCCAAAAAAAATGAAACCTAAAAATTGTCCAAAAATAATTCTTTTTGGATCTCCGATTATTTCGTAGGTTTACCGTACCGTGCTCCTTGTGTTCGACCCTGGTAGCTATACCAGGTAAAATAAGATAGCGAGACCACTATTTGATTGATTTGCTTGCTTGATTTGATATTGGTGGTCTTCTTTGTTTTTTGATTGATTCCGATCCGAGTGGTTGAGGTCGCAACGATATGTGACACATTTTACCCTTAGTCGCTCAGGCATTCGGTTTCATCAGGGAGCTAACTTGGCTCTCCTGCCTTATTTTCTCCATTTTTTATTTTTTTTTGAAAATTTCTTCCGTGGGTTTTCATCAACATATCCCTATATTATGTCATTCAAATTTATGCGGAACAAAGATTACTATGGCCTCCATCTAGATGAAGTCGATTTTAGCAATTCTATTATCGTTAAAAAATGACTGTCTGGATGGAGGTCGTGGGAGTCTCTGTTTCGCATGAAATTTAAACGTCATAATAGAGGGGATATAGTGATGAAATTTCATGGAAGAAATTTTCAAAAAAAATAAAAAATGGGAAAAAGGGGGATCCAAGTTAGTGATGCTTTTTTAAAATACGTCACTAAATTTTTCGTTGTTAAATATATAGCGATGATATAATTTGTTGCAAAATTATTTTTAATATGGACAAATATAATATCCATAGCTATACCATTAGCTATGGTCCATATAGTTACATTTATCTATTGTTATCATTAAAAAATTTAACTAATTGTCGCTAAATTTTTATTGAGTGAAATTTTAAAAAAAATGCAATAGATAAGGGTCGCTATATAGGCCATCACTAATGCTATAGCGGCGCATATTATATCTGTCACTAATTTCAAATATAAAAATTAATTTTACAATGAATAATATCATCATTATACATATAACAACGGTTAATTTAGTGAAGGATTTTGAAAAAAAATGTCATTATAACTCAATTTTGTTGCAGTGTATTATGCGTATGCAATTAGTATTCGTTTACATTTGTATCTATTTTTTAAAGATATGGTAACATATTTTTCATATCCGTCAATATCCATATCTGCATCCGGACTCATATTTAAAAATAGATAAGGATATGATAATGCCTTTATCGGTATCTATATCTATCTGTTTGCATCCCTAGTGTGCATGTTTTGTGTCTGGTGCGGGTGTGTTGACATGCACACGGGCATGTGCATGCGTGTTATAGATGCATGCACATCCCAGTAGTAACAGAGTCAGGATGGTATTATTTAAGGGGCACACATAGAACTATAACATTGTATTTATCAATGTAATAAAATTGACTAATGTATAGAATATCTACATTGTGAATAAAAAGATTGGGCTCTTTCTGTAATTACCTTGTTAGAATTATCCTCGATGAGATTTCATATTTTAAAATCGCTGAATAATTTCTTCATTGCTGACATTTGTAAATATATCTTTTTAATATAAGTAACCATGCTATTATTCAACTATTGATCCCCCATCTTATTTTGAAAATGATTTTTCACTACAAGATATTTGATCTAAGGTAATAAATAATTTAATATTCATTGACATATCTTCCATAGTTAAATATATAACAACGAATATTATCTATTGTTCGCTTCTTTAAATTCGCAACAAATAATGGTATTCGTTGTTATATTTTTCGCAACGAATCATATAACACCGATTATTCGTTGAATTTTTCTTCTAATCGTTGCTAAAATTGGCAACGATTAGAGTGAATTTTAACGAACAATTTAATGGAAAAATCGTTGTTATATGAACCTTTAACAACGAATATGACATTCGTTGTTAACTACACGTATAAAATATGATTTGACAATGAATAATATTCGTTGTTAAATCTTTAACATCGAAAGATATGGCAACAATATACAAATTATTCGTTGCCTTAGGTCCAATTTCTTGTAGTGTTTGATATGTTCCATCAAAGAGAATGCCCTTTCTACTGTAGCGGTAGTGGTAGGTAAAATAAGTGATAATTTGATAAGCTTATAAACAAAATGATGCCATGTCTTTTTTCTTCTCAACTAATAGTTGTACAAGATCTATGATTTTTTTCAGCTAGGAAAAATCTTTATCACAACTAAGATCTAAAAAATACGTATGAAGTTGGTTATCTAACTTTACTACTTTACTACGTCAACATCTGAAAAACCATTTTTTTATAATGTGACCATCTGAATTTACCGCTTTTTATTGAAGTTAAGACAACATATACATAGAAGTAAATCGGTTGCCCTTTCTGTAAAACGACAATTCAGTTTTTGAAGTTGTTAGTCGATGTAACTCTCAAAACAAGTTTTATAAGATAATAACTGAATGCAAAATCAATTGATCGTATAAAATCTAACAAAGTAGATGCTTTCACTATTTGTTCACAATTTGAATCATCTTGCACAATAACATTAAGAACATTTACTATTGAAGCAAACATCAAAGTGATGCTAATTAGAGAATTGTATTGTGATCCTCATCGAGTATCAACAAGACGTGTCATACAAGTTTGTTGGTTTAAACCTCTATCAGTTGAAAGTTAACCAATTTCAATAGCTTTAACAATCTGAAGAGAATGATTTTCTCTTAAATGATAACGATGTTTATACGAAACTCCATTGTATTCAAAAGATGCATAATAGTATTAAAATAATAATGCAATGAACATTATTTTTAGCAATTGTTACTAAAGCTAACGAAGCTGATGTGCAAAACAATGCACATAATATGCTGACTTGTTCTCTTTTTGAATTAATGCTCCAAATTCACGAAATTCTCCCATCACATTGCTCGCATCACCATAACCTTGCCCACACAATCTTGCAAAAGTCAAGCCATATGATGAATATAAAGCTTCGAGCGAGCCTTTCAATGAGTAAGATGTAGTATTAAGAACATGGATTATAGATAGAAATCTCTCCACAACACAGTTTTGCATGTTCACGTAGCACAGAACAACAATCATTTGCTCTTTAACTGCGATATCTCTAGATTCATCAACTAAAATTGAAAACAATTCATTTTCAAGTTCTATAATGATATTTTTAATTGTTAATATTGCCGTCATATTAACAACATCCTTTTGGATTTCTTGTGCAATTAATTTTAGATTCTTTGGAGCATTTTCCGATGAAACATCTCCGATCTCCTTATTATGATCGACAAAGAATTTCAATAATTCAAGAAAATCACCTTTATTGCTTGAGACATTTGATTCGTCAATTCCTCTGAAAGCCAAACTTTGTCTTGAAATGAATTTCAATAATTCAAGAAAATCACCTTTATTGCTTGAGACATTTGATTCGTCAATTCCTCTGAAAGCCAAACTTTGTCTTGAAAGAAATCTAACACAATCTATTGTTGCATTCATACGAACTCGATAACTATTTTTCATCGATCTGTGTAGTCTGCTTGTCTAGCAAAGTATGTCTACTTTGATTTCGATTCATCAAAGAAATGTAATTTTATTTTGATTTGTTGTGAATACTATTTGGACCACCAACATATTCGTCAAATTTTCCCTTCTTTTTCTAATTCATAAAGACTATTGTGACAAGAGTTTTTTCTCTATCCTGACTATCATATTTTGATCTGAGTAATTAACAATAAAGACAACATCCAACCTTCCGGCCTTCCGTCCTCCAACATCCCGAGACCACACCCTTTGTACCCCATGTTTCTTATTTATAGAATACTTATTCTTCTTTTATATTCTACAACCACTTCCTTAGATAATGAGTACAAATTATCTCTTGTTCATTTTAAAAATTTCGCAATGACTATCATTCAATACACAACAACTATCAATTATTTAATATTATAAAAAACAAACAAAAAAACGGGAACCTTATCATATCAAAATAAAATCTCACAAACGGAAATTACTACCTTCTCATTCTTAAAAAACTCCAAAAATGTAATCAATAACCAAAAATCCAATCATTATTTTATTCCATCCAAATTACCAAATGTCACATACATATCCCACTACTTATCCTTTATTTAGGGATCGGAGTAATGCATCCCAAACCCTTATTTAAACATTCCCGGACAAATAACAAAACAATATGATAATTAAAAAAAACTATGCGGATTTAAAAAGGACTAGCGACGTGGCTTGTTACCCGCTTGTCTCTTATTTCGATGTAATCCGTCTATTTATATATTTGATGCTAATTTGCTTATAAGTTTCTCTTAAAATTCATTGCTATATAACCTAGTGCAGACATGCTCCAGCAATTTCACAATTGGATGGGAAATTCATGGGTAGTTATCAGGAGGCTTCGCGCAGCATGCACAGCATCCATACCGCGGCTTCGGCCCGCAGCAGAAGCAATACAGGCAGCCTTCCTTCGGTGGCCAGTTCAGGGCGGCTGCATCGTTAACGGAAGCTGGAGGAACAACAAGAACAACGCCTTATCAATAGATGTAGCGAAAGTCGCATGCTTGATGCATCTGTCTCAGAGATTCATCTAAGAATGAAACCGTAGAGGATATCACCTTGGGTTAGATCTGTCGCGATCGAAAAAAGCGGTGAAGTGAGGAGGATGGCGATGAGGAGGGATACGACGACGAGAGATGCCCCTTGCTTGCTTGCCATCATCCTTTATTATTGCCTTCTTTGTCCATGATTCCAAGCATCAACATGAGTATATATATAAGGGAGTTCCAATAGATTAAATATTTGAAACCGTGTGATTTACTACATATGTTCATTGGTTTTCAAATGTCAAATCCATTGGACGGTAGGTTTCAATTGTATATATCCGTGGGAGGACCAGAGAGAAATTTGTCAGTCCTATCCATCGCATGGATTATATTAATCCTCAATTGGCAGAGGTGATCGAGTTGATTTCGTGCTCTATACCCGAGAAAAATGGGATTAGATGCGCCATTTTTATCTATATATTCAATGTAGCCAGGGATGAAGATGGATTGGACGAGGAAGAATATAGATATTTCAATATTCTTATTTGTTTCATCTATTTGGAATATGAACACGGATACACATGTAAATCGGGTATATACATTTAGGAAATCATTACTTAAATAGTTTTATATTCGGATCGAATATTTATAGAATAATAATTTGGATTAAATAAAAGGCAAATGCGAATATGGATCGAATTAAAATCGGGTAAAACTGGTTAAATAAAGATGAACATTTGGATCGAATTATTATCAAGTACGGAGTGATTTGAAAAATATCAACATTAAGATAATGATAAAAACATTTAGCCAATCAAATTATAATCGTAAAGGGGTTTGATAAATCTAGGTTTCATCCATCTTATTTGGGAAATTGAGCTATTTCCTTGACAAATTCTTATAGATAATTGATAAAACATCATTCTTGTAAATGCATGTCTGAAAATAAGAAACACTTTTTATCATGCAGAAACACAAAAAATGCAAATAAGAAAACTAAAAAGAAAGTTGAAGGAAGATTATATGCATGCATACTAGTACAAGTTGATCGAGAAAGACATAATATATAGCTGAAAGATCTATTTATGACCATAACATAGAGACTCTAGCTTTCAATTTTGGCCGAGTCAGTAAAGAGTAGGAAAAATAAAGAAACATGTAGAAAGGATCACATGATGTACATAACATAACCATACACACATGTACATGATATATCTACAAACAAACACTCATAGTTATTTTTAGTTAATTCCAATTGGTCGAATTCTTTTTGCATCATTGCTATAAAAATATACATGAAAACAAAAAATATCAAAAAATACTAATAAACTTAGACATCAACACAATTGAATTCCTAATTTCAAATATGCATTCATTCTGGATTTTCAATCTCATGCTGATGAACACCAATTTGACTTGCACCAAGATGGGATCATATATGAAAATGAGATTCTTGGGACCTATTGTAAAACTATAGATAGAACTTTAATATTTTATATGAAGCACTCATGAGCTCTCTTTTACTTGGTTTTGATTTATACATTCACTTTTATATCATATTTTTATCAAAAAATAAAAATCAAATAAAAATATAAAATAAAATATAGAAAAATGTGTTCCTTGCATATAGATAAATTTAACATAGAGATGAAGTTCATTCACGCTCAGTCTTTATATATGAGAAAATCAAAATTCAACAAAAATATTTCCATGTACCTACTATTATTTATAACCATTATAAGGTATAATATGAGCCTATTCTTAGCAAGAAAAAAAATAGAAATCACAAAATCCCCAAAATAATCTTAAATTCCTATCTTCAAAATATGTTCATTTAGAAACATCTTCATTCTACAAAGTTGTAGACTTTTTAACACTCGAAAAAAATGATGTTTTGATTTTTTATATTTGATACTATGTACTATATATTAAGATTTTTGCAAGATTTGAAATTATGGGTCAATGGGAGCTTGGCGCTAGTGGTATTCCCGGGACGGCTACCTTGACCCGTTCGATCATGACCTGCACCGAATCATCATTAGCAGGTCATGGGACGACCTACCCGTTTGAATGGTTCCTAATTCTGATGGGTGCCTGGATTATCAGTGTGTGTAATGGGTACTCGCAGGTACCCGTGGAATCTCTTCCATGAAAAAGGATCAATTGACAAATCCAAATAGTCCCTATATTCAATCATAAAAATAACACGACATTACCTTCAATTGTAAAGGTAAATAGTCATTTATAAAATTCAATTTTATTTTTCTTTTCAAAAATTCTATAATTGTTAAAGATTAAATGGAGACAAATATACTAATCAAAGAAGATAAGTGTGTAAATGCAATAGTTACTTCTCGAAGCTCAACATATGGTTAATGCAATATATGTATATGGATATGATTTGATGCATGATTGAATTCAAGATATTTAACTACGAATACTATTGAAGACTAAATTTCATGTTCAATAGGGGCGCTCAATGTAGCCATGTTAAACGATACATGGCCCAATCTAATTATTTTGACTTTATATTCACATGTAATCGAGAAAAATTATCTGGATCAGGTAACCGTAAGTGCCTGATGTGATTAACCTTTGCGACCAGATGAAAAACACATAAACACCTTCTCGACTGGTTTCTAACTTGATTTTAATTATTATCTCATCAAATTATATCAACATAAATAATATCTTTGGCAAACCGGCAACTTAGTCGAGATTACATTCATCAACAAATAATGGTGCTAATTATTATTATTATATATTTGTTACACATTCGAATAAAATAATACTTAATATACATCGACGGCCTGGAAATTAGAGACATTAACCCGTCCCATTTGATTACCAGTCTTGTCCATCAAGTCGATTCCGGAAACCAAATTTTTTCAGGTATTTGATAGAATAAGGTTTTACAGAAGACGTGCTAGGAGTATTATCGTGAAGGAATATGTTGTGTGGGAAGTTTGCTAGAAGAGGCAACCATAGTTATTTGATACCCATCTGGATATCCGATTTTGCCAATAGGTCTTCGAATGGGTCTCAAAAGTTGAGCAGGTCTGGTACTTAAATGTACTCAAACCAGATAGTTTTCTAGGGTACCCGTCAACGTAGGGTCAAAGTAACTGAGTCGGGCCAGATACCCGTTTGACCCGATTATTTTGAACACTTCACTTGGCTTGTCACCAACTTCCTCCTTCTCCACACCATTGAATACACTACACCATGCTGAATAGATGATATTGACCTTGAGAGGTTGCTTGGATTCTCCACTTCATTGAACACATAAATCAGAGAGAGGCGAAATGAAGGAGATCTGCCACAATATGAACAGACATCTACAACTCGATATATATATATATATATCGGTTTGATCTTGTGAGAGCCGTGAAAGAAATCAGAATTAGTCCTCTTATTCTCTCACAGATTTTGGCTCTCACAGGATGATCTTGTGAGAGTCAAAAGCTGTGAGAGCATGAGAGCAGTGAATCAGGACCACTAGATTATGCTCTTCTCTCTCGTTCAGCAATCAATGAGTAGAGAGATGACAGAACCTAATGGTCCAGAATCTTTGCTCTCATGCTATCATAGTGATCTTGTGAGAATGGTGAATCCTTGATTCACACTCTTTATTCTTTTATTTTAGCTATTTATCTTGGCAAAGCATCATGTAAATACTTGTAAAAATAATAACTTATCAAATTGCATGCTTATGATAATAGTGCATAATTAGCATGTTTTCGAGCAAAAATAAAAGAATAAAGGGAAAAAAAGGAACGAGGTATTTAGAATAAATACAGAGTGATCCAAATCCTAAGAGAAGGTCAAGCCTTGACCTGATCGCAAATTAAAATAAGTAGAGAGAGATAGGTTTACTCTGTGTTGAACATATTACCTATATTTGTACATAATCTATTTTTGACAAAATAAATTAAATTATTATTTTTACTCCCTTGTATATATTTCTAAAAATAATATAAAAACAACTAAAAAATCAAAAAAAATTAAATCTTCCATCAATTGTAAAAAACACATATATAGGTGTTACAATTCCATATTTATTATATACATGTCAATAATTTGTAAAAATAAAAGGAATATTTACACCCATAACCCTGAGTAATATTGTATTTACCTCAGGTAGCCTTGATAATCACGAATTACACTCAAGACCATGAGTAATGCTGAACTCTTACACCCATAACTCTGTGTTAAATTTCATCCAAATTCTCATTAATAATGATGGTATCTGTTACGTATTTTATATTGTGTACCATTTAACTTTCAATTATTTATAAATAAGACCATCCCCTTCCTCCTCCTTCCCCCCTTCGTCCTCCAAGCAGCACATCCGCCTCCCCCTGCCCGTTGGCCGCCTCGTCCCCCCCCCCCCCCCCCCCCGCAGCCCACCATGCCCCAGGTTAGAGCCCCCTCCTTCCCCTCTTCGTCATACAAGTAGCACCCCCGCTTCCCCTCGCCTGTCGGTCGCCCTGCCACCAGCTCCTTGCCTGCCTCATGCACAGCCCCACCGCCCCTTCCGCGCCCCTCCCTGCCCCACTGACCCGAGCGTCGTGCCCCACCTTCCCTGACTGCACCAGCGCACCACACCTCCCTCCCTCCCTGCCTGCACCCCCCATCACTCCCCTGCATGTCGCAAGCTTCTCCGTCGACCCCCATCACTCGTTATTTCTAACCTTTGGATTGGTGCTAGGTTATATTAACTAGATGGTTTGTTTAGGTTTGATGGTTGAATCTAACAAAAGGTTATGGGTGTGAGATGGAGTAATATTCAGGGTTTCTCATGTAATTCGTGATTATCGAGGGTACCTGGGGTAATTACAATATTACTCAGGGTTATGGGTGTAAATATCCTAAAATAAAATACAATTTATTTTATACTCCTAAAAATATGTTGTAAATAAATAAAATATAAAATAAGGGTATTTGTGTAAAAATAAAATAATAAAAATACTTGTACATAATACACAGGTATATTATATATGTACATAATACTATATATTGTATATGTACTAATTTATTTTCATAAAAATAACTAAAAATCACAAAAAATACTTTGAAAAATAATAAACATTTTTTATTTTACACACTTTTTATTTTAAATTCATTTATTATTTTTAATTTAATTATCTTTATTTAACCCTATTTTGTCTTCTAGCAGCTTTTGTCCTTTTCCTGCGTCGCTCCTGATTGGGCCACCTCGGCTATGTTGACTCTGGTCAACTGGTCCCCTCATCCTTTTCGCCTGAATCGGTTTTGCCTCGATTTTCACCCAATTTCGTGACCTGATTGTGGCACCCATCCCCTCTGATTTCTAGCCCCGATTAAAGGGCGGGGATCCCTAATCCACACCCGATCCTTTCGCATTCGATCCGTGCCTCAGTTCGTGGGCTACCCTCCATTCTTCCCAGAACTAGAACCCTATAAAACCTGCTTTTCCTCTACCTTCGGCTGCTCCACCACCTTCGTTGCATCCACTTTCCCTTTTCCAGACTGACAACACGAGAGGGAGAGGGCGAGGGCATCATTTTGGAGCGTAGTAGCCCCTAGGTCTGGCAAGCTTCATTTCCTCTATGTCGTGAGGAGCTCCAGCCTCTGGAACCACCGTCCATCGAGGCTATCAGCCCCGTAGGCTTCATCCACCAACCCCAGGCGACCTTATTCACCAGTAGGTAATTCCTTTCCCTTCCATTTCTAGTGTAATTCGATCGTTCATCCACCTCTTATCGCAACTCCGACGACCACCTATCTACCCCTATCACGCCTCGCTCCGACCTTTGCATGCCCTCGCCTGACCTTCCTTCGCTTCTACGTGCGCTCTGCAATCCCCCTCTTGCTTCCAATAACCAGATTGGAGTCAAGTAGCAAGTCTACTCCCCCACCTCACTGGAAACCTGTCCCACTCATTTCCCCCTTCTATTTTCGAGTAACTTAGGTGCACTAACCCTCACCGGAGCATTATCTCCGATAATAACCTTTCTCCTACAGGGTTGAAGCACCAACGAACCTCATCTGGAGGACAAATAGGAACGACAAAGGAGCTCTAGGCCCCTGCTCCATGGTCCAGGGCCCTTCTGAGCACTCTAGAAGTTGTAGACCATCGTCGAGAACCTTTCCCCTATCACAATAGCTCCTGGAGATGCCTTGACCATGCGCTTTCACCGATTGAAACTCGTCGGAGGCGAGTTCTTTGACATTCTTCTAAGTGTCTCCTCCACCGTACGATCAAGGCTCCCCCTAGTTCAAATCTCAACCGTCCACTAGCAGGGGAGTCTTGACCATCAGAACCCCCTGAGGATCATGTTCGAGCCGTCCATCATCGATGGGATACCCTCACATCCATATCGTCCATTATAAGTGGATCTCCCTTGGTCACTGGATAGCGGCTTAAGGGGTAAATATCACCTAGGTCCCTCTCTGTTTTGTGTTTTTTTATTTAGTCATGTAAATATTTATTGTAGTGTAAATTACTTTGGATAGTTTACAATTAGACCCTTGTTGTTTTAATATTTACATTTTAGTCCAATTTGTGTGAACTCACATGTAGTCCCACGTGCTTTTGGGGATATTTGCATGACATACCCTGTACTCTAGAAGTTATGATTTGAATGGCTAGTTTTTTATATGTGCATTTATACATCTGTTGATCGAACTCACGTGTTGCGCATGTGTTTTCTTGGATATTTTGCAAATTAGTCCCTAAACTTTCTACGTATAATATTATTTGTCCTCCGATCTTTATTTTAATTGAAAGTAGGTCCCTATAAGTTGTCTGTCTTGTATCTAATTAAATAAATAGCAAAATAGTTCCATGAATTCTCTAAAAATTACTATTAGATCTTGTTGACATGTGATTTTTGTGGATTAATTTAGTTTCATTTAATATTTTTGAAAAATCAAAATCTTCTAAATAGTATCTTATTTATTTTAGAAAACCCATAAATATTCGAAAATTCACCCTAAAAATTATACAAAAGTTTCTGATTATGTGTCTTCGTGTGCTTTATCTTCAGTACCAGTTGTGTTTGAAAAACCCTTATAAAACTTTAAAAGTTACAAAAGACCTAAAAACTTCTAAAAATAATATAAAATTCAAGAAAAATAAAAAATGTCATTTCAGTTCCTTTTTATAGCTTGTTATTTATAGTTCGTCATAAAATTCATAACCGAGACATTAGTTTAATCATTTTAACTTTTTTATATAGTCCTGGGTGTGCATTGTTTCCATTTTTAACCTTTGTTTTATTTTTATAAAATCACAAAAATATCAAAAAATCCACAGAAATTTACCAAAAACACTTTGAAATTCCAAAAGCCAAAAAATATTTTATCTTAATTTTGAGCATTTTTAGTCTTAAATAAAAATTCAAAAAACTTTTTGTGTGCCTTATTTTTCTTATTTGTTTATTTCACTCTTTTATTCGAAAATAAAAAGATTACAAAATTAAATCACCAAAAATATGCTTTCCCCTTTTCCAATTGTGACTACTTTGTAGGTTTCCTCGTGCTCCTTGTGTTCGACCATGGTTGCTATACCAGGTAAAAATAGATGGCGAAGATTGCTTACATTTTTGTGTGCTTGATTCTTTGGTTTGAGTGATTTTTCTCTCTTATTGTTGACTCCACCTTGTGATCCGGGTTGCAATGACCCTTTGATTATTTAATTTCCTAACCAGAGTCGCTTAGTGTGTCACCAGAATGGCGTCGTTGCTAGGGAGCACTACTTAGTAGTCATTTTTTGATTTTTGCTTATATTTGCATCTATTTGATATAATTGTTTTCTGACATATTGGAGGAGACCACACTTGAGGAGGAGCAGAGAGGATCAAGAATTAGTTATAGCATTTAGAGTAGTTTATTTTCAGCAAAACTTATTATTGTAATAATTTAGACCTTGGACTCTTGTTGGACACTTGAACTATTGTGGTTTGTTTCGCCGAGCACCAGTGTGCTCGGGGTCCTCACCGGTTTTTTTGCGGTTTTATTTTAATCGCATTTTCTTCCTATTTGATTCACGAAGTTTTGGCCCCTAGACTTAGGATTTTAATTGATTGTGACGTAATTAGATAAGGCCCAACACCTAATTGCTTGCATGTGCCTATAGATCGTAATTGGACCTTACTAATAATTAATAGGAAAAAGTTAGTTTAATTGGATTTGAGGCCATGCGCCGTGAGGAGTCACATACAATGCTAACATGACCCGTTGTGGTGGGCACCGAGTGACTCCCAAGACCAGACTCCAAACATGATTTGATTAGCTAGCTATTGTGCTTCACAATCATTAGAAATTGCTCGTTTGAGGTTTATTTCTTCGTGCATCATATGGTTAGTTTATTTCCAGTCTTTTAATTTATGCACATATCACTCTGCATGTAGAGTGTTAGCGATAGGTATGCATTTCTATCTGTTCATGCATCATTGTGTTTGATCATGCATCGATTTTTTCGACTTCCTCAACAAATTTTTTGACTCAAAATAACCAAAGGAAATCGAAAAATTCGTTAGACATTATTTGTATTTAAAAAAATATCTAAAAAAGTGAAAGCAATAAAATTGGGACTGCTAATGCAAGCTTGACCCTAATATTCACCTCATTTAAAAATCTTTGTTTTGGGGAGAATCACCCCCTCATTGGTTGGTTTGTATGTAACAAGAGAGCGATATGAACCCTAGGTTAGATACATACTTGAACTTCTTTCAGACTACTGATCTTGTGAATAGTCATTCTACAATGAGGACTTCTCCGAGTAGTCGGTAAGCGGTTCGGGACTTCCTTAGTAGAGTGGATAGATCGGGTAGCCGAGAAACGATCCGTAATCCATACTGACGGGGAAAGACTAGTTGTGGGATTAGTCCAATCTCCTGGGAGCATCGGGTTCCTAACAGCTCGCTTAATTGCTCTTATAGACTGATTGATCACCTAAGATAAAATTGACAAGATTAACGATCGAACCTTTATGATCATCAGCTCTCGTGTTCTTGTTTACATTCAAGATCTCATTCGCACTCATCCCCACATTACGATGATGGGAAGGAGATCCCTTAGGCTACCTTTGGTAGCACCGCTCTCGAGCACTCCGCCTCATTCATCTAGGGAGGTTTCGGAGAGCCTAGACCTGCTCTCCAAACTTGAGTTCGATACCACCCTATACCGCCTTGATCACCCTTCTTCCGGTCCTGAGTTGCCAGAGCAGAGGCTAGCACAATTATTTTTCCATTTGACGACATCTGAGTTGAGGTCTTTTGCCTTTGCAGAGACCAGAAAAGATGACCAACAACGAAGGACGCACTGATGAGTAGCCCCAGGGTTCGACTTATGTTCTTAATCAGGGCGCCATAAACAACACACTCTTAGCCTCCCTGGAGATTAAAGATCAGGGAGCATTTATGGCAAAGGTGTGCCGAGAGTTAGCGCAGATGCGAGCCGATAGAGGATAGCCACCGCCAAGAGGAGAGCCACACTTGAGACCAACCGGTGGAGATTTACCGGTAGCTGGAGGAGGACATGACACACGACCATAGGAACTGCAGGAGCCAGCCAAACCCGCTCGGACGATGAGGTAGTTGCACAACTCTGGTGCCACCCTTACCCACCACTTGATCCAGTTTTCGGAGATCCTGGGCGACTTCAAGCTTCGCCCCCAACGATTCATCTTCTACCCAAGTTCCATTGGCTATCCACCGAGGAGATGCATCTGCACTTGCAGGAGTTTGAGATGATCTACAACATTGTCCATGATATATTCATGGATGAGGAAACCATCAAGATGATGGCATTCCCTTTCTCCCTGATCAACAGAGCAACCCACTGGCTGAAAAGTTTGGGGAGATATGTTACCACTTGGGAGCAGCTCCGGACTGAGTACTTGAACAAGTACTATACACTCGGCTAGAACAATGCAACTAGAACTCTAATCAACAACTTTACTATGATCCCCAATGAGCAGTTCCATGAGGTGTAGGATTGTTTTCATGAGCTTATCGATCGATGTCCACACCATGAGATTTCCATGCCCAATCTTGTCCAGAGTTTCTTTGTGGCTGACACTGGAGCTGAAGGGGCTTGTCAATGCCTCATGTTGGGGGTCCTATTTCGCCAAGGATGAGGATCAGATCTGGGCCATCTATGAGGAGATGGCAGAAAATTATACGGTGATGTCCCAGACTCGAGTCTACACACAAGGGAAGCCCTTCCACAGGCCGTGTTCTATCAGAGGATAGCACAAGTTGATGCAGGCCCATCTACTTCATCAGGAGAAGCATCACAGGCAGAGTCATCTGTAACTGACATGGGGATTATTAGTAAGAAGCTGGACCGCATCAAGATCATAGAGAAGAAGCAGTACCAGGCATGTCGCAGATAGATCAATTGGCACAGATGCTTAGTGACCTGAAGACCCAGATCATGTGTCTTCAGGAGGCACAGACGACTCTCAGCCCCGTCTTAGGTCACGGGCTGATCACAACAACAACAACTCTTCCCAGTCGTCTGCCCATTACCGTCAGGTCCACCATATTCAGACAGATCCAGTTCAACCGTTGCAGCACTATTCTCAGCCACCACCATCTCAGGGCACTCAGATGGTGGTGTATCAGCCAGATCAGCCACTAGCAGTTCTTCCCCCTTCCCCTTATGTGCAGGAGTTATTGATGGAAGTCAACGGGAATTGATATGACTGACAGCAACCCGGGATCTACAGTGATCATCCCAGATTTAGGTGGTCTACCAGAGGCACCTCATCCTAGCAGCAGCCTCCAGCTCTAGGTGCATAGAGCAACCAACATAAACAACAACAACCCCAGTACTCCCAGCCATCTCACAAGTATCAGCAGGGTCCTCATCCCTACCGTCAAGGACAACAGTGGAGGTAGCAGCAACCTCAGCAATTCACTCAACCTCCCCCTCACCAGTACCAGCAGTAGCTTCATTTCTAGTAAGGCATCCCGTCTGATTCTCATGGACCCATCTATGAGAACCCAACCCTTGATGATCTCGCCCGCCTACTTTCAGACCAGCAGGCATCCTTCCGGCAGGAGATGGACGAGTTCCAACATGAGATGAGGGATATCATAAAGGCAAGGCCCCCATACCTGCTTAGATAGATCCTAACACGAACAACATGAAGAGGAAGTATAGGAAGGTACAGTTCACAGATACCACCACTCCTCGTGATTCCTTGGATGATATTTCTTCCTACATATTTGATGTTGATTTTGTGACACTTAGGAGTGGTAGGATGCCAGTCGACGGTGCCTCGTCTGAGAGACGACCACACAAGGATCCAGGAGCACCAGACGATGAGGATAGTGGTGCTGATGTCGTTAATGATGTTGATGACAGTGGTGTTGATGCCACCAAGGATGTTGATCGAGCCAACGGTACTGAGGCTGTCGTATCTCTGAATGCAGTCGGTGGTACTGATGCCACCATTTCACTTGATATTGAGCTAGAGGGTAGTGTTATACCACGAAGACATATGTTGTGGGTGGTGCTGATGCCACTATTTATACTTTAGTTGTGTTTCCTTCTGTTGATGTATCTCGGGACAGTTTTGAGAAAAATTAAAAAAAGAAAAAAATGGAAAAGACCCAAAATATGAATAAAGGAAAGGTTTCTTCATTTTCTTCGAGCTCATATGTATTGCATGATGATCTTGGTATGGACTCTATTCCTTTACAGCCATAAGAACCTCTTCCTAGCCCTCTACCTGAGGAGGGCCCAACCATCCCCTTCCCTCAAGCACTCTGCTTGACAAAGGGAAATAAAATAGAAAATCCAAAAAAAGACAGTATCTAGAGTTCAACCAACAGATGATTAACAGATTCCATATCCAGCCTACTCTAAAAGAGGCACTTGAGGACATCCCTCTCTTCCAGAAGAACTTGAGAGAGAAGACCACCATTCGTAGGAAGAGAAGGAACCACAATGTAGAGATCCTTGTTCTTACCCGTACCACTTACTACGTGATTCAGAATCGTTTGCCAACCAAGAGGCTCGATGAAAGAGCTTCATATGTTAGATGCCACATTCACGAATAGCGATTTGATCGGAATCTCTTAGACAACAGCTCTTCTATCAACCTTCTTCTGGCATCCTTACTCGACCAATTCGAGTTTGATCCCCTTCGACAGAGCAGGACATTCCTTTAGTCTGCTGATAGATCTATCAAGAGGCTGAAGGGGTTATTGAAGGAAGTGGCCGTCACAATTCAAGGCCTGAAATTCCCCGTGGACTTTGTTGTATTGGACATGGAGATCCATGAGTCTGTGACAGATACCCCCATCATACTAGGACGTCCATTCTTGGCCACAACCAAGGCGGTGTCCGATCATGATAGTGGGAAGGTATACTTTCACGTCAAGGGAAGAAGTGTACAAAGAGAGACGATCAACGAGACCAGAGCACGATGCAAAGCGAGATGTCAACCAGGAGTGTGATTTTGTGATTACATAAGATGAAGAAGTTTGGTCAGACCCCATTTCACAAGCTCTTATCTCACCTCTAGACACTACAGACCTACAACTTCCAGTAGATGAGAGTTCGGATAGCATACTCTTGGCAGTGGACACATTCAACGCTGACAATCACGCTATGGAGAATGAAGCGGAATATATTTCTTTTTATCCTGATTCAAATCCCTCAAATTCA
This sequence comes from Ottelia alismoides, assembly GCA_037367405.1. Lineage (NCBI taxonomy): Eukaryota > Viridiplantae > Streptophyta > Magnoliopsida > Alismatales > Hydrocharitaceae > Ottelia > Ottelia alismoides. The sequence goes on along the minus strand of JAZKJV010010505.1, from coordinate 875,960 downwards.
AACATAGATTAGGCTAAGTTTGATGACTTTTTGCCATGTTTGATTCCCACAGAGCCGACGACTAGGGTAGAGACTGAGCCAACGCCGATTACAGACACACCAGTATGATCATCTTTACCAAATTTTCACGATCAACGAGAGTTCTCCCATGCAGATTTGGTTGCCTTCATGCAGACATTCCAAAGGCCAGATTTGCCAGCTGCTAGATGCCCAGAGTTGAAGCCCTTGCTGCAGTTGTTGAAGTATTGATTCCTTGCAGGTGAGCCAGAGCTGTACCCAGTCATTATTTCAACGGATTTGACTGAAGAGCAGGAATCTCTTTGATGGAGGTTCTTGAAAGAAACAACAAGGCAATTGTATGGAGCGTAGATGATCTCCAAGGGATAAGTCTGGCCCTGTGCTCCTACATATTTATCTCAAAGAGGATGCTAAGCCACTGTGTGAGTTCCAGCGACAACTGAACTCGAACCTTCGAGATGTGGTTATGAAATAGATATCAAAATGGTGGAGAGCAGATTTTATATGCCCCATCTTCGACTCCGTGGGTTAGTCCATTACATGTGGTGCCCAAGAAGACGAGCATCACTACAGTCGTGAGTGAGTCTGGAGAGGAGATCGCTACCAGGGTACCTACTTCTTGGAGCGTATGTGTGGACTATAGACGATTGAATCATGCCACCAAGAAAGATCATTTTTCGCTGCCATTTATTGATCAGATTATTGTGAGAATAGTCGGTAAGAGTCATTCCTATTTTCTTGACAGGTACTCCGGCTATAATAAGGTGGTCATAGAGCCCGAAGACTAGGACAAAACGACATTCACCTGTCTGTTTGGACTTATACTTTCAGACTGATGCCTTTTGGTCTATGTAATGCCCGTGCTACATTCCAAAGGTTCATACTGTTCATCTTCTCGGACATGGTGGGTGATTGCTTAGAGGTCTTTATGGACGATTTCTCAGTCTACGGTGACGGGCTTGATGCTTGTCTTGACTGCATAGACCGCATGCTTCAGCGATGTATCGAGGTCCATCTTATTCTATCTTGGGAGAAAAGTCACTTCATGGTGACTCAGGAGACGGTACTTGGTCATATCATCTCCAACATGGGCATGGAGGTTGATCCGACCAAGGTGGATATCATTAGAAAACTCAATCCACCGTCCAATTTGCGGCAATTGTGGTCTTTCTGGGCATGTCAGTTTCTACCGACGGTTCATTCAGGACATCAGTCGGATTGCCCGACCGCTCAGAGACCAGTTGACAAAGACACTGAGTTCATTGTAGATGATAAACATCTTGCGTCCTTCGAGACTCTCAAGGGATTAGTTGTCAAGGCTCTTATCCTTCAGCCGCCTGATTGGTCTCTCCCATTTGAGATCATATCGGATGCCTCTGATTTTACCATAGGGGTTGTGCTAGGATAGAGGAGGGATGGATTACCTTATGCCATTGACTACGCTAATCGTACTTTGGATGCCGCTCAACAGAACTATACTGTCACAGAGAAGGAGATGCTAATCGTAATCTTTGCTTTGGATAAATACAAATCTTATATTTTCAGATCCAGAGTGACAATTTTTACTGATCATACTGCCAACAGGTACCTCATGACAAAGGAGGATGCCAAAGCGAGATTGACCAGATGAATCCTTCTACTCCAGGAGTTTGATATTGAGATTATGGATAAACCTGGAGTCAAGAATGTGGTGGAGGATCATCTGTCCCGCTTGTAGAAGAATCAGAGCAGATAGAACCTATTACGGAGACCTTCCCAAATGAGGCGATCCTTGCTATCGCCTCGCTTCCATGGTATATCGACATTGTGAATTATCTTGTCACCAAGAAAGTTCCACAAGGTTGGCTCGGATAACAACTTGAGACCATCCTTGCGAAGGTTAAGTCATACCATTGGGAGGATCCCATCCTTTATCATGAAGGAGGGGATATCATGCGACATCGGTGCATTCCTCAGGAGGAGCACTATAGAGTCCTCACATACTGCCACACGTTTGAGGCAAGAGGGAATCATTCTGGGAGGAGAATAACATAGAAGGTGCTCCAATCCGGCCTATGTTGGCCTACCCTCTTCAAGGATTCTGATGAATTCATAAAGAGGTGTATTGATTGTCAGAGGATGGGCACTTGTGGACAACGTGACTGTTGGAAATGCGAGCCCACGACGAGCCATTATGCAATAAATGTTATTGCACATATCATTCCCTGATCTGAAATGAAGAATGAATAATTTGTATAATAGGTCCCTTAGTACAATTAGGGTTATGTACCATGGCCATCTTAATAATCATACAACTGTTGATTCAACTATTGAATCATAGAGGCTGGTGCTTGGATGAATATCTAAAGAGTTAGATTGAAGACTCATCAAGCACCGTCAAATGATTATTAAGAGATGATCTCCAGCCTGAGTAGGAGATGGCAATCCTATCTCTAAAGGCTAATATCTGACCGACCTCTTGATGCAGGTCCTCTGCATAGGAATAGAGATTCTGAGGTGTCAGATTAGTTAGGTCAAAGAGTTGACTTAACGAGATCGAGATAACCAAAGTCCTATATTATATGTTGTCATAATATAGGCATGCATCCTCTGACCGGAGACAGATGTGTTGCTATATGTCTAAGTATGTACATTTGGCAGACCAATAGGTTGATGACCTAATCAAGGTCTATACACCGGCGCGCTGGTGTGCATATAAGGGCATATGAGTAATACGATCTCTGAAAGGGATCATACAGGTTCAGTTACTGAACCGGAAGACATGAGCTCACTCATGAGATATTGGGATGAATCAAATTCAATGCGCATGGTCGTCTCGCTTTGGAAGCTTGACTGAATTTGTAGGTTTGATATATACTTTTAGTATATAATCAAGACCTAGGTATGATATACACTTTTGGAAAGTGTATGATCGATACCAACTCCCAATGATCGAATGAGAAACTTACTGATAAAACCATGAAGTAGACAGTATAAAGTTGATCCGATACTTCGGGTTTAGTCTGAGTCTTCCAGTATGCAGGATGTACAGGTATTGGGAATACCTGAGGGTGATTTGATCATAAACGGTTGTATAACCATGACGCTTCCATTCCTAGGGAGTGATGAAACGGGTCTGGATTTTAGTGACTCCTCTCAGTAGAGAAGTGATCTGATCTTGGTCCAAGTGTTGGACATTGATCTGAATATGATTCAGATACAATGAGAAGATTAGATTTACGGTCTTGATTTAATCAAGCATCTATGGGAGGTCCGCGATCTGGATTTGAGATACGATCTCAATATTCATGTCACTATACGTGGAACAATACAATCGCCCTGTCCTTATCTCCAAGTATCTGCGGAGAGATTGCATTATTCTTGAAGGGTTCAAGAATAATTCCATAAGATCTAAGCAATGAAGAAATAATGATTAAATGTGATTTAATCATCTTGATGTGTGAAGAAATTATCCAATTTAATTAAATGTGATTTAATTAATGTGGATAAGAATAATGTGGATAGAAATATCCAATTATTCATAATATATTATAAATGTGATTTATAATGTATTAGAGAGAGCTAATTATAATTTATATGTGTTGATTAATTATTATGTGTATTGGATACACATTGTGTAATTAATTAACAATATGAATTATATGTTGTTTTGGGTTGTGAATATGATTCACAATTTTTTCCATGGCAAGATTGCAATATTCTCAAAGATAATTGTGAATTATTTTTGAAGAAAAAAACCCAAATAAATTTGTTGCAAATAAATAAGAGAGATTTCATGGAGATATGCAATCTCATGGATTTCCATGAGATTGCAATCTCCATGCAATCTCATGGACGGCACACCATTCCTATATGGAATGGGTGTGCGCCCACTTGGAAGGCACATGGAGATGAAATCTCCATGTGTCTTCTCTCCTTATTTGTTGGGTTGATTTAAGAATGAATTATATTTGATTTTGTCAAATATATTTTAACCTAAATTTGTTGCTTTTGACAACAACAATCTTGGCCATTGGATTGACACAAATCAATCTCACCCATTGATTTTATGTGTCCCATGGATTGAGATCCACGGATCCCAAAACCCTATAAATAGAGAGGCAAACTATGCTCTCTAATGACTTGCAATATTGGAGCTCTCTCTCTCCCTCATTTCTTCATACACGCCAGCCCTCTCTCCCTCTCTTGTTGGTGGCCGTCCACCATACCCTAGAGAAGGGAATTGTCGTCGCCATCGCCACCGCGCTGCCGCTTCGACGTTCTTCGGTTTCTCTGTCTTCTTGGTGTGCTACGCCCACGAAGGAGACGTTAGATCTCGTGTGACGAGATCAGGAGCAACCACGCTTGGATCAACTTCTTGGATTGCGAGGACAACGCGGTTCATCCCCGCGCTCGCAAGCAGTCTCGCCGACGATCGGACTTGAGACAGGAGGTCTCTTCTCTTAGAGACTCGATCAACCACGCTTCAAGAGGTATTGCATTATACTTGTTGTCGTTATAGATGAAACGATCTGAGAATGGTTCTCGGATCATGTGGTTTCATCGAATAAAATTTTTTAAATTCCGCTGCACCGAACAACTAGTACGACTAGTCGTTCTTCGTCGCATCCGATACGACGATCACGCTTCCGTGATGCGCTTGAGGATAATTCCATATCCTTCAAGTGGTATCAGATCCTTAGGTCGACGGTTTCGAATATGATTCGAAAAACCGAGGACGACTTGGGTTCGTTAAGGTCGCGAAAGTTTTTATCGCATTTGATTTCGCAGATCTGTTTAGTAAATAAATTAGGCACTGTTTAAATTGTTTAAACACGAATTTAATACTTGGATTTTATTCCCCATTAAATAAGGAAACCATAGGATCTGAGTTTACGTAAATCGGATTTCGTATGCTCTAGATATGGTTGTTTTAATGAACATGTATGCACTGTTGCGGGAACTGTAGATCTGAACGTGATTAAAATGTTAATTACTGTTTAGACTTGCCTCGAAATGCATGTAACATCACTTGGGTTCTGTCCTAAATCAAATTAGCAATATATGAAAATTGATTTTGTCTAATTTGGATTTAATATGATTGAGATATGCTAATTTTAGTAAGTAGGGGTCACTGCTGAAATTACAGTCCTAATCTAAAACCAAGTGATTGTCAATTAGTGAAATTAATTGTTAATTTCGTGAAATAATCTTGCAAAATATTTGTGAAATATTGAAACATGATTATTTGCCTAATTGTCTTGGCCCCAACCAATTAATTGATTAAGATGTGATCTAAATCATAATTGGAAACCACAATCTTTCAAACTTGATGCTTGAATAGGATTTGGGAATTTGTCTAGCAAATTTTCTTATAATCAAAAATGTTTCGATTATTACTATATGGTACAATTTCGGTTGAAGAACCGATGATCATCTCAAGTACATTAATCAATTTGTCATTATCCTTTCCCGATGCGGATATGGTGCCTAGTCGGAGAGCATTGGGGTTGCGGGTTGCAACGTATGTGGTCCGTCCCACTCTCGTCGGTACTGGCCATGATAGCGGGTAAGGCCGGGATAATGTCCGAGGGATTAAGATGTATTTTTCTAATTATTAAAATTCGAATTAATACGTATTTTGAGATATTACCATATATGTATTCAAGTAAAATAATCAAGTTTGATTGATTGAATTGGATTGATAATTAATTTAATATGATTAAGTTGATTATGTCCAATTGAAATACTCTAATATGATTAGAGTTAATAATTCCCTTGAAAGAATTAATTATGTGAATGTGATTCACGATAATTAATTAAAATTTGAATATGAGGTGGAGGATCACATAAGTGACATCCATGGTCTCCTGTCAAGGCGAAGGGTTCCGTCGCCAGGGATTGTATGTGGGAGACGCCTGTCCGAAGTGACAGCTCCTGTATGCAAGCGCATCTGGATCGGGCTCTTTGCTTCTCGAAAGAGTAAGGCCGTATACGTAGTGACCCCAATATCGGATCCTCATATTATTGGGGCAATATTGGATTGCGTATAGCGAGTACTATTCCTGTTGACGGTTGGTTCAATTAACGACGGGTCAACATCGCCTTAGGGTTGGTGGGCCCGGGTGTTAAAGACCGAATTGGGAAATGCAAGTTGGACTTGCAAAGCGGAATGTGTTCCCGCTTCTTTTTATCCGAGTTGCAGATTCTCATATTATTGGGATGTAACAAAGATAAGAAAGGAGATCCCAGATCTTGTTGAGATATAATGGTAAGTATATCTCTTACATTGAAAGTGATTAAGGGAATGAACTTTCAGTGTTGACAAGGCAAGACAACTTTGATATAAAAATCCTAAATCAAAGTAAAATATATATATTTATATATTTATGCAAATTTCTTATTTCAGATAATCCTTCATTAAAACCCACTCAATGATATACTCAATAATAACCAGTGAAATATCTTGGATTGGACTCAATGATCCAGATATTGTACTTGCAATTGAACACATAATGTATGTGGTTGCAATGTGCATGTCTCCTCATAATAATGAGGAATGACAATTAAATAGATAATAGGACTACAACCCTAGGGTTTGTATGTCTCTATAGTCTTGATCTCATCGAATGTACTTTGGAAGTATCATGTCGATGATGATCGCAATTGTCAAATAATCCTTATAAAATCAATGAAGATATTTTGGCATACATATATGTGCTCTTGACATTTAATCATGAGTGACATGGTTCTCTGCATCATGCAGAATGGTAGCTCTATAAGAGATGATGTATTCAAATTGTTTGAGTACATACCTGAACCTATGTTTTATGAGTTTAGATGGATGTAGATGATGAGTGTCATTATTCTACTGTCTATACTCTAGTCATTCATGAAGCTTCATAGTATTCATATTGTGTGAAGTTAATGAAGCATAAATAAATGTTGAAATACTCTTATTTTGAATTCTTTTGAATTTATTGTAAGAGATCCTTGATCTTAAGCAATGGTTGCTTATAGATAAAGGGAGCGCAATGGAAGCATGGGTTGGACCCAAGAAAGAAGGAAAGTCAAAGAGTTGACTGGACTTCTGTGACTTCCATGTGACATCCAAAGAGTTGGATGAATGCCAATACTGTAATAAGTTGATGTGTTGATAGTATAACTATTAAGTCTGTCTAGAATCCTTAGAAAAGGACTCGGATGGAGCATCAGAATAATCTACATAAATCATTGATATTGACTTACTTATTGAATAAGATAAAGTCAAATAATTGTATCTCAATCTTCTGATGACATTTGCAATGGGTTGCATATGCTTTAGAAGACTAGAAAATTTGATCTTAAGGTTTATAGTTATCCACATGGACATTAATGCAATTGTTGCAACAATCTCTGTTGGATTAATAGACTTGTTAATTTCAGTGGGAGAGCCCTTAGTCTTAGAGAATGTCTCTGTGACCTAGATATTAGAATACACTCATTGTTTATTTCTAGATGTTGGAAATAAACATGAATTCTGAGGTAGAACTATCATAAAGAATTATGATGGAGATATTTCAGATAGTAATCTAAAATCTGGTGGACTCCACTAAATTAGAAAATTAATGAATGGTTCATTAACATTTCTAAATACTGAAATTAAACCTCAAGATCAATAGGAGGATGAAGATCATTTGACAATGATCTAGCATCAAGCCTTGGACATTTGTCTATTGATTTGATCAATAGAATAGTAAGAAATGAAACTTTAGAATGTCTAAAATTTCAAAACTTACATACTTATGAATATTGTATTCAAAAGTAAAAATGTCCAATACACCCTTCTTTGGGAATGGTGTAAGATGTCAAGGTATTTAGGATCACATACATATTGATGTATGCAGATCATCCATATCATAGTAAACATTGTGGATATGTGATATCTATTTATGATTATGTATGATATGAGATTTCTTCTCTTCACCTAAGAAACCTTTGAAATGTTCAAAGATTTCATAATTTTGGTTTAGAACCAATGTTTGAAGGAAGATAAAATGAATTTGATCTAATCTAGGTAGCATGTACCTGTTAGATGAATTCAAAGAATACCTTATGGAGATATGAATATCATTTCTATCTCAATCCTCCTAACACACCTTGATTCAATAGAGTTATAGGTAGATACAATTGGATCATGTGTGACATGATCTTATCAATGATGAATTTTAGCATAATTATCCCCTAGTTTCCAGTTATATATGTGTAGTAGAGACTACAATGTATATCCTTAATAAGGTTCCATGGATGTTGGAATCTAGCACTTGAAAGTGCTGCTTCATTAGGAAAATAAAGGATGGTATTGGATACCTACTTTATGACCTTGAGATTCTTAAAGTATCTCATCTCTGAGAATGTGATTCTTAGAGGTTGAGACTCTTGAGAATTAAGATAAAATGAAGTATAGGAACTCATTTAATCGTGAGAAGATAATGAGACTCCTGAAATTGGAAACTAAAAGGGACAATTAATGATGAAACACTGATACCTCTTCAAATGAGTTTAAAGATGGATTCCATGTGTTAGAGAAATCTGACAATGATCGAACTTCATGTGATAAAGCTTCTGAAGATCATAGCATGGATAGATGGATGTTAGCAATAAAAGTCTAATGTAGACTTCATATACAAGTGTTGTATATGGACCCTCGAGGATCCACCTATATGGGTAAGACCTGTAAAGGTGTAAATGGATCTTCAAGAGAAAGGGAACCTGATGAGAAGGTAGAGACCTTCAAAGCATGGTTTGTAGCCATGATCGACACACTGGAAGAGAAGACATTGCTTGCAATGAGACTTGTTTTTCGGTGACCATGCTTAAAACCATCAGAAGATTACTAACCTTAGCTACACAACTTAACTATTGCATTTTCAAGATGTAAGTCAATATTGCATTCCTCTACGAATACCTCTTTGAGGATATTCACATGAAGTAGCCCCAGGGCTTCATGGTTGATGAAAGCAAGGTGTGCAAGCTAGGGAATCCATCTATGGAATCAAATAAGCTTCTTGAAGTTGGATCATAAGATTTGATGAAATTATAAATGTTATGATTTCAGAATCCGGATCAACCATGTGAAGCTTAGTGGGAGTGCCTTTGTGTTCATCGTGCTAAATGTAGATAATATCCTAATCATTTGGAATGATATAAGGATGATAATAAGTGTTTTATAGACTAGCTATTCCATATCTTGAAATATGATTTCAAAGATACCTCTTAGATCTTAGTTTTGAAGTTGTTTAGAAGCAAAAGAAAAGAGGATAATGGGACTGTCACATTTGTAGTACACCTTGGACATATTCTATTCTTAGAAATTCCAAGAAAGGCTTCCGTCCCTTAAGATATGGTACTGACCTATCTAAAGGGATAGCACCTCAAAGAGTTGAGGCAGTGAATGCTAGAACTACTTGCCCTTGGGCATCAGTTCTGTGAAGCTGGGTGTGTGCTAGATATGTACAAAAGCCAGATGGCTGCCATGCAGTGGGAGTAGTAAACTGTTACTAGTCCTACTATGGAAATAAAACACTTGGTTGCAGTAATAACAAAATCTTCATAGATGACAAGATTTTTGAGATAGTGATCTCAAAGTCTTATCTTCAAAAGTTTAAGACTTTATAGATAGTGATCTAAAAGGTCTTAACTAACGATACCTTAGGAGATAGAGATCTCCAGAAATAAGGATATTCTTATAAGGATTATGGAAATACTGGTTATGATAATTGTTAAGTTGTAGTGTCAAGGACACTATAACTAACAAGATTGAGTATTAGTTGCATAAGATGCAACATTCGCATTGGATGCGAGCACTGTTACTGGGGATATGCAAGTGCCGTAAAAGGACTTGGTGTAGTCTTGCGGGAACAGAGTGACTGATCAACTTACCTAGCTATTTTCTAAATAGCCTATGATTGTCACATGAGTGTGAGTTTAAATGATTAGCCCATTAATGGCTCTTTGGGCTAGTGGGAGATTGTTGGAAATGCGAGCCCACGGCGAGCCATTATGCAATAAATGTTATTGCACATATCATTCCCTGATCTGAAATGAAGAATGAATAATTTGTATAATAGGTCCCTTAGTACAATTAGGGTTATGTACCATGGCCATCTTAATAATCATACAGCTTGATTCAACTATTGAATCATAGAGGCTGGTGCTTGGATGAATATCTAAAGAGTTAGATTGAGGACTCATCAAGCACCGTCATTATTAAGAGATGATCTCCAGCCTGAGTAGGAGATGGCAATCCTATCTCTAAAGGCTGCAGGTCCTCTGCATAGGAATAGAGATTCTGAGGTGTCAGATTAGTTAGGTCAAAGAGTTGACTTAACGAGATCGAGATAACCAAAGTCCTATATTATATGCTGTCATAATATAGGCATGCATCCTCTGACCGGAGACAGATGTGTTGCTATATGTCTAAGTATGTACATTTGGCAAACCAATAGGTTGATGACCTAATCAAGGTCTATACACCGGCACACTGGTGTGCATATAATGGCATATGAGTAATACGATCTCTCAAAGGGATCATACAGGTTCAGTTACTGAACCGGAAGACATGAGCTCACTCATGAGATATTGGGATGAATCAAATTCCATGCGCATGGTCGTCTCGCTTTGGAAGCTTGACTGAATTTGTAGGTTTGATATATACTTTTAGTATATGATCAAGACCTAGGTATGATATACACTTTTGGAAAGTGTATGATCGATACCAACTCCCAATGATCGAATGAGAAACTTACTGATAAAACCATGAAGTAGACAGTATAAAGTTGATCCGATACTTCAGGTTTAGTCTGAGTCTTCCAGTATGCAGGATGTACAGGTATTGGGAATACCTGAGGGTGATTTGATCATAAACGGTTGTATAACCATGACGCTTCCATTCCTAGGGAGTGATGAAACGGGTCTGGATTTAGTGACTCCTCTCAGTAGAGAAGTGATCTGATCTTGGTCCAAGTATTGGACATTGATCTGAATATGATTCAGATACAATGAGAAGATTAGATTTACGGTCTTAATTTAATCAAACATCTATGGGAGGCCCGCGATCTGGATTTGAGATACGATCTCAATATCCATGTCACTATACGTGGAACAATACAATCGCCCTGTCCTTATCTCCAAGTATCTGCGGAGAGATTGCATTATTCTTGAAGGGTTCAAGAATAATTCCATAAGATCTAAGCAATGAAGAAATAATGATTAAATGTGATTTAATCATCTTGATGTGTGAAGAAATTATCCAATTTAATTAAATGTGATTTAATTAATGTGGATAAGAATAATGTGGATAGAAATATCCAATTATTCATAATATAATATAAATGTGATTTATAATGTATTAGAGAGAGCTAATTATAATTTATATGTGTTGATTAATTATTATGTGTATTGGATACACATTGTGTAATTAATTAACAATATGAATTATATATTGTTTTGGGTTGTGAATATGATTCACAATTTTTTCCATGGCAAGATTGCAATATTCTCAAAGATAATTGTGAATTATTTTTGAAGAATAAAACCCAAATAAATTTGTTGCAAATAAATAAGAGAGATTTCATGGAGATATGCAATCTCATGGATTTCCATGAGATTGCAATCTCCATGCAATCTCATGGACGGCACACCATTCCTATATGGAATGGGTGTGCACCCACTTGGAAGGCACATGGAGATGAAATCTCCATGTGTCTTCTCTCCTTATTTGTTGGGTTGATTTAGGAATGAATTATATTTGATTTTGTCAAATATATTTTAACCTAAATTTGTTGCTTTTGACAACAACAATCTTGGCCATTGGATTGACACAAATCAATCTCACCCATTGATTTTATGTGTCCCATGGATTGAGATCCATGGATCCCAAAACCCTATAAATAGAGAGGCATACTATGCTCTCTAATGACTTGCAATATTGGAGCTCTCTCTCCCTCATTTCTTCATACACGCCAGCCCTCTCTCCCTCTCTTGTTGGTGGCCGTCCACCATACCCTAGAGAAGGGAATTGTCGTCGCCATCGCCACCGCGCTGCCGCTTCGACGTTCTTCGGTTTCTCCGTCTTCTTGGTTTGCTACGCCCACGAAGGAGACGTTAGATCTCGTGTGACGAGATCAGGAGCAACCACGCTTGGATCAACTTCTTGGATTGCGAGGACAACGCGGTTCATCCCCGCGCTCGCAAGCAGTCTCGCCGACGATCGGACTTGAGACAGGAGGTCTCTTCTCTTAGAGACTCGATCAACCACGCTTCAAGAGGTATTGCATTATACTTGTTGTGGTTATAGATGAAACGATCTGAGAATGGTTCTCGGATCATGTGGTTTCATCGAATAAAATTTTTTAAATTCCGCTGCACCGAACAACTAGTACGACTAGTCGTTCTTCGTCGCATCCGATACGACGATCACGCTTCCGTGATGCGCTTGAGGATAATTCCATATCCTTCAGTGACATGATGCCGATGCAACCAATTCACTTCTGTGAGGTTTTTGATGCATGGGGCATTGATTTCATGGGTCTATTCCCTAAGAGTCGGAGATTTGAGTACATTCTGTTGGTTGTTGATTATGTAAGTCGCTGGGTTGAGGCCATTCCCGCCCGAATCGTAGATGCTAAGATTGTTTGCCGATTTTTAAGGGAAAATATCATTTCACGGTTCGGGGTGCCTAGAGTTTTGATATCTGACGATGGTTCTCATTTTATCAACGATAAGGTAAAGGCCCTTACTAACGAGTTCAACATAGACCATCGAGTTGCCACTCCATATCACCTTCAGACCAATGATCTTGATGAAGTATCAAATAGGGAGATCAAGAAGATATTGAAGAAGGTCGTCCACCAGATCGAAATGATTGGACACATCTTTTGGACTCGGTCTTGTGTGCATATTGGACTTCCTTCAAGACACCTTTGGGTACATCTCCCTTTCATCTCGTTTATGGCAAGCCATGCCATTTTCCTGTGGAGATAAATCACAAGTCACTATGGACAATCACTGAGATATTATTGGCTCCAGAGAGCATGGGAGATCAGAGGAAGGCAGAATTGATAGCCCTGGAGGAGCTTAGAGATACAACCTTTTCGAGCAACCTACAATATAAGGAGCGAGTGAATATATGGCATGATTCTCATATTAACCATAAGCAGTTTGAGCCAAACCAAAGAGTATGGTTGTTCGATACCAGGTTGAGATTATTTCCAGGTAAGTTGCAGAGCAAGTGGAAAGGACCATACTTGGTCCGAAAAGTGCACGACAATGGTAGCATTGACATATCTGAGATGTCATCTGAGTTCACCTTTCGAGTTAACGGTCAACGCCCAAAACCATATCTAGATCATAATTTGCTGATCGTTGGCTTTGCTCCTATTCATTTTGCATGAGATGTGGTCTTTGACTCACATCATTTGCTTCTCATGTCTGGTCATCACTTCCTCCCACAACTGTATAGATCCAATGTCAATATCACACATTATTTGATCTAAAACCCCATCTGCATCTTATGATTATGCTATACTTAGGGTATGCTTTACCCTAAGTATAGGGGGTGTCAGATTTTCTATTATTCTTATGATTCTTTTTACCTATGTTTTGTTGCCAATACTTAGGGATATTTTATAGGGGAGGTAACTCTGTACATTCTAACCCTTCATTTTCCCCTTGTGTATAGATTTCTACACTTAGGATTACTGGATCCTAAGTATAGGGGGATCACCGACTTCTATTGATTATATTCTTTTATTCATCATTTTAATATAGCATTCTTTTCACTTCTCAATACTCAACACGAGTTATGTCTTCTTAATCACTCTTTGATCACTCTGATGACATTATTCGAGCTAAGTATAGGGTATCGTATAAATTGTATATATACTTTATCCATAACTCGTACTTTGTGCATGTGTTAGTAAATAAAACGGCTAAATCCCGCAAAACTAAAAATCGTAAAATTTTTACTTGCAATTCTTTCTTGTACATACATGTTTGTAAAAAATATTTTTGTATAAATGTTTATAAAAATATTTTTCTTGTGAAAGGTTTGTAAATATCTTTGTATCAAAATTATGTATATAATACACAATTTTTTAAAAATGTTTGAAAAATAAAAATTTGCAAAAAAAATTGTTTGTAAATAGTTTGCAAAACTTCCTCTTCGTCCTTGCATTCAAATATTTTCAAATTTTTTGCGTGTTTTGAAAATTGCATAAAAAGAGTTTTGTACGTATTTACATCTTCTGAATCATAGTTGACATTTAAACTAGTTTGGAATTAGATTGGAAAATGGAGCTTGGTTAAGACCTTAATCCACCTAACTCTCAGAGGAACCTTATAGGATTTGAGGTTAAGACTTTTTAGGTCCATTAGTGACTTAATTCTTTGAGTCCACTAGTCTATGTTCACATGTCATCTTAATTAGCGTAAGTAGAACACTTAACAACACACGCATGACTCTCACAGACAATGACTTTACTTGGACCAACTCCTCACACATAGCTCCACACAGATGAGGTGGTGAGGAGGCAGAATCCTTTGGCTTGGGGTAGCATACGAGGGTAGTACTTCTAGGTGGAACCTATCGTCTTCCTTTAGGGAGGGTTGTGCACCTGAACTTGGTCTAGTTGTGTTGAGGTCCAAAGACAGGAGTTGTGGGTTGCAATAATACTTCAAAAGAGGGATAATCTACCGACTCAAGAAGAAAAGTCCTTATGTATATGTTGCACCATGTAGATATGTTGTACATATGCATATCAAAAAAAGTGCAAAATCAAGAAAAACTCCAAAAAAGTGGGCATGCCTGATTGAAAATTAAATGTGTGCCAGAGTGTATATAGTCAAATAAAGAAAAGCTTATGTATTACACCTTCTCATCTCATGAGGCTTGCAACGGGAGACTTAACTACTCTAGTTAGGCTCCCAGGGATATATGGAAACACTGGCCATGGTCTATTCTCTTTTTTCCCCTCTTCTTGAGCTGGTTGTACTTAAACTTAGAAGGGAATACCCCGCTCTTCGAGGAAAGAGCTGCTAGACTGAGGAATTAGAACTACTTTGCCGAGGGAGTCTATTTCTTTGCCAAAACTGAGGTGGGTAGCTACATATCACTTACACCGTACAAGGAAAGATGCATAATCATTAGAGTTTGCGTACGTAGACTTCTGATCTGGATTATTGAGGAGTCTTGACCATAGAATGGTGGAACTTAGAGGTTGTTGAGTCTTAAACCTATATCCCAATAAGGTTCCGATAAACTAATAATCCAAAGGTTTGACTCAACTCCATACTTCAATTTAATGAAGATAAGTTTAATAATCAACCTTGATTATCATTCTTTTTCTTTTCTTTTCAATTATTTTTCAAATAAGAGTTTCCTAAAGGAGTAGCAAAGGTAAAGTATAGGGGGTGATGAATCCTTGTTTCTCACTCTTTATTCTTTTATTTTAGATATTTATCTTGGCAAAACATCATTTAAATACTTTTAAAATAATAACTTAGCAAATTGAATGCATATGTTAATAGTGCATAATTAGCATGTTTTCGAGAAAAAACAAAAGAATAAAGGAAAAGAAAAAGGAAGGAGGTATTTAGAATAAATACAGAGTGACCCAAACCCTAAGAGAAGGTCAAGCCTTGACACGATCACAAATTAAAATAAGTAGAGAGAGAGATAGGATTTACTCCGTGTTGGGCATAGTACCTATAATTGTGCATAACTATTTTTGAAAAAAATAAAATAAAATAATTATTTTACTCCCTTGTATATATTTCGAAAAATAATATAAAAATAAATAAAAAACAGAAAAATTAAATAAAATTAAAAATAAAATCTTCCATCAATTGTACAAAATTGAGGGGCAGTGATCCTTAATACACGCCCGATCCTTTCCCAGCCGATCCACGCCTCGATTCGTGGGGTACCCTCCATTCTTCCTAGATCTGAAACCCTATAAAACTTGCACCCTATCCCCTTTTCCTCTACCTTCGGCTGCTCCACCACCTTCCTTGCACCCGCTTTCCTTTTTCTAGAGTGACAATACTAGAGGGAGAGGGGCGGGGCAACATTTTGGAGCGTAGTAGCCCCCAGGTCCGGCGAGCTTCGTCTCCGCTCCTCTATGAGGATCTCCAGCCTCTAGAACCGCTGTCCATCGAGGCTATCAGCCCCGTGGGCTTCGTCCACCACCCCCAGACAACTTCCTTCACTAGTAGGTACTTCCTTTCCCTTCCATTTCCAGTTTAATTCGATCATCCATCCACCTCATCTCGCAACTCTTAAAACCACCTATCGGCCCCCTGTCGTGCCTTGCTCCCACCTTCACACGACCGGGCCTGACCTTCCTTCGCTTCTATGCGAACGCTGCAATCCCCCTCTTTTCTCCAATCACCAAATTGGAGTCAAGTAGCAGGTCTACTCCCCCACCTCACCGGAGACCTGGCCCACTCATTTCCCCTTCTGTTTTCGAGTAACTTCTCTAACACTCATCGGAGCATTATCTCCGAGCATAACCTTTCTCCTGCAGGGTTGAAGCACCAACGGACCTCATATGTAGGCCAAATAGGAACGATAGAGGAGCTCCAGGCCCCCACTCCGCCCCAAGTCCTCCTCCGTGGTTCAGGGCCCTTCTGAGCACTCCAACTGCTGCGAACCATCATCAACAACCTTTCCCCTATCATAGCAGCTCCTGGCGATGCCTTGACCGTGCGCTTTCACGGATTGAAAGTCATCGAAGGCGAGTTCTTCGACTTTCTTCCAGGCATCTCCTCCACCATCCGATCAAGGCTCCCCCTGGTTCTAATCTCAACCGTCCACCAGCAGGGGAGTCTTGACCGTAAGATCCGCCTGAGGATCATGTCCAAGCCGTCCATCGTCAAAGGGGTACCCTCGCATCCAGATTGTCCATCATAAGTGGATCTCCCTCGGCCGTTGGATAGCATCTTATTAAGGGGTAAATATCACTTAGGACCCTCTCTATTTTGTATTTTTTATTTAGTCCTATGAATATTTGTTGTAGTTTAAATTACTTTGGATAGTTTGTAGTTAGACCCTTATCATTTTTAGTATTTGCATTTTAGTCCAATTTGTGTGAACTCACGTGTAGTACCATGTGCTTTTCAGAGATATTTTCATGACATATCATATACTCTGGAAGTTATGATTTGAATGGCTAGTTTTCGATATTTGCATGTATACCCCTGTTGGCCTGACTCACGTGTTGTGCACGTGTTTTCTTGGATATTTTGCAAATTAGCCCCTGAGCTTTCTGCATATATTATTGTTTGGCCCCTGAGCTTTATTTCAATTGCAAGTAGGTCCCTATAAGCTGGCTATCTTGTATCTAATTAAATGAATAACAAATTAATTCCGAAAAATCTCTAAAACTTATTGTCAGCTTCTGTTGACATGTAATATTTATTACGATTTTTGTGGATTAATTTAATTTCATTTAATATTTTGAAAAATAAAAAAACTCCTAAAAAGTGTCCTATCTATTTTAGAAAACTTATAAAAATTCAAAAATTCAACCCTAAAAAATCTACAAAAATTCCTGATTGTGTGTTTTTGTATGCTTTGTCTTCAGTACCAGTTGTGTTTGAAAAACCCTTATAAAAACTCTAAAAAATACAAAATTCCTAAACACTTCTAAAAATCATATAAAATTCAAGAAAAATAAAAAATATCATTTCAATTCCTGTTTATAGCTTGTTATTTATAATTTGTCATAAAATTCATAACTACGATTTTAGATCATTTTAATCATTTTTAACTTGCAATATAGTCCTGGTTGTGCGTTGTTTCTATTTTTAGCCTTTGTTTGATTTTTATAAAATCACAAAAATGTCAAAAAATCTCCATAAAATTACCAAAAACACTTTAAAATTCCAAAAACCCGAAAAAGTTTTTTATCTTAATTTTCGACCATTTTAGTCTTAAATAAAAATTCAAAAAGCTTGTTGTGTGCCTTGTTTTCTTTTTTTGTTTATTTCACTATTTTATTCAAAAATAAAACATTTGTAAAATTAAAACCACCAAATATATGCTTTTCACTTTTTGAATTGTGACTACTTCATAGGTTTCCTCGCGCTCCTTGTGTTCGATCCTGGTTGTTATACCAGGTAAAAGTAAATAACGAAGACCACTGAAATTTTTGTGTGCTTGATGCTTGATTCTTTGGATTGAGTACTTTTTCTCTCTTCTTGTTGATTCCACCTTGTGACTTGGGTTGCAACAACCCTTTGATTTTTTGATTTCCTAATCGAGTCGCTTGGCATGTCACCAGAGAGCTTAAAGTTGTAAGAGCATGAGAGAAATGATTATGCACCACTAGATTATGTCATCTCTCTCCTCATTGATTAGAGGAGGAGCGAGAAGAGCATAATCTAGTGGTCCATATTCATTGCTCTCATGCTCTCACATTTTTTTTGGCTCACATGATCATCCCCCCACTATATATATATATATATATATATATATATATATATATATAGACACACACACATATGTGTGTGTGTTTGTCGAATGATGGAGCAAACTTATGCCGCTAGAGCTCTGCCTTCTTGCTACCTTCGTCCACCAGCTCCATCTGAGAAGAAGCGATGACGAGATACAACGTGCTCTTATCGTAGACATCCATCCTCGAACATCAGCTTTTTGTAATGTCGTTAAGCGGTTCGGATGTTATTCAAAATTGCCCCGTAAGGGACCTAGATGGAGTTAATCCAACATATTTTTTATTTACATTTCAATTGCTAAAATTCATTTTTATTTTGGTCATTTTTGCTCAATATTGATTTAACACCCTCTTTTTTATTTATAGTAAAAAGAGAACTTTATTTAACATCCTATATATGTCCATGATATCAATAATTACGTCACAGCATTACGCTTTGATGTGCATTTCTGAATATTTCCGTTATTTCCGTTAAAGATCAACAACATTATCTTACTATCACTTTATATAACGTGCCTCTTTACCTTATGTTTATAATTCGTATAATCAACATAAATCTTTTGGATTTTAGTATGATCTACCGCATGTTCGTAATTCGCATAACAAATGGATGTTGGAGTGTCCCTTCAAAAGGATTTAGAGGATAGTGTCGTAGAGGTGCAAAGCTTTGAAGATCGGATTATTTTGTAAAATTGATGGTTGAAGAAGAAATCCTAGATACTCACTTTATGCACCGTAAATTGATTTAGATGGAATGATTAAACAAGATTTTTGAGGGATGACATAAGATTATGCAAGGAATCCCACAAAGAGAAATGATTTGCATAGGTAGAGCTTTCAATGGAGGATGCTTCAAGGTATGCTAGTGTTTTAGAGTAATGACTTCGAGGTTAAAAATAAAGAGTGAAAATTCATTCTGTATTTTATATCGGCTATGACTTTTCATTAAAAATACCTTCTTTAAGAAGATGGTGGAGCATTCAATTACTTAAAAGAGCGGTTCGACTAAAATACAAATAATTTACCTTGTAATGAGGAGAAGAGATCATTTGTGCTGTAAAGACTGCAAAGAAATTACATGAGAGAGAGCTTGACATCTCAACATTACTTCCTAGTCATTCATGCGCAAATAAAAGGGTTGGTAAAATAAAGGAGAGTTCCCAAAACTATTATAACTAGATGGTGAAATCTTCAATTAAAACAAGCAAGCTTCAAGGAGAAGGTTTTAGAAGACATTTCTTGGGAATGTAGCGTAAGTGCAAATGAGATGTGGGGGGTGTTAACGTCTAGTATACAAAGGGTAGCAAAAGAGATGCAAGACAAGTCTAAAAGAAGAGTTCCGGGCCAAAAGGAGGCTTGGTGATGGAGTGAGGGGGAGCATGAGAAATTTAAAATTAAAAGAGTTTTCTTTAAAGCTATATATAAGGATAGAACATACAAAACTGTCACAAAGTACAAAATAGCGAAGAAGGAAGCAAAAAAGATTGTAAGTGAAGTTAAGACAAAAGCATATGAAGTCTTGTACATGACACTTGACTCTAAGAAGGCCAGAAGGATATATTCAGATTACTCAAAACAAAAGAAAGAAAGATCAAGTATCTTTCTTATGTGAGATGCATTATGAATGAGGAAGGACACATGCTTGTTGCACAGAAGGATATAGACTAGATGGAAGCAGTATCCCCAAAACATTTTCATTGAGCATGGGAATAAAAAGATCGTTTAAGGAGATCTATCTTGTAGTGGAAGTTTACCTGAATTGTGGGAGCTGTAGACAACTAAAAATGAAGGAAGTAGAGGAGGCTTTGAGGGTTATAAAAAGTCACGACTGATGCTTAACTTAAATATTTATAGATACGTGTATATTAATATTATATATAACTATATTCAATTAATACAATGGTTATATCAATTTATACAACAACAAATAATTATTGTTAAACCAATTCTACACTTCTTGAAATGACGAATTATTCCTTGACATTGTGGTAAATAGTGATAAAAAAGTGTATCTGTGCGAACTTATAGACAAATAATTAACTATACAAGGAGGGGGGAAATGTTGAATTACATAAAAGTCAAATTATATATATCCAAATTGTGATGATTTTTGTTCGTTTTATGCAACAACAAATAATTATTGTTAAACCAATTCTACACTTCTTGAAATGACGAATTATTCCTTGACATTGTGGTAAATAGTGATAAAAAAGTGTATCTGTGCGAACTTATAGACAAATAATTAACTATACAAGGAGGGGGGAAATGTTGATTTACATAAAAGTCAAATTATATATATCCAAATGTTGATTTCATGACGGTTTTTATTCGTTGCATCTTAAGTTTTTTAAGGGTGATATAACAACGATTCTTGCAATGAATCACAAATTCATCATGACACGAGATAATGACGTTTTATCCATTGCAAACCTAACAAAAAAGAAAGTATCACTATAGGTCCATATTGTTACATACTTGCAGTAAGTTCAATTCTTGCACATAGACGACACAGAACAAGAAAATGAATCAATAGGTCAAACGATATTTTTAGCCATTTTCGATACAAGCAGTACTTCTTAATATGTAGTAACTGAATATCATTCGATCACAAAATTGTGATATCTACAAATGAATCCATATCAGCCACGAAACGAGTGGGAACGGAAACCAGAGAAATCATGAGGAGGCTCGAGCCGTTCAATGAAGATCGAGCAGTTCGCATAGTAAGAGCCCACAGAAACACAGATTTATTGTGTGAACCGTTCGATCTTGATCGAGCAGCTCGAACCTCCTCGTGGTTTACTGCAGATACAGAGGATCCACACTCTTTGTAAAGACATGCCCATAAATTAGTGGACTCAAACTACAAAGCAATCCTTTCCGACGTCTGAACAAAGATCAAGATCCATGTTCCTTCTCTAAGTACCCATCAAAGGATCCCAATCTCTTTTATATACACAAGAGCCAACGAACTTCAACAATCATATCCATATGCCTATTCATAAATATCTATCCCTACATAGACGAGCACCATTTCAAAATGGCAGCTCAAATGAGATCAACCATAATAATGGCGATCTTTATTGTCTCTGTGGTGGTCTCTTCTCCGCATCTCTTGAGCAATGATGTTGCAGGAACAACCCCAGTTCACTATCTTCCTTCCTTTCCTGACGTTCATGAGATAACTTAGGGTCTATATTATCTATTTTTGCTTTGCTTAAGGTCGTGGGGAAAGTCTTTCATAATTGCATAAAAGGCTTCGTTCCTCCTCCCTCTCTTCGTCTTGGACTACAGCTCCCAACTAGGGCTCCATCCATGCTTCGCCAACCTATTTGAAATACTATATAAAAATGGGTCAACCTATTTGAAATACTATATAAAAATGGGTGGAGCATGGTTTAGGATGTGCGGAAGCTTTCTGAGGACACCACGACTGAGATCGAAGCCTATTATAGAGGGCTCCTCCTTCCGTGCATCTGTAAATCCATAGCTGACTGAGCGGTCTAACTTGTACAAGGGAGCTAGGTATGCCAGGTCGACGTGAGGGGGAAGGGTGGTAGGAGTGGAATCTGAGGATGACTTTGGGATCAAAATATCTAAGCCCAAAGAGTGGGCCATAAGTTTCAAGAAGACATGATCACCAACTGCAAAAGTCAAGTCTCGCCTTTGCATACGACTTCTGCCTACTTTAAGCTGTCAATAAGATATTCTTGATCAAGTCAACCTTCGCTGCACAGGCTTAGACCAGCTCCAATCCCAAAAGATGTCTCTCTCCCACGTCACCCCGGAGATCTGCATGGCCTCCCATATAGTGCCTCATACGGGGCAAATTTCTCGTATTTGCTCGCATGGTAGCTATTGTTATAGGCGAACTCTACCAACCATTAATTTCAATCTCAAAAGTCTTTCCAGGGCCATCAGTCTTTTCTGGGGACAGGAAGATAGTGCGAGCGTAGCAGACTGGTTGAGTTTTCAAAGATTGAGGATTAGAGCATGACTATGGGGCATAATCAAGCAGGATTTTCAATTAGACTTGAGTTGCCCAAACGCCCACCGCCTTTCATTAGAGAGTGAAGTCCCAAAATCCCTTTGGGTGTCCTAGGGTTCCCTCGCCTCCGAGCGCATGTCAGTGAGTGTTCCATACGTCTAACCAAAAAATCCTTCCTTCTTCTCATTTTTCTCTCTTCCAACTAGTTCTCAAGGGCCTAGTTGATTCTTCGTCTCCTAATTCATTCCACTCGACTAATGAATTTTCTATGATAATTCACAAATCCAAATCAACTAATGATGAATCCCTAATTCTCACTCTTTATTCTTTTATTTTAGCTATTTATCTTGGCAAAGCATCATGTAAAAAAGTGTAAATACAATAAGTTAGCATTCTGCATGCATGTGTTAACATTGCATAATTAACATGTATTTGTGCAAAAGTAAAAGAATAAAGGAAAAGAAAAAGGAAGGGTATTTAGAATAAATACAGAGTAATCAGAACCTCAAGAGAAGGTCAAGCCTTGACATGATCATCAAATAAAATAAGTAGAGAGAGATAGGGCTTACTCTATGTGTATATATTACTTATATATGTAAATATTATTTTTTAGAAAATAAAAATAAAATATTCTTTCCAACTCCTTGTATATAGCCATAGAAATAAAACAAAAACAAAATAAAAATCAGAAAAATAAAAATAAAATCCTTTTCCATGTGTCAAAATACATGTATATATGTGTCACTCCCTATCTATTTTACACCCGTAAATAAATCATATAAACAAAATAAAAATTATTTTGAACCCTTAAAAACATGTTGAAAATAAATAAAATACAAAATTATAGTATTTATGTAAAAATAACAAAATAAAAATAATTGTACAAAATACAGAGGTATATTATATATTCATATAATGATATATGTTGTATATAAATTAATTTATTTTCATAAAAATAATTAAAAATCACAAAAAAATATTTTGAAAAATAAAAAAACATTTTTTATTTTATTCACTTTTTATTTTGAAGTCATTTACTATTTTTATTGATTTTGTAAATATTTTGTAAAATCGAGTTTTCTTATTGGTCTAGCTCGGGTGTTGACCTCCGGTTAACGTCTCCCCCTTCCTGGGTCAGACCCGGATTGTGTTCGCCAGACCCGCTTCTCGATTTTCTCCAGCCCACCTCCGATCTCCATTTGCCTCAAAATTTGGACCCGATAAACCCTGTACATCCGTCATCTTCGTCGGTCCCTTGGACGATCCAGATCACTCTCGGGTTTTGCGCTTTTCACCGATCCTTCTAGACCCTCGAGCATCCTATATAGTATCTCTTCTGCCTACCAAGAGCCCTAGCTCATTACTCACCCTTTCTTCTTCCCCTAGGCACCTTTGCTTGAGTGACAGCTACTGGAGGCCATCCTTGGATCGGAGTTTGGTCGTGTGGTTCATGCAGCTCACGTACCTGGTCGGAGCACCACCGCGTCTAGCCTCCCAGCCTTCCACAGCTTGGTCGAGACCACAACCTAACCAATCACCTTTGCCTGGAGGTCAGGAGCTCGTTCCAACCTTCAGGTATCCCTCATATCCCCTTCATTTCCCTGTTCGACTAACTCATTCCATTTTGCACCATCGCACGTTCATCTGCTCTGCCCCGAACGTCAGAGCCTCATCTCACCTTTACATCCTTATCGATCAAACCCCCTACGAATGCTCACCTTCGCATTGCATCATGATCATCCTTAGGCTCGACCTTTTGGTTGGGATTAGGGACGGAACTCCCTTCTTTCACCTTCACCGGGAGTCAAACTCCATCCACTCACATTTCTCTGAGTTTCGCCAAGCAATAACCCTCGCCGGAGCTACGCCTCCGAGTGGAGTACCCATTGCAGGCCCGGGATCCTGCGGAAGACCTTCACTCAGCCCTCGACTGCTCAGGCGAAGCAGCTCCGGACGCACCTCCACCGTAACGGCCATCCGGTCATTCTCCTTCACATTGGAGCTCACCACTAGAGGCGGAATACTTCCACGACACTCTAGACCTCTTGGGTAAGCTCATCGGCCTAGTGGATCTCCTCCAATCGCCGATCAAAGTTCATCTGGAGGGCGTTCTTCTTCCATCCTCGTCTGTTGTTGGATATCCACACCCCCTACCAGATTGCATCATGGTCGCCTGATAGAAAACTGCCGCGACCGTTAGATCAGAGCTGCAACACAAGATCCAGCCTCACATCCGTGATAGATTCTGCACCAAAAAATCAGCAGGTGGAAGCAATCAGAGTTGTACGCCCATGAACCTCCCGTGTGTGTCACGTGACCCTACAGGGTATTTTACATCTTTCATCCTGCGTTTATGTGCTTTATTTTCTAGTCCAATAAATAAATATTGTAGCATAAACATTTTGCAGTTTGGACCACATGTTTTCAATATTTATATTTTAGTCCTTCTGAACCTGAGATACGTGGATGTACCAGTGAGTTGTGGGTTATTTGCATGGCATATCCCTAGGCTTTATCGATGTTATGTTCTGAGTAAAAACTTTCTGGTTATTGCATATATACCCCTGTGCACGTATTTTTGAGCATGTGTATGAATTAAGTGGATAAATTGCAAGTTCAGTCCAGAGCTTTTTATATGTGTTATTTTTTTCCCTGGAAACTTTTGAATAATTGCAAGCTGGTCCATGTTGCTGTTTGTGTTGTTTTTTAATCAAATAATTACTAAATCAACTCCGAAAATTCCGTAAAAATTATAATTAGCTCCTGCTAACATGTAATATTTATGATAATTTCTATGATTTAATTTAGTTTGATATGATATTTTCTAAAAATAAAAAAAACACCTCAAAACTATTCTGTCTATTTTCTAAAATACATAAAAATTTGAAGAATTGTATGAAAAGTTCTATAAAAATTTATTTCTGTGTGTTTTCATATGCTTTGTATTCAGTAGCATTTTTGTTTGAAAATCTTTTATAAAAACCTAAAAACTCTAAGAAATTCATAAAAAGTATTAAAAATTCTAGAAAATTCAAAAAATTAAGATTTCAGTTGTTGTAGTTAGATATTTTTTATTTTCTTCTTCATAAAAATCATTTCCAGGACGTCAAGGCACCTTTACTATTTTAAACTTGCCTTTTAGTCGAAGTTGTACATTGTCTCACTGTTTTGATCTTGTTTAATTTTTATAAATCATATAAAAATTGGGAAAAATCCCATAAAATCACCATAAACATCTGAATATTTGAAAAACACAGAAATATTTTTATTTCCCGTTTTTGAGAATTTTAGTCTTAATAAAAATTATTGAAACTAGTTTTTAGAATTACTTGTTTAGTTGTTTCCTTATTTTTAAAATATAAAAAAATTGCAAATTAAAAACCATAAAAATATTTTTTATTATATGATTTCCGACTATTTCGTACATTTCCGTGCTCCTTGTGTTCGACCCTGGTCGCTACACCAGGTTAAATAAATAGCTGAGGCTGTTAACATTGACTTTGTTCTTGATTGTTATATTTTGAGTGGTTTCTTGTTTTCTTGTTGATAACGCTTCGCGATTCGGGTTGCAATGACCTTTGACATTATTTAACCCGAGTGGAAAAGCATGTCACCAGAATGGCGTCATTGCTGGGGTGTACGGCTTAGTAGTCTTTTCAGATTTCTATCTCTATCTTATATAATTATTTTCTAACATTCTCTCTGCTTTGATTTTTATGCGTGGAACCGCCCGAGGACTCTACGGCTTTCGGTTGGAGTAATCACACCCGAGGAGGAGCAGGAGTATGGGAGAGAATTAGTTATATCAGATAGAGTAGAGTAGCTTAGTTTATTTTCCAGCATACTATTATTATTGTAATAATATAGGGACACTCAGACTCTTTCTTGGACACTTGGCTTATCGGGGTCTGCTTTGCCGAGCACCGATGTGCTCGGGGGACCTCACCATGGTTTTCATTGGTTTTGATTTTATCGCATTTTATTTCCTTTGATTCTCGAAGAATTTGGCCCTTAGATTTAGGAATTTCTTTGATTGTGACGTAAATAATTAAGGCCTAATCCCTAATATATTGCTTGCACCTATAGATTCATAATTGGACCTTATTAATAACTCACAATAAAAGTTAGTTTAATTAGACTCAAGTCCACACGTCGTGAGGAACCATATACAGCGCTAGCAGGACCGTTGTGGCAGGCACCGAATGGTTCCCAAGACCGGACTCTGGACTTGATCTGGTTAGCTAGCTACTGTTCTTCGCGCTTAGAAATTGCTCATCTAAGGTCAATTTCTTCTTTCATCATTTAGATTAGTTTAAATTCTATCTTTACATTTATGCGTGGATCACCCTCCATATAGAGTGCTGGTGACATGTACGCATCTCTTACTTTGCATGCATCATAGTGTTGATCGTGCATCGGCTTTTTCGACTTCTCCCCCTATTTTTGGACTTAAAATAATCAGGAGATCGAAAAATTCGTTAGGCATTTGCTTGCTTATTGAAAAATACCTTAAAAAGAGATAACCATAAAAGTGGGACTGCTAAACAAACTTGATCCTAAAATATACATCACTTAAAAATCTGTTTTGGGAGAGTCATCCCTTCATTATTTGATTCGCTTGCGTGAGAGAGTGACCCACACACTAGGCTAGAGATACACCTGAACTCTCATTAGACTACTGGTCTTGGGGTTAGTCATTCTCCAGTGAGGAACGTTCGGGTTTCCGGTAAAGCGGGCCACGATATCCTTAGTAGAGCAAGTTGATCGGGTAGCCGGTAAACAATCCACAACTTGTACTGGCTGGGAAAGATCTTGCTTTGGGATTGGGACAGTCTCTTGAGAACATAGGGTACCTAACATCTCGCTGAATCGCCCTGCTAGACTGAATTATCACTTAAATAAAATTGACAAGATAAACGACCAAACCCTTATGGTCATCAGCTTCGCGTTGTGTAGGTGAATTGGGGGTTTGACTGTCGATCTTGTTTGTTTTTAGATCCCATATGCATTTCTATTACATCATAATGATGGGCCAGAGGTCCCTTAGGCTGCCCTTGGTAGTACCGCTTTCGAGCACTCCACCCCACTCATTTAGGCAGGTTCTAGTGAGAATGGACCAGCTCTCTGAACCCGAGTTCAATTCCACCATATCCCCCCTCGACCACCCTTCTTCTAGTCCTGAGGTGCCCGAGCAGAGACCAACACAGATATTTGTTCATTTGACCGCACCTAAGTTCGGGTCTTTTTCTTTTGCAGAGACCTACAAGATGGACAACAGTGAAGAGCGCATTGATGGACAACCCCAAGGTTTGACGTACGTTTTAGATCAGGGCGTCATCAAAAATATACTTCTAGCCTCCCTGGAGACGATGCAGAGGCAGATTAGAGATCATGGAGCATTCATGATAGAGGTGTGCTGAGAGATGGCACAGATGCGAGCCGATAGGGGAGAGCCAAACCGAGCAGGCGGTGGAGATATTCCCATAGGTGGGGGAGGAGCGGGTGACCAACCAGCCAGAGGAGCTAGCCAGGCAGCCACGATCGACGAGACAATTGCACAACCCTGGTGCAACTCTTACACACCGCTGCATCCAGCTTTCGACGATTCTTGGGGACTTCAAGCTCCCTCCCCAGACCATTCATCTCTTCCCCAAATTCCATGGGCTTGCCACTGAGGAGCCACATCTACACCTGCAGGAGTTCGGGATGATTTGCAGCACTGTCCACGATAAATACATGGACGAGAACACCATCAATATGATGGCATTCCCTTTCTCCCTTGTAGATAGAGCATCCTATTGGTTGAAACATTTAGGGAGATATGTCACTTCATGGGAGCAGCTCCGGACCGAGTACTTGAATAAGTACTACCCACTCGGCTGGACAAAACACAATGCGAGCTCTGATCAATAATTTCTGTATGATCCCCAACGAGCAGTTCCATGAGGCATGGGATCGATTATGTGAGCTCATTGATCATTGTCCACATCATGACATATCGAAGCCTAACTTAGAACATAGCTTCTTTTGTGGGCTGACACCGGAGCTGCAGGGGCTAGTAAATGCTTCTTGTGGGGGTTCCTATTTTACCATATACGAAGACCAGTTCTGGGCCATTTATGAGGAGATGGCTGAGAATTATACAGTAATGTCCCAGGCCCGATTCTACACTCAGGGGAAGCCCTCACCCCATGCCGTGTACTATCAGAGGATAGCACGAGTTGATGTAGGTCCATCCACCTCTTAAGTAGCTGCAGCATAGGCAGAGTCGTCGGCCGCTGATATGGGCATTATCAATAAGAAGCTGGACTACATCAAGATTATTGAGAAGAAGCAGTGCTAGGGGATGACTCAGATTGATTAATTGGCACAGACCCTGAGTGACCTTAAGACTCAGATCATGTGTCTCCAGGAGGCACAAATGGCTTCTCAACCTCATCTCAGGTCACGAGATGATCCTAGCAGCAACAACTCGTACTAACCCACCGCCCAGTACAAACAGGTTCACCACATCCAGACAGAGCTGGTCCAGCAGTTGCAGCATCAGTACTCTCAACCACCGTCATATCAGGACACTCAGATGGTGGCATATCAGCAGGATCAGCCACTGGCACTTCTCCCTCCATCCCCATACGAGCAGGAGCCATTGATGGAAGTCAATGGGATTTGGTATGACCGACAGTAGCACGAAATCCGTCGAGATCAACCTAGATTCAGGTGGTCGACCGGAGGTATCTCGTCCCAACAGCAGCCTCCAGCTCAGGGTGGGCATTTCGGTCAGCAACAGAAGCAACCCTAGTTCTCCCATCAGTCACAACATAGTATCAGTCGGGTCCTCGTCGCTACCAGCAGGGACATCAGTGGAGGCAACACCAGCAGCAGCCTCAGTAGTATTCTCATCCTGCCCCTCATTAGTTCAAGCAGCCGCCTCCCTTTCAGCGAGGTGACCTGTTCGGTTCCCATGGGTCTGCCTATGAGAATCTAGCTTTTGATGATCTTGCCCACCTACTTGCAGACCAGAAGGCATCCTTTAGGCGGGAGATGAACGAGTTCCATCAGGAGATGGGGGAGATCGTCGAAGTAAAGGTCGTCATACCCGCTCAGATCGAGCCTAACCCTAATAACCTAAAAAGAAAATCTGAGCAGATACAATTCACAGAGACCACCACTCCCAGTGATTTATTGGGTGGCATTGCTTCATACACATTTGATATTGATTTTGTGTCACTTAGGAGCAGTAGAATGCCAGCCGGCGATGCCTCGTCTGAGTGATGACACCACGAGGATTCAAGAGCACCAGACGAGGATGATAGCAGTGATGATGCTGCTAAGGATGATGATGACGGTGGTGCTGAAGCCATCAAATATGTTGATTCAGCTGACGGTACTGAGGTTGCCGTTCCTCCAGATATAGACTGTGGTACTGACTCCACCAGATTTCCAGATGCTGAGACAGAGTGTGGTGCTGATGCCGCAACAACTGATGTCGTGGGTAGTACTAAGGCCACCCCTTCCATTCAATATGTGCTTTCTCTAGTTTATGTACCCTAAGACACTATGAAAAATACCAAAAAAATTAATAAAGTAAAGGTTTCTTCATCTTCGAGTCCATATGTGATGATTGGTGATACATGTATGGATTCCATGCCTTCTCAGCAGAATGACCCTCTTCCTAGCCCTCTATCCAAGGAAGGCCCACCCATCCCCTTCCCTCAAGCACTCAGCTTGGAAAAGGGGAATAAAAAAGAAAATCCAAAAAAAGATCACCGGTTAGAGTTCATCCAGTAGATGATTGATAGATTCCATATCCAGCTAACTTTACAGGAGGCACTTGAGCACATCCCTGTCACGACCCCAATTCCGGGCTGTCGTATCCTCCCATATCCGGATATGGTTACTCCACAATAATTTATTCAGCAATCACAACTAACATTCAGAATCATATTGCAAATATAAATACTCATAAAAAAGTATTTTCAAAACTTTTCCTTTCACAAAATAAAGTTCACATGATATATTGTCCCACTATAACCATTTACATGTACATCAGATTGAAAGGAAAATACACAAAAAGCTTACTAACTACCTTATAGAGAAAAGCTACTATGGTTGGTTGGATGACTATGCTAGCTAACTGGATTATCAAAGTCATTACGATGGCTCAACGACACATGTTGGGTTTTCCATAAATCATAAGATAACAATTAGCGAGTGCTAAGTAATGAAGAAGAGAAAAGTAAACAATTGTGTAATTTTTCAAAAAGTTGTTGGTACAAAAAGTTTCATTTATTCTCACTAGTTTAAGTCCTATTCCATATATTCCACATCAGGGATTAGTACAGGGGAACCCCATCATTCTTAGCCTCCGAAGCCATGGATACTTCGGGATTGGAGATTGTGTTGATCTGGTGAGCTTATGCTGCTGCACGTCACCTCAACCAATCCTCCAATACTACCCGACAATTTTCCCTTTCTTTTATTAACCATGGTCTCAAACCCTCAGCCTAAAAAAATAAAGGAGCACACCATCTTCAAGGACCGGTTGCTTAAAACCTCATGCTAACCATTAATCATATAACCTATCGGCTTTAAATACATGTTATCGTGACCCAAATGCTATTGAACGACCCGTGCCTCCACATGGTATGACCACATCTTCCGTTATTCAACTCGAATATATTGGCTCCCGGTACCACATGTTACAAATCATTCATTTCGTGCGCACTTATCATAACAAGGAATTGTGTACCACCTAGGTATGGCAAAACCAATAGGGTTCTTTCCATCAAACCTACAGGTTGCATGACCGACCTATAGTTCTACTCACAATCATTCTTAACGTAAGACACAATCCTTTTTCGGGATCCAACTCAAAACACATCAATTCTCATGATTTACATAAACATAATATTGAGTATAGACTTACACATAAATTAATTTATATATTTATAAACTCATATTTATGCTCATTTTAACTTCCAAACCTTAATTTTCCGAGCTACTTCATCCATTCGATGCTAAGACCTTATTTTAGTTGAAATCACAAAGCAACTTTTCATACTTTCTCAAAAATAACCAAATTAGTGTTCTTCATAACGAAGAACATAAAGTCAGCAATCTCAACGATGTCATATGAAAATCCAACATCAAAAGAAAGGAATTCGTTACCTAATCGAGATCTCTCTCATGTATGCAGTGCTTTATCGTGATTCGTTTTTGTAGAGGATGATTTACAACTTCTGAAACGATCAAATTTCATGTTTGCATCAAAAACACTAAAATCATGCCAACAACGTGAAGAACGACTGAAGAACGCGAATAACGCATGAAGAACACGAAGAACATATTTTTTTCTTAAAATTTCGGTAGAGTTTCCCCTTATATAGGGATATATTTCTATAAAAATTTCGGCAAAGTTTCCCCTTATATCGGGACATGTTTTAAAATAAATATGGAAAGAGTTTCCTCTATAAAATCATCGATAGGAAAACAATAACGAAATTGAAAGAATATACTCAAATAACAAGAGATAAAGAATCAGTAGACACCACACGTCTTAGTTGAATGAATATGTGACGAATCACATGGTTCACTGATGTACATAGCCACCCACACCTAAGTTGGGTACTACACAGATTTCTCCATCAAAACAACTATAAAAGCATAATTGAAAGAATAAAAACATAAGCGATGGAGAATCGGTAGACACCACACGTCTTAGGTGAGTGAAAGTGTGACGAATCACAAGGTTCACTGACGTGCATAGCCTCCCGCACCTAAGTAGGGTGTTACACAGATTTCTCCTCGAAACACAACAGAAAATGAATTAGAAAGAAAGATAAATCGAAAACAAAGCTTGGAAGAAAAGAGGATGAATCGAAAGCCTAGCTTACGAAGAAAACTAAGAGAGGATCATACCATCCTCCTCCTCATTCTCCTGGCAGTGCTTCGCTAGTGCTCTTTCCCCGCCTCCCACTCCTTCTCCCGACCTCTCAACCCTAGCCCTTGGGGTGGTGGTGGTGGTAGTGGAAATCGTAGAGAATGAATTGACGGGAGGGTATTTATAGGATTCAGAAAACCACTAGCCATGGTTTAGACCTTAACTACGGTTAGCGACCCATGGTTTTGGCCAATTGATTTAGCCAAAACTTATCCTAAACTTAGGGTTTAAGTTAGAACATTCATGAAGTTTCTAGATTTGCTAATGATGTTTAATTAGCGCTAATTGAAGTTAACTTTTACTAATTACGATTTAACATTCGCGGCTTATGCTTAACTTTTTCTAACCATTGATTAGTATTTGCTAATAATCATTAATGATCCCCAATCCATCATTAGTTTCTTTAACCGTATTTAATTAGTCTTAGTGACGGTCTTTACGAGTTATGGATGTCTTAAACTTCTTTAGTTTTCTTTCTTCCGAAAATCATAATAATTCCAAACAAAGTCCGATTCATACGAAACAAATTTCGTTGGTTTCCTATTAACGACCCATATCTTATGATATAAGATCCGAGAGAAATCAAGTTGAAGACTTTACAATTATAACAACCTTAAAGGGTCTTGTCCCCGAGACTTATAATGCTGGCATAACAACCTTAAAGAGGATTGAAACCATAACGATCTTAAAGAGAATGAACGCCATTTCATTTATAAAGAAAATACATACAACACATAGTGTTATCACTCAATAAATAGGGGTATTTCTCTCTCATTTCCGCCTCAGGTTCCCATGTGGCTTCTTCAAACTCTTGATTCCCCCACAATACTTTAACTAGAGGCATCTCTTTATTCCTCGACTTCGTGATATCTTTATCTAGTATTTGCATAGGTATTTCTTGGTATGTCATGTTTGGATCAACATGTAAATCATCATAACTTATCTTATGCTCCATATCCCTAATATACTTTCTCAGATTTGGTACATGAAAAACATCATGTATTCCCGAAAGATATGGAGGAAGTGCAAGTCTATATGCAACTTTTTCAATCTGCTGAATAATTTCAAAGGGACCCACAAACCGGGTGCTAACTTCCCACGGAAACCAAACCTTTGAACTCCCTTCATAGGCGATACTTTGAGAAATACAAAGTCACCTACCTCAAACTCAAGGTCTCTTCGCCCGGTATCACTATAGCTTTTTTGGCGACTTTGAGCACTCAATAGTCTTTTTCAAGAAAGCTCGACAACTTCCTGTGTCTCTTGTAGTCTATCTGAATCATAAAGGTTCTTTATCCCGACCTCTTGCCAACACAAAGGAGTGGTACACCTACATCCATAAAGTGCTTCAAATGGTGCCATGCCAATACTTGTATGGTAATATTGTTGTATGTGAATTCTGCAAGAGGCAAATGTTTCAACCATGATCCTTTCCATTCTAAGGCACATGCTCGTAACATATCCTCTAAAGTCTGAATAGTACGTTCTGATTGACTATCTATTTGTGGATGATATGTTGTGCTCAAGTATAGTTGTGTTCCTAAGGCTTTCATGAATTTCTCCCAATAATATGAGGTGAATTGTGAATCTCAATCAGAAACTACTCCCTTTGGGATACCATGGAGGTGGATCACATGAGTAATATATAACTCAGCAAGCTGATCTGAAGTGAAAGATAAACTTATTGGAATAAAGTGTGCTTCCTTGATCAGACGGTCTATTATAAATAAGATACTATCTTTACCACCGGTCATCTGAGGTAAACCAGTAACAAAGTTCATGGAAATGCTTTCCCATTTCCACTCAGGAATGGGGAGGGGTTGTAAAAATCCTTGTGGCTTTTGGTGTGAAGCTTTTACCTATTAGCAAATGAAACATGAATTCACAAACTCAACAACATCTTTCTTCATTCCCGGCAACAAAATTTTGTATGAATGAAGATCCTTATACATCTTCGTCATTCCTGGATGAATAGATAATCTAGAACAATGTGCTTCACGTAAGATGTCCTTTCACAGTTCCGGTGTATCTGGTACACAAGCTCTGTGATGGTTATATAGTAACCCATCTTGTATCTGGAATCCCTCTATCTCATTCTTTTCAAGTTGTTGTCTCAAGTCCTTAAGGATTGGATCATCCTCATGTCCTCTCTTTATTCTATCCCAGATCTCTGGTTTGTATCGGTGAGCAATAATTATAATATCAATACTACTATCAAATGATTTCCATTCACTTAACGTTGATAGTAAATCCCAGAAGTGGATAACACTCACTAACGCAAGTGAATAAGTTCTTCTTCTAAGGGCATCTGCTACGACGTTCTACGGGTGGTAGGAGATAGTGCAATCATAGTCCTTCAACAACTCTAGCCACTATCTCTGTCTCATATTGAGCTCCTTCTGATCAAACAGATATTTCAAGCTTTTATGATCAATGAATATTTCACAAGTACTACCATATAGGTAGTGTCTCCATATCTTTAGAGCAACAACTATGGTAGCTAATTCAAAGTCATTTGTCGGGTAGTTCCTCTCATGTGTCCTGAACTATCATGATGCATAAGCAACTACCTTACCATGTTGCATAAGAACTGCCCCAAGTCCTTCTTTAGATGCGTTAGTCTACACTGTAAACCCTTCACTCTCGGAAGGTAGAATAAGGATGGGTGTAGATGTTAGGCATCTTTTCAGTGTTTGGAATCTAGTTTCGCATGCATCGGACCACATGAATGGAACTTCCTTCTGAGTTAGCCTAGTCATTGGCAATGCTATTCGTGAAAAGTATTCCATAAATCTTCTATAATATCCATCTAATCCCAGAAAATATCATATTTCTGTGACAGTGTTTGGGTGTTCCCAACTTATCATTGCACTAACCTTTGCAAGATCAACTGATATACCTGCCTCTGAAATAACATGACCTAAGAAGGATACTTTAGTCAATCAAAAGTCACATTTGCTATATTTAGTATATAGTTTGTTCTTCCTTAGTGTTTCGAGTGCTTGCGTGAGATGGTGTTCATGTTGGTACTTATCCTTGGAGTAAATAAGCACATCATCAATGAAGACTACTACAGAGTGGTCTAAGAACTCCCTGAATACTTGATTCATGAGATTCATGAAGGCCGTTGGGGCATTTGTCAGTACAAAAGGCATAACTAAAAATTCATAATGCCAGTATCTAGTTCAAAAAACTGTCTTGGGAATATCTGTATCTTTAATTTTCAACTGATGGTATCCAGATCTTAAATTAATCTTGGAATACACAGTCGAACCCTGTAACTGGTCAAAGAGATCATCTATTCTTGGTAGAGGATACTTATTCTTTATTGTCCTCTTGTTTAGTTGTCTATATCAATGCACAACCGTATCGACCCATCCTTCTTCCTTACAAACAAAATAGGTGCACCTCATGGTGAAGTACTAGGACGAATGAAGCCTTTGTCTAACAGTTCTTGTAACTGTACCTTTAACTCATGTAAATTCGTCGGTACCACCCTATATGGAGGAATAGATATAGGTTGAGTATCATGTGTGAGAGAGATTTCATATTCAATCTCTCGCTCAGGTGGTAATCCATATAACTCTTCTAGAAACACATTAGGAAAATCATACACTATAGGCACATCTTTTATCATTTTATCTAACCCTGATGTAGTGGATATGTAAGCTGAATAGCCTTGACACCCTTGTTCAAACAGTTGTTGAGCCTTTGGAGTAGATATGTATTTGACATCATAACTGGATGCCTTTCCAATAAACCGGAACTCTATCGAGTTAGAAATGTGAAAAGTTATTGTCTTCTATAAGCAATTAAGGCATGCATGATGCCTTTCTAGCCAATCTATCCCCAGTATGAGATCAAAGTCGTCCATTTCAATAAGTAATAGGGAAACAGGTAATTGATGGCACGCATGATGCCTTTCTATCAATACTACACAATCATCCATGATTTCTCGGATTATAAGTACTTCTCCTCTTGGTCCCTTAATCAAATAGGACTATTGTACTTTTACTGGTATCTTGTCCAAAGTTGGTACTATCCGTCGAGCAATAAATGAATGTGAAGAACCATAATCAAATAAGGTATGTACTGAAAAGCCATGAATAGTAACGATACCTTGTACGACCATGCCTGAATTGTAGGCTTGTTCTTTAGTAATTGCATTGATCTGGCTATTAGGAATATGCAAAACAAAACTCGCAATATTTTGTGGTGGTTGCTGTATAGGAGACGCTCCTTGTGAGTCATGATCTCTGCCATGTCTTCATCCGCATGTTGCTCCATTGCTTGAGGTGGATGTTATACTGTTAATTAGGGTTGGTTTAAACTTTGAACCTCTCAACTTCGGACAATCTTTCTTGATGTGGTTTCTTGATGACAGTAATAACACATACGTGCTCCTATTTGAGCTAAAGACCCATCCACAGAGGTACTAGCTCCTGTTGCTGAGTCATGAGGATATAGTGGAGGTTTAGAGAAAACCCTTCTCCCGGATAATTCCTAGACCAAATTCTATGGAGAGCTTATATTAGACCCGCCTGGATGATAACGATTGTCTTTTCGGTTATAATTCGCCTTACGTTTGGATGGTCTACCAGTAAAGTGAAAGCTTCTTCTTTGGCGGTTTTCATACCTCTCCATCTCAATACAAGAGGCGATGTCCATGACTTCATCTACATTGGTGTATCTAAAACCTGCAAGCTTCTCTCTCAAATCTCACTGAAGACTGCTGACAAATTTGGTAAGATACTCTTGTGGTGAAGCTTCTAGAGCTGGGGAGTAACGTAGAAGCTCTGTAAAGTGAATATGATAATCTTGTACATTCTTGGATCCTTGAGTTAAAGAAGCCAACTCCCTCCTCTTTAGTTCTTCCTAATGGGAGGGACAGAAGTGAGTTCGAACCTTTCTTCAAAAACATCCCATGGAACATGATCTAATAATTTCTTGGAAATGGCTCTCCACCATAGTCTTGCATAGTCTGCTAGGGAGTAATCAACGAAGTGCACCCAAGTTTTTGCTGGTGCATATATTATTCACAACATTCTGTTGACATCATCAATCCATAGTTCTGCCTCAGCAGGTGTCTCTATGCCTTTAAATCGATGAATCTTTCCCTTTCGATAATTGTCTAGTAATGTTTAATGTCCAGGAAGGTCCTTCTCCATTGCTCCTTCAGCTAGGGTAGGAGCAGACCCAATTGAAAGATGGTAACTAGATTCTTCCTCAGAAAGATGGACATAACCTTTAATCCTAGCATCCATAGGTCTAGATGCCTCAGATCTCTCAGCTTGTGCATTGAGCCTCTCCTCAAACGTTTGCAGCTTTTGCCCCCATTTCTTGCAGCATTATCATCATAGCCGCTAATTACCTAGATACGTCTTGGTCTGACATGATCCTGGGATGAGTTAAGGCCAAAGGTTAGGTCCTATACGTTTTGGTATGATGTACATAAGGGACAATGATTTGTGAATAATACTTCACTCACTTATTAAGATCAAAGGATCTTAATACCACCTTAGTTTCTGAGTATCGCTCATAGTCATCAATTACCGAGTAAATTACTGGAGTAATCGGGCTCTGATACCAAACTATCACAATCCCAATTCCGGGTCGTCGGATCCTTCCATATCCGGATCTTGTTATTCAACAATAATTTATTTAGGAATCACAACTAACATTCAGAAACAGACTGCAAATTTAAACACTCAGAAGAAGTATTTCAACATTTTTACATTCACAAAATAAAGTTCACATGATACATTGTCCCACTATAACCATTTACATGTACATCAGCTTGAAAGGAAAATCCACATAAAGATTACTAACTACCTTATAGAGAAAGTCTATTCCACATCAGGTATTAGTCCAGGGGAATCCCACCATTCTTGGACTCCTAAGCTGTGGATACTTCGGGAGATTACGTTGATCTGGTGAGCTTATGCTGTCGCATGTCACCTCAACCAATCCTCCAATACTACCCTGACAATTTTCCTTTTCTTTTAGTAAGCATGGTCTCAAACCCCCAGCCTGGAAAACAAAGAAGCACACCATCGTCGAGGACCCAGTTGCTTAAAACCTTAGGCTAACCATTAATAACATAACCTAGCAACTTTAAATACATGTTATCCTGACCTAACCGTTATTAAACCACCCGTGCCTCCACATGGTATGACCACATCTTCCGTCGTTCAACCCCAATATATTAGCTCACGGTACCGCTCACTGCAAATCATTCATTTCGTGTACACTTATCATAATAGGGCAACATGTACCACCTAGGTAGGGCAAAACCAATACAGGTTCCTCCCAACAAACCTACAGGTTGCATGTCCGACCTATAGTTCTACTCCCAATCATTCTTAACGTAAGACACAATCTTTTTTCAGGATCCAACTCAAAACACATCAATTCTCATGATGTAATTCCTCTGTTAAACTAATATTTATGCTTATTTTAACTTCCAAACCCTAATTTTCTGATTCACTGCATCCATTCGATGCTTAAACCTTATTTTAGTTGAAATCACAAAGCAACTTTTCATACTTTCTCAAAAATAGCCAAATTAGGGTTCTTCATAATGAAGAACATAAAGTCAGGAATCTCAACGATCTCATATGAAAACTCAATAGCAAAAGGAAGTATTTCGTTACCTAATAGAGCTCTCTCTCGTGTATGCAAGGCTTTATCGTGATTCGTTTTCGGAAAAGGATGATTTACAACACCTGAAACGATCAAACTTCATGTTCGTATCAAAAACACTAAAAGCATGCCAAGAACGCGAAGAACGACCGAAGAACGCAAAGAATACGTGAAGAACATGAAAGAATACGAAGGCACATTTTCTCTTAAAATTTTGGTAGAGTTTCCCCTTATATCAGGACATATTTCTATAAAAATTTCGGCAGACTTTCCCCTTATATCATGACATATTTTAAAAGAAAAATGAAAGAGATTCCTCTATAAAATCATCGAGAGGAAAACAATAATGAAACTAAAAGAATATACTCAAATAACAAGAGATGAAGAATCGGTAGATACAATACGTGTTAGGTGAGTGAATGTGTGATGAATCACAGGGTTCACTGACGTACATAGTCGCCCGCACCTGAGTTAGGTATTACACATATTTCTCCATCAAAATAACTATAAAAGCATAATTAAAAGAATAGAACCATAAGAGATGGAGAATCAGTAGACACCACACGTATTAGGTGAGTGAAAGTATGAGAACTCACAGGGTTCACTGACGTGCATAGCGCCCACACCTAAGTAGGGTGTTACACATATTTCTCCTCGAAACACAACAGAAAATGAATTAGAAAGAAAGATAAATCGAAAACAAAGCTTGGAAGAAAAGAGGATGAATCGAAAGCCTAGCTTATGAAGCAAACTAAGAGAGGATCATACCATCCTCTTCCTCATTCTCCTGGCAGTGCTTCGCTAGCGCTCTTTCCCTGCCTCCCACTCCTTCTCCCGACCTCTCAACCCTAGCCCTTGGGGTGGTGGTGGTAGTGGAAATCGTAAAGAATGAACGGGTATGAGGGTTTTTGTAGGCTTCAAAAAACTGCTAACCATGGTAAGAAAAGCATGGTTTAGACCTTAACCACGGTTAACGACCCATGGCTTTCTCCCATGATTTTGGCCAAAACTTATCCCAAACTTAGGGCTTAAGTTAGAACATACCAGAAGTTTCTAGATTCTCTAATGACGTTTAATTAGTGCTAATCATGATTAACATTTACTAATCACGATTTAACATTCGCGGCTTATGCTTAACTTCTAACCATTGATTAGTATTTGCTAATGATCATTAATGATCCTCAATCCATTATTAGTTTCTTTAACAATATTTAATTAGTCTTAATGATGGTCATGATGGGTTAATGCCATCTTAACCTCTTTACTTCTCTTTCTTCCAAAAATCATAACAATTCCAGACAAAGTCCGATTCATATGAAACAAATTCTGTTGGTTTCCTCTTGACGACCCGGATCTTATGATATAGGATCCGAGAGAGACAATGTTCAAGGCTTTACATCCCTCTCTTCCAAAAGAAATTGAGAGAGAAGACCACTATCCATGGGAAGAAGAGGAATCATCGAGCAGAGATCCATGTGCTGACCTGTGCCACCTGCTTCACTATTCAGAACCGTCTATTGGCCAAGAGGCCAGATGCAGGAGCTCCCTATGTCAATGCCACATTCATGACCAGATATTCGATCGTACTCTTGTAGACAACGGCTCGTCTATCAACCTCCTTCCGGCATCCTTACTTGACCGATTTGAGTTCAATTCTCTTCGAGAGAGCAGGACAATCCTTCAGTTTCTTAATAGATCTATCAACAGGCCGAAGGGATTGTTAAAGGACATAGTCGTCACAATTCAGGGCCTAAAATTCCCCATGGACTTTGTTCTATTGGACATGGAGATGCCTGAATCTGTGACTGATACCCCCATCATTTTAGGACATCCATTCTTGGCCATAGCCAAGGCAGTGTCCGACCATGATAGTGGGAAGGTGTACTTATGTGTTGAGGATGAGAGTATACAAATAGAGACGATTGATGAGACCAGAGCACGAGACTCATCTTGCTTAGTTGAACGATGCAGAGCAGGCGACAGAAGTAGAGCGAGACGTCCACCGGGAGTGCGACTTTGTGATCATTGATGATGAAGCCACTTGGACTGATCCCGTTTCACGAGCTCTCCTCTCACCTTCAGATACTGTAGATCCATAGTTTCCAACATAGGAGAGTTCGTAGAGCACACTCTTGGCCGACGACATTTTTTAGGCTAACGATCGTGTTCAAGACAGCGAAGCAGATTTTGTTTCATGTGATTCTGATTCAGATCCCTCAGATTCAAACATAGATTGGGCAGAATTTGATTATTTATTACCTTGTCTGATTTCCATAGAGCCAACAGCTAGGGTAGAGACCATGCCAGCACCGAGTACAGATGCACCAGTAGAGCCGTTTTCACCAGTTTTGCATGATCATTGAGAGTTCTCACATTCAAATCTGGTTTCCTTCACTCAAACCTTTAAGAGGCTAGATTTTCCAGCTCCCAGTTGCCCAAAACTGAAGCCTTCGTCGTAGTCGCTGAAGTATAGATTCCTTGTGAGAGAGCATGAGATGTACCCAGTCATTATCTCAACAGAATTGACTGGAGAACAAGAATCTCGATTGATGGAGGTTCTTGAAAGAAACCGCAAGGCGATAGGATAAAGCATAACTAAAATCCAGGGGATAAGTCCGGCTCTGTACTCCCACCATATCTATCTCGAGGAGGATGCCAAGCCATCGCACGAGTTCCAACGATGGCTGAACCTGAATCTTCGAGAGGTGGTCATGAAGGAATTTCAAAATGGTGGAGCACCAATTTTATCTACCCCATATCTGAATCCAAGTGGGTTAGTCCATTGCATGTGGTGCCCAAGAAGACGGGCATCACCACAATTGTGAGTGAGTCTGGAGAGGAGATAGCTACCAGAGTAACCACTTCTTGGAGGGTCTGTATGAACTACAAACGATTGAATCAGGCCACCAAGAAGGATCATTTCCCGCTGCCATTTATTGATCAAATTATAGGGAGGCTAGCTGGGAAGAGTCACTACTACTTTCTTGACAGGTACTTCGATTACAATCAGGTGGCCATAATGCCCGAGGACCAGGACAAAATGACATTAACCTGTCCGTTTGGGACTTATGCTTTCAGATGGATGCCCTTTGGTCTATGTAATGTCCCCACGACATTGCGAAGGTGCATGTTGTCCATATTCTCGGACATGGTAGGTGACTATTTAGAGGTCTTCAGGGATGACTTTTCGGTCTATGGTGATGGGTTTGATGCTTGTCTTAATTACCTAGACCGCGTGCTTCAGTGTTGCATAGAGATCCATTTTGTCTTATCTTGGGAGAAGAGTCACTTCATGGTGACTCAGGGGATGGTACTTGGTCATATCATCTCCAACAAGGGCATGGAGGTTGATCCTACCAAGGTGGATATCATCAGGAAACTCAATCCACTGTCCAACTTGCGACAGTTACGGTCTTTTCTGGGGCATGTTGGTTTCTACCGACGTTTTATTCATGACTTCAGCAGGATTGCCCGATCGTTGACTGATCTGCTGATGAAAGACACCAAGTTCATTGTAGATGATAAGTGTCTTGCATCATTTGAGACTCTCAAGAGCTTAGTTGTTGAGGATCCTATCCTTCGACCGCCTAATTGGTCTCTCCCATTCGAGATCATGTTTGATGCCTTCGATTTTACCGTAGGGATTGTGCTGGGACAGAGGAGGGATGTAGTACTATTTTCCATTCACTACGCTAGCAGTATATTGGATCCCGCTCAACAGAACTATACAATCACAGAGAAAGAGATGCTAGCTGTAGTTTTCACTTTGGACAAATTCAAATCAGATATTCTTGGATCCAAAGTTACTATCTTTACTGATCATACATCCATCAGGTACTTATGGCTAAGAAGAATGCCAAAGCTCGATTGACCAGATGGATCCTTCTACTCCAGAAGTTTGATATTGAGATTAAGGATAAACCTAGAGTCAAGAATTGGTGGCAGATCATCTCTCCCGTTTGGAAAA
The DNA here is from genome assembly GCA_037367405.1 of Ottelia alismoides. Lineage (NCBI taxonomy): Eukaryota > Viridiplantae > Streptophyta > Magnoliopsida > Alismatales > Hydrocharitaceae > Ottelia > Ottelia alismoides. The sequence goes on along the minus strand of JAZKJV010010505.1, from coordinate 832,932 downwards.
TCTTGAGAAATCTGAGCAGACTGATCCCATTACTGAGACCTTCTCAAATGAGGCGATCCTTGCTATCGCCTCTCTCCCATGATACACCGACATTGTAAACTATCTTGTTACCAAGAAAGTTCCACAAGGTTGGCCTAGGAAGCGACTTGAGACCTTCCTCACGAAGGCCAAGTCCTACCATTGGGAGGATCCCATCCTTTATCATGAAGGAGGGATAGCTTCTAGCATCGGTGCATTTCTCAAGAGGAGCACCACAACATACTCACTTACTACCACAAGCTTGAGGCAGGAGGATATCATTCTGAGAGGAGAACAACACAAAAAAGTGCTCCAATCCAGCCTATGGTGGCCTACCCTCTTCAAGGATTCTAATGAAATTGTGAAGAGGTGTACTGACTATCAGAGGATGGATACCTATGAACATCGTGATATGATGCCAATGCAGCCCATTCACTTCTGGGAGGTTTTTTATGCATGGGGCTTTGATTTCATGGGTCCATTCCCTAAGAGTCAGTGATTTGAGTACATTCTGTTGATTGTTGAATATATGAGTCATTGGGTTGCGGTCATATCTGCCCGAACCGCATATGCTAAGACTGTTTGCAAATTTTTGAGAAAGAATATCATTCCATGGTTCGGGGTGCCTAAAGTATTGATATATGACAAGGGGGTCTCACTTTATCAACGACAAGGTAAAGGCCCTTGCTAACGAGTTTAGCATAGACCATCGAGTAGCTACTTCATATCATCATCAGACCAATGGTCTTGTTGAAGTATCAAACAGGGATATCAAGACGATTTTGCAGAAGGTAGTCCGCCAAGATCGAAAGAATTGGTCACAACTTTTGGACTCGGCCTTGTGGGAATATCAGACTTCCTTCAAGACTCCTTTGGGCATATCTCCCTTTCGTCTCGTTTATGGCAAGCTCTACCATTTACCTGTTGAGATTAAGCATAAGTCACTATGGATTGCCACTGAGCTATTATTGGATTCAGAGAGTATAGAAGATCAAAGAAAGGTCGAATTGGTAGCCCTGAAGGAACTTAGAGATACAACCTTTTCAAGCAGCCTACAGTATAAGGAGCAAGTAAAGGAATGTATGATTCTCATATGAGCCATAAGAAGGTTGAGCCAGATCAGAGAGTATGGTTGTTTGATGCCAGACTTAGATTATTCCCAGGGAAACTACAGAGTAAGTGGAAAGGACCATACATGGTCTGAAAGGTGCATGACAACGGTAGTATCGACATATCAGAGATGTCATCTGAGTCCACCTTTCGCATCAACGGTCAATGCTCAAGCCATATCTAGATCATGATCCGCTGATAGTCGATGTAGCCCTGATTCATTTTGCATGAGATGTGGTCTTTGACTCACATCATTTGCATCCCATTCCTGATTATCATTGTTCTTCCGCCTTGTATAGATCCAGATGTCTATATCTCCCCATTCTTTAGTCTAACACCCCATTTGCACCTTGTGATTATCCTATACTTAGGGTGTAATTTACCCTAAGTATGGGGGGTGTCATATTTTTTATTATTCTTTTGATTCTTTTTACCTTTATTTTTCTTCCTATACTTGGGGATATTTACCCAAAGTATAGGGGAGGTAGACCATGTACATTCTAACCCTCAGTTTCCCCTTTATGTACAGTCTGCTATACTTAGGATTAGTTGATCCTAAGTATAGGGGGATCGCTGACTTCTATTCATTCCATTCTTTTATTCATCGTTGTAGTATAGACTTTCTTTTCACTTCCCAATACTAAGCACGAGTAAAGTCTTCTTCATCTCTCTTTGATAATTCTGAGGACATCGTTCGAGCTAAGTATAGGGGGTGTCGTATATATTACATATATACTTTAGCCATAACTCATACTTTGTGTGAGTGTGTTAATAAAAAAATGGCTAAAATCCTTTATCCTAAAAATCACAAAAATTCAATTTTTTCCTGTACATAAAATTCTTTATTGCACATACATAGCTATCTATAAAAACTGTTTTTGTACAAATGATTGTAAAAATATTTTGCTTGTAAAAAGGTTGTATTTGTTTAAAAAATTATGTATATAGTACATTTTTTTGTAAAATGTTTGAAAAATAAAAGTTTGCAAAAACCCTTGTGTAAATATTTGTAAATAGTTTGCAAACCTTCTACATTCATGCATGCATTCGAACATTTTCAGAAATTTTACACATTTTCAAAAATTTTGCATAAAAAATTTGTAAATATTTGTATATCCTTCTGAATCATAGTTGACATTTAAACTAGTCTGGAATTAAATTGGAAAATGGAGCTTGATTAAGACCTTAATCCAACTAATTCTATGAGGAACCTTATAGGATTTGGGGTTAAGATTTTTCGGGTCCATTTGTGACTTAGTTCTTTGAGTCCACTAGGCTATGTTCACATGTCATCTTGATGAGCCTAAGTAGAACACTTAACAACACACAGATGACTGTCACAGACAATGGCTTTACTTACACCAACACCTTACACATAGCTCTCTATAGATAAGGTTGTGAGGAGGCTATTTCCTTTGGCTTGGGGTAGCATACGCGGGTAGACTTCTAGGCGGAAGCTCTCATCTTCCCTTAGGGAAGGAAGTGCGCCTCAACTTGGTTTGGCAGGGTTGAGATCTAAAGACACGAGTTGTGGGTTGCGATAATGCTTCAAAAGAGGGATAGTCTACTGGCTCAAGAAGAAAAAGTCCTTATGTATATATGCTGCACCATGTAGACATGTTGTACATATGCACATCAAAATGCCCGCTGGAGTGCATATAGTCAAATAATGCAAAGCTTATGTTACACCTTCTCATCTCATGAAGCTTGCAGCGGGAGACTTAGCTACATTGGTTGGGCTCCAAGGGATACATGGCTACACTGGTCATGGTCCATTCTCTTCTTTCCCTTGTTCTTGAGCTGGTTGTACTTGAACTTAGAAGGAAATACCCCGCTCCTCAAGGAAAGAGCCGTTAGACTAGGGAATTACAGTTACCTTGTTAAGGGGGGGTTCTTTCTTTGTCATTTCTGAGGTGAGGAGCTACATATCACTTACACTGTACAAGAAAAGATTCATGGTCATTAGAGTTTATGTATGTAGACTTGTTCTGATCTGGATTATCGAGGAATCTTGACCATAGATTGGTGGAACTTAGAGGTTGTTGAGTCTTAAAATTAAGTCCAATTATGGTTCCGACAAACTAACAATCCAAAGGTATGAATGTGTGCTATACTCCAATTTTTCTCCTTCTTTTTCTTTTCTTCTTCTTTTCTCTTCTTTTTCAAATAAGTGTTTGCCAAGGGACTAGCAAAGGTAAAGTACAAGGGGTGATGAATCCCTGATCCTTACTCTTTATTATTTTATTTTAGCTATTTATGTTGGCAAAGCATCATGTAAATAGGTGTAAATCTAATAAGTTAGCATTCGGCATGCATGTGTTAACATTGCATAATTAGCATGTATTTGTGCAAAAATAAAAGAATAAAGAAAAATAAAAAGGAAGGAGATATTTAGAATAAATACAGAGTGATCCGAACCCTAAGAGAAGGTCAAGCCTTGACCTAGTCACAAATAAAATAAGTAGAGAGAGATATATGGTTACTCTATGTGTATATATATTACCTATATATGTAAATAATTATTTTTGAAAAAATAAAAATAAAATATTCTTTCTACAACTTGTATATAGTCCTAGAAATAAATAAAAACAAAATAAAAATAAGAAAAATAAAAATAAAAATAAAATCATTTTCCATGTGTACAAAATACATGTATATATGTGTCACTCCCTGTTTATTTTATACCTGTAAATAACTCATAAAAATAAAATAAAAAATATTCTGTACATCTAAAAACATGTGGAAAATAAATACAAGATTGGGGTATTTGTGTAAAATAAAAAAAATAAAAATAATTGTACAAAATACATAGGTATATTACACCTGTATATAATACTATATAATATATATAGATAAATTTTTTTCATAAAATAATTAAAAATTATAGGAAAATAGTTTGAAAAATAGTAAACATTTTTTATTTTATATACGTTTTATTTTGAAGTCATTTATTGTTTTTTATTGATTTTGTAAATATTTTATAAAATCGAATTTTCTGATTGGTCCAGCTTGAATGTTGACCTCCGGTCAACATCTCCCCCTTCCTGTGCCAGACCCAGATTGTGTTCGCCGGACCTGCTTCTCGATTTTCTCCAGCCCACCTCCGAGATCCGTTTACTTCGAATTTTGGACCCCATAAACCTCGTACATCCGTCATCTTCGTGGGTCCTTTGAATGATCCAGATCACTTTCAAGGTTTGCACTTTTTGTCGATCCATCTCGACCCTCGAGCATCCTATATAGTATCTCTTTTGCCTACCCGGAGCCCTAGCTCGTTCCTCGCCCTTTCTTCCACCCCTAGGAACCTTTTGCTGAGTGATAGCTACCGGAGGCCATCCTTGGAGCAGAGTTTGGCCGTGTGGTTCACGCAGCTCACATACGTGGCCGGAGCACCGCCGCGTCTAACTCTTGGCCTTCCACAGCTTGGTTGAGGCCAAAACCCAGCTGATCACCTTTTCCTGGAGCTCTGGAACTCGTTCCAACATTCAGGTATCCCTCATATCCCCTTCATTTCCCTATTCGATTCACTCATTTTATTTTGCACCACTGCATGTTCATCTACTCCACCCCGGTCGTCGGAGCCTCATCTCACCTTCACATCCTTATCGATCAAACCCCCTACGAACTCTCACCTTTGCACCGCACCCTGATCATCCTTAGGCTGGACCTTTTGGTCGGGATTAGGGACACGACTCCCTTATTTCACCTTCGTTGGGAGTCAAACTCCATACACCCTCGTTTCTATGAGTTTCGTCAAGCAATAGCCCTTGCCAGAGCTACGTCTCCAAGCAGTGTACCCATTGCAAGCTTGGGAGCAGAAGACCCGCATTCGGCCCTCGAGTGCTTAAGTGAAGTAGCTCCAGAGGCACCTCCACCATGATGGCCATCCTACCGTTCTTCTTCACATCAGAGCTAGCCACCAGATGTGGAATACCTCCACGACACTCCAGAGCTCTTGGGTGAGCTCATCAGCCTGGTGGACCTCCTCCAATCGCCGATCGAAGTTCACTTGGAGGGTGTTCTTCCTCCATCCTCATTTGCCGTTGGATATCCACGCTCCCTGCCAGATTGCATCATAACCATCCGACAGAAAGCTGTCGCGGTTGTTAGATCCGATCTGCAACGTCAGATTCAGTCGCACGTCCGCAATAGATTCTGCACCGTCAGATTAGCATGTGGCAACCATCAGAGTCGTAAGCCCACAAATCCTCCAGCGTGCGCCACGTGACCCTATAGGGTATTTTACATCTTTCATCCCAGGTTTATGTGCTTTATTTTCTAATCTAGTAAATAATATTGTAGCATAAACATTTTACGGTTTGGACCCCATATTTTCAGTATTTGCATTTTAGTCCTTGCAAACCTGAGACACGTGCATGTACACATGAGTTGTGGGTTATTTGCATGTCATATCCATGGGCTTTATCGATGTTATGTTCTGAGTAAAAACTTTCTGATTATTGCGTATATACCCGTATGCACGTATTTTTGATCATGCGCGTGAATTAAGTGGATAAATTGCAAGTTCAGCTAGAAGCTTTTTATATGTGTTATATTTTGGCCTAGAAACTTTTAAATAATTGTAAGTAGGTCCCTATGTGCTGTGTGTGTTACTTTTAATCAAATAGTTACTAAATCAACTTCAAAAATTTTGTGAAAATTACAGTTAGTTCCTGCTAACATGTAATATTTATGATAATTTTTGTGAATTAATTTAATTTTATTTGATATTTTCTAAAAATAAAAATACCCAAAAACTATTCTATATATTTTAAAATATATAAAAATTCGAAAAATTATCTGAAAAATTCTATAAAAACTGTATGTGTCTTTTCATATGCTTTGTATTCAATAGCATTTTTGTTTAAAAATCTTTTATAAAAACCTTAAAAAGCTAAAAACTCTAAAAAACTCATAAAATCATTAAAAATTCTAGAAAATTAAAAAATTAAGATTTCAGTTAATGTAGTTAGATATTTTTATTTGCTTTTTCATAAAAATCATTTCCAGGACGTCAAGGCATCTTTACTACTTAAACTTGCCTTTTAATCCAGGCTGTACATTGTTTCACTATTTTGATCTTGTTTCATTTTTATAAAATCATATAAAAATTGGAAAAATCCCATAAAATCAAAAAATATTTGATTATTTGAAAAAACAAAAGTAATTTTATTTCTATTTTGAGCATTTTTAATCTTAATAAAAATTATTGAAACTAGTTTTTAGCATTGCTTGTTTATTTGTTTCCTTATTTTAAAAATAAAAAAATTGCAAATTTAAAATCATAAAAATATGTTTTTATTCATCTGATTTCTGACTACTTCATACATTTCCGTGCTCCTTGAGTTCGACCCCGGTTGCTATACCAGGTTAAATAAATAGCGGAGACCGCTAAATTGATTTTGTGCTTGATTGTTATATTTTGAGTGGTTTCTTGTTTTCTTGTTGATCACGCTTCGTGATTCGGGTCGCAACGACCTTTGATATTACTTAACCCGAGTGGCAAAGCATGTCACCAGCTAACTACTCTTTGATAGCACATGCGGGTATAGTCAGTTTAGAGAGTCATAAAGAATTTCTCCTCGTCCATCTATATTAATAGGTCTAGTCAAAGAAAGGACCTAGATGCTCGTCCCTCACTTCTCTTCTTAGTCCAAGCCTGACTTTACTGAGTCGCAATAATAGCGAGGGAAGGGGTGAGGGCAAAGGGGAGTCCCTGCCCACGTGTTTACCGCCCGAATGACAGAGGTAAAGGTGTAAAATAAATAGGTCGTTGCGACCTCAATCACTCGGGCTGAGTAAATCAAGAAGAAATCAACCACTCACAGAGATAGAAACAAGCAAGCACAAGAAAGAGCGGTCTAGCTATAGGATTAACCTGGTATAGCTCCCAGGGTCGAACACAAGGAGCACAGATTGGCCTTGCGGCCTACGATGTAGTCAGAAATCCAAGTGAGTCTTTTTTATGGTTTTTATTTGTTTTTTTTTTATATTTTTTTTTTAGATTTTTTAAATGATGAGAAAATGAGAGAAAGTGAATGCAAGGCAACTTCAACAATTTATTAAACATACAAAAAATGATGCAAAAATTCCAGAAAATTGGTTTTTAGGTTTTTTAAGTTTTCTACTGTTTTTGGTGAATTTTTGGAATTTTTCTAATGGGTAAATTATTTATTAAAAATCAAACAATGCGAAAAACAAAGGGTACTGTCCAGCAAGGCTTAAGACCCAAAAATAAAATACTCTTGGATCTCAAAAAGCCCTAAAGGTAATTTTCCTATAATCTAGAAAGAATAAGGAAAATTTAGGCACCCTAATTATTGTTTTTGGATTTTTAATTTATTTATTGCAATTTTTATGAGTTTTTAGGGGTTTTTCAATTTTTATGGTTTTTAAACGATGAAAAGTAGCCAAAATTGGCTAGAAAATCAAACAACAAGCAAGAAACAGTACCTAATTTTTGTGGAATTTTTGGGGATGTTTTTATATTTTTTTGGTATTTTTAAAGTCAAACAGTAGCGAAAATAGGGGTTTTTGAATTTTTAAAAATAATAAATGAAATCAAAAATGTCCCCAAAAATCAAAGAAATTCCTACACCATGGCAGGAGCCATGTGTCAAAATTTCATTGGATTTGGAGGTCGTTTGATATTTTATTCAAAAATAAAGGTGGGGCACTGTGCACAGGGACCTAAGTGCAAATACCCAAAGATCTGGGGGCCTTGGTGCAAAATACCCAGCAAGTCACGCGCTTCGCGCGTGGCTGGGGCACACAGGGACCAAATTGCAATAAAAACCAAGTCCTAGGGCTATTTGATAACTTGTATCAAAAGCCCAGGGGCATGGATATAAAAAGCCCAATAAATAACGCACATGTGCATAAACAATGCTCACAGGGGCATAAATGTAATTTCTCAAAAATATTCTCTCAATTCATAACATTCCAGATCCACAGGACAGAATATGTGAAAAGCCCAAAATACACGTGACGACGCACGTGTTCACACACACACAGGGGCATACATGCAATTAAAATAAAGCACAAGGTTCCAAATGCAATTTACCCTACGTGAAAAAGTTTCTAAAAATAATTACAGGACTAAACAGGAAATAACAAACTAAGAGGGGGGCCTACGATATTTACCCCTTTATTAGCCGACGGTCAGATGTGCGCCACGTGGGTGATCGAACGGTCTGGATGGCGGCGCCTCTTCTCTCTTCTCCTCTTCGGCTCTGATCGACGGTCAAGGGAGAGGCACGTGGACGATCGAGCGGTGCTGGGCTACTGCACCTCTCTCCTCGGCTGCAACGGTCCGGATGAGATCCTCAGATGGATCGACGGCTGCTGCTCCTCTACAGATCGACGGCTGGGATTAGAACTGGAGCGAGGGCTTCATCGGACGGCTCTGGAAGGTGGAGGAAGAACTGATGGCCGGCGAACTTCGCCGGCCTCCTGTGTGCACTCCGATCCTCCTCAGCTGCTGCAAATGATCGGAGAAGCTCCGCTGGGCTGTCCCGCAGCTGCTGGTGATGGCCAATGGCCCAACCGAGCCCTGGAGGGGCTCCGGCGAGGCCTAGTGGCTCGAAGCTCCTGGCTGAACTGTGAAGGAGGCTCAGACACCCCCTTTGGACCTGCAAAGTGGTCAAGAAGCTTCGCGGGTCGAGGGCAAAGTGCCTCGACCCGGTTAGGTGGCGTGAAGGTGAACGGTGCGGTGGGGCGGAAGAGCTCCGGCGAGGCGGAGGCGATGGAGCTCGACTCCCAGATCCTGTGCGATCTGGGTTGAGTGAAAGTGCGTAGAAGGTGCGTGAGGGGATTGCGAAGGTGATGATCGGGTCGGATGGTCGGGATGTAGCGCGAGATGGTCGGAATCGGAGAAATGCGTCGGAGATATGAATTGGGCGAAATCGAAAATTACGCTAAATGGAAGGTCGAATCGGCTACCTGATGGATGCTGGAGACTATGCTGGAGCTGCTCTTGCTCCTGGTCGTAGCCTCGAAGGGCGTCAAGGCCTGAGGCTCGATGCTCGACGCCGGCGGCGGAGCAAGGACGGCGAAGATCGCCGGATCAAAGGATACGCCTCCTCACCTCACTGCAACAAGGGCTGACGCTCGCTGTCACTCTTGCGGAGCCTATGGAGGTCACTGGGAAGAAGGAGAGGGTCCAAAGATGGGGCGCGGAGGCGGCGGAGGTCGGGAATATATAGAGTGACAGCGTCGATTAGGGTTGAGTGCTGACGGCTAAGGAAGGCGTCGATTTGATGGCGAAGGATCCGGCGAGGGAGAGGGATGAACGGCGAAGAATCCGGGCTCGAGATATGCGTGGAAGACAGCCTGGAGGCGCGTGAGAAAATCGGGGAAGATAGGGTGGCGCGCGCATTCCAGAATAGGAAGGAGTCCGCGGGGGAGTTGACTGGGGTCAACAGTCCCCCGTGGACCAATCAGGAGCGGCCACGTGTGCTGGGTTTTTGTTTATTTATTTTAGGGTAGAAATAGGCCGAATTAAGGAAAACTCAAAACATAAAATATTTTTCTTTTATTTTTTTCTATTTTTTGGTGATTTTTAATTAATTTTTGGAAATAAAAATAGGGTAGCTCTATATACATAGGTATATGTACACTATATGGATTTTTATTTTTGATTTTTTATTTGTTATTTTTATGTATTTTTATGCTCATTTTGTATTTTATTTATTTACAAGATAAAATATGGAAAAAAAGACTATTTATATTTTATTTTTATCACTTATATACAAGGGTGAAATAAATAGTTCTATGGTATTTATACAATGTATTTTTGTATTTTCAATTTTTGTAATTTTTATTTGATTTTTGTTTTGTTTCTTGTTATTTTATATATTTACAAAATATGCCATAGAATATTTACAAAAAGTCTAGAAAATAATTGAATTTATTTACAAGGTTAAATAAATACAAGATGATGGTTAATACACATGGTGAAGGAAGAGTATTTTTGAATTTTTGATTTTTATCTTTTTATTTTGTTTTTTTAATAGTTTCTAAATTATACACACAATATGGACAAACACATTTTTGGGTGAGGAAAATATAATTTTAGAAGTATATACACATGAGCTCCTATCTCCCTCTACTTTGGCTTTTATGCGGTCAGGCCCATGCTGAGCCCTCCCTTGGGTTAGGTTGCTCAATATTTATTCTAAATATTTCCCTCTTTTTCTTTTTGCTCTTTATTCTTTTTATTTTTGCACAAAAACATGCTAATTATAGGTTTTTACACAATGCATGCTTTTGGTAATTATTTGTATTTACACATATCTACATGTATTTGCAAAGGGTTTTTGTAGCTAAAATAGAAGAATAAAGAGTGATGAATGGGTATTCATCACCCCCCTATGCTTAACTTTGCTAGTCCCTTAGCAAACACTTATTTGAAAAAGAAGTGAAAAAGAAAGAAAAAGAAAAAGAGGAAGAGGATATACATGGATCAAGGTTGACTTATTAAATTTTCCTTCATTAAATTGAAATATGGAGCTCGATCAGATCTTTGGATTATTAATGTGTCGGAACCTTATTTGGACTTAAGCCTAAAACTCAACAGCCTCCAAGTTCCACCAATCTATGGGCAAGACTCCTCGATAAACCAGATCAGAACAAGTCTACATACACAAACTCTAATGACCATGAATCTTTCCTTGCGGTGTAAGTGATATGTGGCTCCCCACCTCAGAAGTAACAAAGAAACAACCTCCCTCAACCTGGTAACTCTAATGCCTCAGTCTAGCAACTCTTTCCTCGAGAAGCGGGGTATTCCCTTCTAAGTTCAAGTGCAACCGGCTCAAGGAGAGGGGGTAGAAGTATAGAATTTTGGAAGCTTAGCCAGTGTAGCTAAGTCTCCCGCTGCAAGCTTCATGAGATGTAACATGGATGCCATAAGCTTTTGCTTCATACTCCGGTGGGGTTATTAAATTTTCAATCCGACCCACCACTTTTTTGGAGTTCTTTTTGTATTTTTGCATTTTTTTTTTCAGAACTTTTGTACAACATATCTACATGGTGCAGCATATATAAGAAATTTCCCCTTGAGCCAGTAGACTATCCCTCTTTTGAAGCTTTATTGCAACCCACAGCTTCTGTCTTTAGCTTTCAACACCACTAGACCAAGTTGAGGTGCACTTCCTTCACTATAAGAAGAAGAGAGGTTCCGCCTAGAAGTACTACCCTCATATGCTACCCCAAGCCAAAGGAAACTGCCTCCTCACCACCTCATCCATGGAGAGCCATGTGTAAAGTGCAGGTGCAAGTGAAGCCATTGTCTCTGAGAGTCATGCGTGTGTTGTTAAGTGCTCTACTTAGGCTCATCAAGATGACATATGCTCATAGCCTAGTGGACTCAAAGAATTAAGCCCTTATGGACCTGAAAAGCTTTAACCCTAAGTCCTACAAGGTTCCTCTTGGAGTTAAGTGGATTAAGATCTTTTTTTTCAAGCTCCATTTCTCAATTTAATTCCAGGCTTAGTTTAAATGTCAACTCTCATCCAGGAAAAACTATATACATATATGTACACAAGATGCTATTTACAAATATTTTACAATCATGCAAAAATTTTTGAAAAATTGTTTTGAAATCATGAATGAATGATGCATGAAGTGCAAGTTTTGCAAAAAGATATTTACAAACATTTACACAAGATTTTTTTGCAAACTTTTGATTTTCAAAACATTTTGAAAAATTTTGTACTGTATACATAATTTTGATACAAAATATTTACACAAGCTTTACACAAAAGATTTTTGAAATCATTTTTACAAAAATACTTTGTACACTAGCTATGTATGTGCAAGAATAAAAGAGGTTTATGTACATGAAAAATTTTTAATTTTTGTGATTTTTAGCCATTTTAATTATTAACACACTCACACAAAGTACGAGTTATGGCTAAAGTATATATGAAATATATACACACCCCCCCTATACTTAGCTCGAACGATGTCCTCAGAGTGATCAAGAGCGATGAAGAAGACATAACTCGTGCTTAGTAGAAGGGAAGTGAAAAGGAATGGCTAAGTATAGAAACGAATAAATGAATAGAATGAGAAGAACTCGGTGGTTTCCCCCTATACTTAGGATTGACTAATCCTAAGTATAGAAAGCTGTACATGAAGGGAAAGCCGAGTGAAGAATATACAGAATCTGCCCCCCCCTATACTTAGGGTAAAATATCCCTAAGTATAGGCAGCAAAAACAGGGGCAGAAAGAATGAAAGAATACTCGCAGGCCCGACATCCCCCCTATACTTAGGGTAAAGTACACCCTAAGTATAGCATAATCATAAGATGAGAAATGGGATGTGGGACTAAAGAATAGAATGATATAGACAACTGGATCTATACAGGCGGAAGAACAGTGAAAATCAGGCGTGAGATGTAAAAGATGTGAGTCAAAAGATCACATCTCACGCAAAATGAATAGCGGCAATAATAACGTCCCGCGGCTCATGATCTAGAAATGGTTTGAGCCGCTGGCCGTTCACTCGGAAGGTACTCTCAGAAGATAACTCAGATATATCAATGCTACCGTTATCGTGTACCTTTCTGACCAAATAGGGTCCTTTCCATTTGCTCTGTAGCTTCCCTGGAAATAATCTAAGCCTCGCATCAAACAGCCATACTTTCTGTCCAATCTCAAAATGCTTGTGGCTGATATGAGAATCATGCCACTCTTTGACTTTCTCCTTATAATGTAGGCTGTTTGAGAAAGCTGCATCTCTAAGCTCTTCCAAGGCGGCTAACTCTGCCCTCCTTTGGTCTCCTATACCATCTGGATCCATCAATATGTCTGTAACTGCCCAGAGTGACTTGTGCCTCAGCTCAACAGGTAGATGGCATGGCTTGCCATAAACGAGGCGAAAGGGAGATGTACCCAATGGAGTCTTGAAAGGCGTCCTATATGCCCACAAGACCGAGTCCAAAAGTTGTGACCAATTCTTTCGGTCAGGGCGGACGACTTTCTGCAAAATATTCTTGATCTCCCTATTCGACACTTCGGCTAGACCATTCGTCTGTGGATGATACGGTGTAGCAACACGATGATCTATGCCGAACTCGCTAGCAAGTGCCTTCACCTGGTCGTTGATGAAATGAGATCCCCCATCAGAAATCAGAACTCGTGGAACCCCGAACCGCATGATGATGTTCTTCTTCAAAAATTTGCAAACTGTCTTTGCATCTGCGGCTCGGGCGGGGATAGCCTCAACCCAACGACTAACATAATCTACGGCCAACAGAATGTACTCAAATCCCTGACTCTTAGGGAATGGACCCATGAAATCGATGCCCCATGCGTCAAAAACCTCACAGAAGTGAATGGGCTGCATCGGCATCATATCACGCTGTCCACAAGTGCCCATCCTCTGACAGTCAGTACACCTCTTCACGAACTCATCAGAGTCCTTGAAGAAGTAAGGCCACCACAAGCCGGATTGGAGCACTTTCTGTGCCGTTCTCCTCCCAGAATGATGTCCTCCTGCCTCGAGCTTGTGGCAGTAAGTGAGGACACTATGATGCTCCTCCTGAGGAATACACCGACGCCAGATGCTATCCCCTCCTTCGTGGTAAAGGATGGGATCCTCCCAGTGGTAGGACTTGGCCTTCGCAAGGAAGGTCTCAATTTTCTGCTTGGGCCAATCTTGTGGGACTTTCCCAGCAACGAGAAAGTTCACAATATCAGCGTACCATGGGAGTGAGGCGATAGCAAGGATCGCCTCATCTGGGAAGGTATCACAAATGGGATCAATCTGCTCAGAATCCTCAGGCTGCTCTAATCGGGATAAATGGTCCGCCACCACATTCTTGACTCCAGGTTTATCCTTGATCTCAATGTCGAACTCCTGGAGTAGAAGGATCCATCTAGTAAGTCTGGCCTTGGCATCCTTCTTTGACATGAGGTACCTGATGGCGGTGTGATCTGTGTACAAGGTCACTCGGGATCCAATGATATATGATCTGAATTTATCTAGGGCAAACACTACTGCTAGCATCTCCTTCTCTGTGACTGTATAATTCCGCTGGGCGGAATCCAAGGTGCGGCTAGCATAGTGTATCGCAAATGGTACTCCATCCCTCCTCTGTCCTAGCACTGCCCCTACGGCAAAATCGGAGGCGTCCGTCATGATCTCGAATGGGAGAGACCAATCTGGTGGCTGAAGGACAGGAGCCTCAATAACACATTGCTGGAGAGTCTCAAAGGACGAAAGACACTTGTCATCGACAAGGAACTCGGTGTCTTTTGTCAAGAGGTCAGTCAACGGTCGGGCAATCTTGCTGAAATCATGAATGAATCTCCTATAAAAACCAACGTGCCCCAGAAATGACCGTAACTGCTTCAGATTGGACGGCGGTGTGAGTTTCCTAATGACATCGACCTTGGCCGGATCAACCTCCATGCCTCTGTTGGAGATGATGTGGCCAAGCACCGTCCCTTGAGTCACCATGAAGTGACTCTTCTCCCAAGACAGCACCAAGCGGGTAGCAATACATCGCTGGAGCACTCGGTCTAGGCAGTCAAGACAGGAATCGAATCCGTCGCCGTAAACCGAGAAGTCGTCCATGAAGACCTCTAAACACTCCCCTACCATGTCCGAAAATATCGACAGCATGCATCTCTGAAAAGTCGCAGGGGCGTTACATAGCCCAAATGGCATGCGTCGAAAAGCGTATGTACCGAAGGGACAGGTAAAGGTGGTCTTCTCCTGATCCTCAGGAGCGATGGCCACCTGGTTGTAGCCCGAGTACCCATCCAGGAAGCAGTAATGGCTCTTCCCTGCCAGTCTCTCTATGATCTGGTCAATAAAAGGCAGGGGGAAATGGTCCTTCTTGGTGGCCTGGTTGAGTTTCCTGTAGTCAACACAGACCCGCCAAGAGGTGGGTACTCGTGTAGCAATCTCCTCTCCCGACTCACTGATCACAGTCGTGATGCCCGTCTTCTTGGGCACCACATGCAAGGGGCTAACCCACTTGGAGTCGGAAATGGGATAAATAAAATCTGCACTCCACCATTTTGATATTTCCTTCATAACAACCTCTCTTAGGTTGGGGTTCAGTCGCCGCTGGAACTCACGCGACGGTTTCGCCCCTTCCTCGAGATAGATATGGTGGGAGCACAATGAGGGACTAATTCCATGGAGATCTGCTACGCTCCATCCAATTGCCTTGCGGTTCTTTTCAAGAACCTCCATCAGACGGGATTCTTGTTCTCCAGTCAGATCGGCAGAGATGATGACTGGGTACATCTCAGACTCTCCCGCAAGGAATCTATACTTCAACGAAGTAGGGAGCGGCTTTAGCTCTGGACAGCTGGGTGCTGGCAAATCTGGCTTCTGAAGAAGATGTGTGTATGCGGACAATTCTGCCAAATTTGCCTGGGAAAATGATAAAGAACTCTCACAAACTGGATCTGGAAAAGGCGGGTCCTCTACATTGTCTCTGGTCTGCTCTGCCTCTACCTCCTCCTCATCTGTAGGCTCAGGCGGATCCAGATCTGGCATCTGATCATCACAATCTGCCCAATCAGATTCTGAATCCGAGGGATCTATATCAGACTCGGTGGCATCAGTACCACCGGAGAACAAGGTGGCATCAGTACCACCATCACTGGAAATCGTGTCGCGATCAAGGTCCGACTCTGCTGACTCAATAGTATCCTGTACCAGGTCTGTGCTCTCCAGACTCTCCTCTGCTATCATTTCTGCATCAGCTGTGTCTGAAAGTGAGAGGGTAGTCTGTGACTCAAGGTCTGCCCAAGCTGCCTCATCATCTGTGATCACAAAATCACAGTCCTGGTGGATGTCTGGCTCTGCGTCTGTCAGCTGCTCTGAATCTGTACTGCCATGTGAGCGGGATCTGGATCTGGCTCTGTGGTCCTTGACCGTCTCTATTTGTATACTCTCGCCTTGGACGCGAAAGTACACCTTCCCGCTATCATGATCAGTCACTGCTTTGGCTGTGGCCAAGAACGGGCGACCGAGGATGATGGGGGAATCGGTCAACGAGTCAGGGGTCTCCATGTCCAGTACGACAAAGTCCACGGGGAATTGCAAACCCTGAATCGTGACGACAACGTCTCGCAACAACCCCTTTGGCCTCTTGACAGACCGATCAGCAAACTGAAGGTATGTCCTGCTCTGTCTAAGAGTGCCCAACTCTAAGTGGTCGAGAAGGGCTGCCGGAAGAAGGTTGATCGACGATCCGCTATCTAAGAGAGTACGGTCGAACCTCTGCTCACTAATCTGACATCTGACATACGGGGCCCCTAAATCTGGCCTCTTAATCGGCAGATGGTTCTGAATCGCGTAACACGTGGCTTTTGTTAGCACATGAATTTCTGCGGTCTTGCTCCTCTTCTTCCTTCTGACAGTGGTCCTATCTCTTAGGGATCGCTGAAGAAGAGGAATGTGCTGCAAAGCCTCATTGAGGGTCAGCTGAATGTGAAATCTGTCTATCATGCCCTGGCTGAACTCCTCCTGCTCTCTCTTTTTTGGATCTTTTTCTTTTTTCTTCCCCTTCCCCAACTCAAGGGCTCTAGGAAAGGGGATCACAGGGTCCTTCTCAGATGAAGGACTAGGAATAGGCCTAGATGGTTCGATGACCGGATCCTCACAAACATCATTCACCACAGTGGGATCAGAAGAAACTAAACCTTTTCCTTTATTCAAATCAGAGTTCTGAGATACATTCATGCGAGGAAGGACAACATTTCTATCAGAATAAATGTTGGTGGCATCAGTACCACCTCTAGCTGGCTCTACAACTAGACGTCTTGCGGCCTCAGTACCGCTGGCTGGCTCGGCTCTGCTGGTGGCGTCAGTACCACCTCCTCGATGTGGTGAAATGGCGGCCTCAGTACCGCCTGTGGAATCAGCATCTCGGGTGGCATCAGTACCACCCTCATCATGATGTGCGGCTTCAGTACCGCTCTCCTCTTCCTCATCTGGCGCTCTAGATGATTCCTCATGTTGTCGCTCAGATGAGGCGCCTCCTGCTGGTCTTCTACCGCTCCTAAGTGTGACAAAATCAGCATCAAATAAATCCGACGAGATAACATCAAATGAGTCACTAGAAGGGGTAGGCTCAGTGTGAACTACCTGCTCAGATTTCCTCTTCAAGTTATTCGGATTAGGCTCGATCTGTGCAGGGATGGCGGCCTTCCCTCTCATCAGGTCCCGCATCTCCTGGCGGAACTCGTCCATCTCCCGTCTAAATGTAGCCTGCTGCTCTGTGAAGAGGCGGGCTAGATCATCCATGGCGGGGCTCTCATGGGAACCCGACGGGTTGCCTCTCTGGTAATGAGGCTGCTGGACCTGGTGCTGCTGTGGCTGAGAGGGGTAAGAGGAAGGATGCTGCTGCTGGTGAGCCTGCTGCTCACGTCTCCAACTCTGTCCCTGCTGCTGGTAGGGACGAGATACGAAGGATGATGGCTGGTGTGCTGGGTGCTGCTGGTGATCTCTCTGCTGGGAGTACTGCCCTCCCTGACCGGCTGGCTGCTGTTGGGACTGGTTACCCCCATTCCCCCACCTGAATCCGGGATGATCTCTTCGGATTCCAGGTTGAGGGCGGTCATACCAAATCCCGTTGACATCCATCAACGGTTCCGCATCGTAAGGGGCTGGTGGGAGTACATCCAGAGGCTGATCCGGCTGATATACCACCATCTGTAAGTCTGGAGATGGTGGTGACTGGTAAGAGGGCTGCTGCTGCTGGTACGGCTCCGCCTGTACAAGGTGAACTTGTCTAGGCTGCTGCAAGGAGCTGGAGCGCTGGGACGAGCTGCGGCTGCCACCGGAATCGCCTCGCGACTGAAGACGGGGCTGAGGAGCCGTCTGTGCCTCCTGAAGACACAAGAGCTGGGTCTTCATGTCGCTCAGAGTTTGTGCCATTTGTTCCATCTGAGTTATGCCCTGGCACTGCTTCTTCTCTATGATTTCCATGCGGTCCAACTTCTCGCTGATAATCCCCATGTCCGCAGCGACCGACTCTGCCTGTGCGGCTGCAACTGTGGACGAACTGGATGGACCTGCATCAACCCGTGCTATCCGCTGGTACTGCACGGGTCCTGGCGGCTGAACTCTCTGTGTGTACAACCGAGTCTGGGACATCACCATGTAATTTTCGGACATCTCCTCATAGATGGCCTAGACTTGGTTGTGGTCCTTGGCAAAGTAGGACCCGCCGCAAGAAGCATTCACCAGTCCCTGAAGCTCTGGCGTCAGCCCACTAAAGAAGCTCTGAACTAGGTTCGGCTTCGAAATGTCGTGGTGTGGGCATCTATCCAGAAGCTCTCTGAACCTCTCCCATGCCTCGTGAAATTGCTCGTTAGGGAGCATGGAGAAGTTGTTGATCAGGGACCTTGCTGCATTCGTCCGCCCGAGTGGATAGTACTTGTTCAAGTACTCGGTGCGGAGTTGCTCCCAGGTGTAGACAAACTTCCCTAGATGTTTCAGCCAGGCGGCTGCTCTATCTGCCAGTGAAAAAGGGAAGGCCATCATCCGAATCGTATCTTGGTCCACACGACGGTCGTGGACAGTGCTACAGATCATCAAAAACTCCTGGAGATGGAGGTGGGGTTCCTCAGTGGCGAGTCCGTGAAAATGAGGAAGCATCTGCAGGGTGTTCGGAGGGAACTTGAAATCCCCCACGATAGCAGGTATCACCACCCATTGGTGCATCAGTGTAGATCCGGGGTTGTGAAGCTCCCGCATCGGTCTTGCTGCGGCGGCGGCTGCCTCTGCTGCGGCAGCTGCTGCTGCGGCTGCTGCCTCTGCATCAGCGTCAGGAATGTCTTCCGGCTCGCTCGGCTCGTCTCGCTCTCTTCGGAGTCTCTCCAACTCCCTCCTCATCTCTATCATGAATGCCCCCTGATCGCGTAACTGTTGCTGAACCGTCTCTAATGATGCGATCAGGGTGGAGTTGATCGCCCCTTGGTCTAAGACAAAATGTTCGGGCTGGCGATCGTCTGAACTGCCGGCTCCGGCCATAGGGACGTCTGCAAAATCAGATGAGCCTAACTCAGGTTCTGTCAAATTAATTTGTCTCTCCTCGGGCTCATGTCTCTCAGTAGCAGAAGAAAGGGGATCGAGGGGGAACAGGGTGGAATCGAACTCGGGCCCGGAGAGTTGGTCTCGACTCTCATGGGCCAACCTAGATGATGGAGTAGACGCGCCTGAAAGCGGTGCAGCCAGAGGCTGCCTAAGAGATCGTCTACCCATCATCTTGATCTTGGCGAGTTGAGCGGATGGGATCTGGAGAAAATATGATAGCAAAGCAAACCCCCGGTTCACCAACGCAACACAATCTGAAGACCGTGAAGGATCGGTCAATTTATCTTGTCAATTTTATTTGGTGAACATACAAGATATCAGAGCGCTTACGTGACCTGTTAGGATACCCGATGCTACTCCAACCGACTGGCCCGCACGGAAGAGTCGGTAGTCAGCTAGAAATAACACCGGAGGGTTCTACCTAGGGTACGAGTCACTCTCTCGCGCATCCAAACCATACAATGAGGGGGTTCCTCTCCCCAAGACAAATTTTTAATGTGAGTGTCTTTTAGGGTCAATAATGTTATCCAGTCCCAATTTTTTTGTTTTTCTTTTTAATTTTAATTTTTTTTTTAAAATAAATACAAGCGGCCTAACGGTTTTTCCGATTCTCCTGATGATTAAGCCAAAAACAGAGGGAGAAGACGAAAAAGCCGATGCGCGAAGAAATCAATGATGCATGCAGAGAAAGAAATGCGTACCTTGTCTCCAGCACTCTACATGCAAGTGATCCGCGCAGAATTTAAAGACAGAATAAAACTACCTAAATGGTGCAGCGGGAAAAACCGAATCCTAGATGAGCAACTTCTATTGATCGTGAAGAACAATAGTTAGCTAACCGAATCGAGTCCGGAGTCCGATCTTGGGAGTCACTCGGTGCCCGCCACAACGGGTCCTGCCAGCGCTGTATGTGACTCCTCACGGCACGTGGTCTCAAATCCAATTAAACTAACTTTTTCAGTGAATTTTATTAAGGTCCAATTACGTTCTATAGGAACAGATATTCTATTAGGTGTTGGGCCTTAAATTTTACGTCACAATCAATCAAAATTCCTATGTCTAGGGGCTAAAACCGCGAGAAACACCGGAAAAGGCAGCTAGCTATAAAACCACGATAAAAGCCGCGAAAATCCAAATGGGTCCCCCGAGCACACCGGTGCTCGGCGAAACAGACCCGCTGAGTACAAATGTCCACAAATGTCCAAGTTTTTACAAGAATAATGTTCTCTCTCTCTCTGAAATAAAACTCTCTTCTTCTCTCTCTCTCTTCCTGCTCTTCTTCCCGTGCGGGTCCTCAAAAAGTGTACTCCAAGTTCTCCACGCAGTACCTCGCACAAAGATTAGAAAGAGAGAGTGTTAGAAAACAGTTATAATATAGAGAGACAAAAATGGAAGAATGAAAACTGACTACAAAGCCGTGCTCCCCGGCAACGGCGCCATTCTGTTTACCGCCCGAATGACAGAGGTAAAGGTGTAAAATAAATAGGTCGTTGCGACCTCAATCACTCGGGCTGAGTAAATCAAGAAGAAATCAACCACTCACAGAGATAGAAACAAGCAAGCACAAGAAAGAGCGGTCTAGCTATAGGATTAACCTGGTATAGCTCCCAGGGTCGAACACAAGGAGCACAGATTGGCCTTGCGGCCTACGATGTAGTCAGAAATCCAAGTGAGTCTTTTTTATGGTTTTTATTTGTTTTTTTTTTATATTTTTTTTTAGATTTTTTAAATGATGAGAAAATGAGAGAAAGTGAATGCAAGGCAACTTCAACAATTTATTAAACATACAAAAAATGATGCAAAAATTCCAGAAAATTGGTTTTTAGGTTTTTTAAGTTTTCTACTGTTTTTGGTGAATTTTTGGAATTTTTCTAATGGGTAAATTATTTATTAAAAATCAAACAATGCGAAAAACAAAGGGTACTGTCCAGCAAGGCTTAAGACCCAAAAATAAAATACTCTTGGATCTCAAAAAGCCCTAAAGGTAATTTTCCTATAATCTAGAAAGAATAAGGAAAATTTAGGCACCCTAATTATTGTTTTTGGATTTTTAATTTATTTATTGCAATTTTTATGAGTTTTTAGGGGTTTTTCAATTTTTATGGTTTTTAAACGATGAAAAGTAGCCAAAATTGGCTAGAAAATCAAACAACAAGCAAGAAACAGTACCTAATTTTTGTGGAATTTTTGGGGATGTTTTTATATTTTTTTGGTATTTTTAAAGTCAAACAGTAGCGAAAATAGGGGTTTTTGAATTTTTAAAAATAATAAATGAAATCAAAAATGTCCCCAAAAATCATAGAAATTCCTACACCATGGCAGGAGCCATGTGTCAAAATTTCATTGGATTTGGAGGTCGTTTGATATTTTATTCAAAAATAAAGGTGGGGCACTGTGCACAGGGACCTAAGTGCAAATACCCAAAGATCTGGGGGCCTTGGTGCAAAATACCCAGCAAGTCACGCGCTTCGCACGTGGCTGGGGCACACAGGGACCAAATTGCAATAAAAACCAAGTCCTAGGGCTATTTGATAACTTGTATCAAAAGCCCAGGGGCATGGATATAAAAAGCCCAATAAATAACGCACATGTGCATAAACAATGCTCACAGGGGCATAAATGTAATTTCTCAAAAATATTCTCTCAATTCATAACATTCCAGATCCACAGGACAGAATATGTAAAAAGCCCAAAATACACGTGACGACGCACGTGTTCACACACACACAGGGGCATACATGCAATTAAAATAAAGCACAAGGTTCCAAATGCAATTTACCCTACGTGAAAAAGTTTCTAAAAATAATTACAGGACTAAACAGGAAATAACAAACTAAGAGGGGGGCCTACGATATTTACCCCTTTATTAGCCGACGGTCAGATGTGCGCCACGTGGGTGATCGAACGGTCTGGATGGCGGCGCCTCTTCTCTCTTCTCCTCTTCGGCTCTGATCGACGGTCAAGGGAGAGGCACGTGGACGATCGAGCGGTGCTGGGCTACTGCACCTCTCTCCTCGGCTGCAACGGTCCGGATGAGATCCTCAGATGGATCGACGGCTGCTGCTCCTCTACAGATCGACGGCTGGGATTAGAACTGGAGCGAGGGCTTCATCGGACGGCTCTGGAAGGTGGAGGAAGAACTGATGGCCGGCGAACTTCGCCGGCCTCCTGTGTGCACTCCGATCCTCCTCAGCTGCTGCAAATGATCGGAGAAGCTCCGCTGGGCTGTCCCGCAGCTGCTGGTGATGGCCAATGGCCCAACCGAGCCCTGGAGGGGCTCCGGCGAGGCCTAGTGGCTCGAAGCTCCTGGCTGAACTGTGAAGGAGGCTCAGACACCCCCTTTGGACCTGCAAAGTGGTCAAGAAGCTTCGCGGGTCGAGGGCAAAGTGCCTCGACCCGGTTAGGTGGCGTGAAGGTGAACGGTGCGGTGGGGCGGAAGAGCTCCGGCGAGGCGGAGGCGATGGAGCTCGACTCCTAGATCCTGTGCGATCTGGGTTGAGTGAAAGTGCGTAGAAGGTGCGTGAGGGGATTGCGAAGGTGATGATCGGGTCGGATGGTCGGGATGTAGCGCGAGATGGTCGGAATCGGAGAAATGCGTCGGAGATATGAATTGGGCGAAATCGAAAATTACGCTAAATGGAAGGTCGAATCGGCTACCTGATGGATGCTGGAGACTATGCTGGAGCTGCTCTTGCTCCTGGTCGTAGCCTCGAAGGGCGTCAAGGCCTGAGGCTCGATGCTCGACGCCGGCGGCGGAGCAAGGACGGCGAAGATCGCCGGATCAAAGGATACGCCTCCTCACCTCACTGCAACAAGGGCTGACGCTCGCTGTCACTCTTGCGGAGCCTATGGAGGTCACTGGGAAGAAGGAGAGGGTCCAAAGATGGGGCGCGGAGGCGGTGGAGGTCGGGAATATATAGAGTGACAGCGTCGATTAGGGTTGAGTGCTGACGGCTAAGGAAGGCGTCGATTTGATGGCGAAGGATCCGGCGAGGGAGAGGGATGAACGGCGAAGAATCCGGGCTCGAGATATGCGTGGAAGACAGCCTGGAGGCGCGTGAGAAAATCGGGGAAGATAGGGTGGCGCGCGCATTCCAGAATAGGAAGGAGTCCGCGGGGGAGTTGACTGGGGTCAACAGTCCCCCGTGGACCAATCAGGAGCGGCCACGTGTGCTGGGTTTTTGTTTATTTATTTTAGGGTAGAAATAGGCCGAATTAAGGAAAACTCAAAACATAAAATATTTTTCTTTTATTTTTTTCTATTTTTTGGTGATTTTTAATTAATTTTTGGAAATAAAAATAGGGTAGCTCTATATACATAGGTATATGTACACTATATGGATTTTTATTTTTGATTTTTTATTTGTTATTTTTATGTATTTTTATGCTCATTTTGTATTTTATTTATTTACAAGATAAAATATGGAAAAAAAGACTATTTATATTTTATTTTTATCACTTATATACAAGGGTGAAATAAATAGTTCTATGGTATTTATACAATGTATTTTTGTATTTTCAATTTTTGTAATTTTTATTTGATTTTTGTTTTGTTTCTTGTTATTTTATATATTTACAAAATATGCCATAGAATATTTACAAAAAGTCTAGAAAATAATTGAATTTATTTACAAGGTTAAATAAATACAAGATGATGGTTAATACACATGGTGAAGGAAGAGTATTTTTGAATTTTTGATTTTTATCTTTTTATTTTGTTTTTTTAATAGTTTCTAAATTATACACACAATATGGACAAACACATTTTTGGGTGAGGAAAATATAATTTTAGAAGTATATACACATGAGCTCCTATCTCCCTCTACTTTGGCTTTTATGCGGTCAGGCCCATGCTGAGCCCTCCCTTGGGTTAGGTTGCTCAATATTTATTCTAAATATTTCCCTCTTTTTCTTTTTGCTCTTTATTCTTTTTATTTTTGCACAAAAACATGCTAATTATAGGTTTTTACACAATGCATGCTTTTGGTAATTATTTGTATTTACACATATCTACATGTATTTGCAAAGGGTTTTTGTAGCTAAAATAGAAGAATAAAGAGTGATGAATGGGTATTCATCACCACGCACTCATTCTTCCCACCTATTCCCTGAGAAACTCTTTTCTTTTTTCATTTTAGAAACCCCCATAATTTAGAAGAATTGACCTTAGTCACGGAAAAGGGGGCAACCTAAATCTAGTGTGCTTAACACATGCTACTTGATTTTCTTAACACCTTTGCTTTCCAAATTCTTCCTATTTTTTTCCTATTAGAAATAAATGAAAGAAAGAAGTATAAAGTCAGCTTCTTTTTTATTTATAATAGGAATGCACAGATACACGGGGAAGACTGTCTTCTCAAAAGCGATGATCAATGATCTGTCCGGCCTAAAAAAGGCATTATTAGGCGAGGGGAAACCATGCAAGCTAATTTCCATATAGATTTGGCTTTATTTATAGAATTTGTCTTTGGCGACAAATTTCTTCATTTTTATGGCTATTTGCTTTTATGTATAGAGCGTTGCAATTTGCATTGCAGATCGAATCGGGCTACTAGAAGAAATATGAAAACAAAGATATAATTTAGAGGTTATTCAATTGAGTCCTCGAGCAACCTTATAATACCTATGAATATATAAGAGAGAAATACCGTATAATATCTTAAGGCTAGATCAGATTGTGGAATTCAACGGAATGGAATTGCTCATGTTTGTATTTGTCTTTTGCATTCATCAAACCAGGCGGCCCTTTGGTCAGAACTCCAGTATTAGGCACACTCCCGAGTGCAGGTGCTCTGAAGTTGGATTTCTTCTCTCTACCGCAATTATATAGTCAGTGTGGGTAAGCAGACAGGAGGCAAGGGACAACAGTAAGCAAAGAGAGTGAAAAGCTACTAGCAGTCCGCGGGTGGGGGTCGGGGACGAGGGACTTTTCATGGGCGGACAGATGTCTGCTTTCAAAATTGAGGCACGAATGATGTATGAAAAACTTGCTTCATCTCCAACTATCAAAAAATCAGGTTTCAAGATTCCATCGTAGACTAATTAGAGAAGGCTGGGTAGTCTTAAGAAAGGTTTGGGTGGGGGATGCAAAGAAAGGGTCATAATTGACATGGGCGGCCGGCCTGTCCAAGTTTAGTTCGAGGGATGGCCTACCCCGGTGTTTTGAAGAATGTGACTGTAATGGAAAGACCTGAGATGAGCTCCTCCGCTATCAAGAAAATCAACTCGCTGCTAAATAGGCAAGATGGAAAGATAGATAGCAAGATGAAGCTATAAGGTTTAAATCAACCTATGAGAAAGAAAATCAGGAAATCGGCGAAGCCAAAGCTCCTTAAAAGAAAGTGCAAAAACCTTCATATAAAAACCCGGTGGGGAGACGAAGGCGATGAGCGCAGAGTACTCCTGGTGCCTGTCTGGCCCTTTCTCATTTTTGTTCCAGCCTCCACAATCCTCCATTCCAAAACTAAAAAACAAACAAAGATCATAATTGAAATATGTTGGAGGGGTCAAAACTAATAGGAGCCGGAGCTGCTACTTGAGTGATGAACTGGACTCAGAACTCAGGCAAGGCTGAAGACTAGAAGAGTTTGGGTCCTCGAGTCCTACCGAAACTAGATATTCGGGACCCTCACACACCTAAAGACGTCTCCTTTCCTACCCTAAAGGGTACGACGTACTACTTGAATATTTCATAAGAGAGAGGAAACTGAGAAATTTAAATATATTTAAAAGGTCGAAGAAAATGGACATTCATCCTGATAAAGAATTTCGAGAAGGAGATGCCTCCTCCTTGACTTTAACGATTGAAGGACGTAGGAGTCAAAACGTCTATGCCTGCGTGTGAAGAGTTTTATATTTTTCATATTTCATATGTATCTCTTTCTAATTCTCTTTTCTATTTTTCCAATTTATGTAATTTACCCATAGGCCTCTCTACTATATAGGAGAGCCTAGTGTTCTCAGAAATAACAAGACTCTTATTTTTCTCCCAACATGATATCAAAGTGGCGGTCCTAGACCAGAGCTCGTGTACCCTAACCCTAAACCTAGCCCCCACTCGCCATCCTCCTCCTCCCCGTCTCTCAGCGCCGCCGCCACCACTGCGACGCCGTCTAGCCGGCCCTCCACCACGCTCAATGCAACGCCAAGCTCTCGGCACCGCTCGGCGCATCCCCAGGTCGCCGCCCTAGGCCCCGCTCGGCGCTGCCCTAGCCGTCGCCCAGGCGCTGTCGGTGCCACCCAGGCAATGCCCGTGCCGCTGCACAGGGCCTCGTGGCTCCTCGACAGCCTCCTGTCCCTCGGGGTCCCTAGGTCATCGCCTAGGCCGTCAGCCTCAAGTGCCACCGGCTCGCTTCATCGTTCTTCTCCCGCGCCGCGCATCTAGGGTGATGGATTTGATTGCATAAGGTCTACGCATGCAATCAAATCCTCGTATGTCATCGTAGACACATCTCCTTGGTCGACATACCCTGTGATCTTCATTCGGCATCATGTCAGAGAACAAAGTTGATGTACCCGCCACCGATGCCTTCAGAGGTCTGACACCGATTGTCAAGATGGACGGGACGAACTACGAGCTCTGGGCGATGCAGTTCATGAGCCTCATGAAGTCTAACAATAAGAAACATATCCTTACGGACGAAGAGCCGACGGAGAAAACATGGATTTATGCCTCATGGGAGGCAGACGACGCGTATGCCAAAGTCTGGCTATCTGGGACGTTGACAATAGAGATCGCCAACGATGTGCTGCATCAACCCACAACCAAGGCGATGTGGGATATTCTGGCGGTGACATATTCGTAGGCACGGAATGAGACAAAGATACTACGGTTCCAGCATGATATTTTTATTGTCAAACAGAATGGACGTCCTCTCCACTCACTGTACACGTCCCTGAGAGGAATGTTTAAGAAGCTCCATAGCTTCATTCCTATGACGACGACTCCCGAGCAACAAAAGAGATACATGAATGCTAACATGGTGGGTGTATTCCTGGCTGCCCTTGATCCAGAATACGATGCTGCCCGCTCTCAGATTCTTGCTGACGCCACTATTTCTCCTATGGAAGAAGCTTTCCGTCAACTTAGAATTCCTGTCCCGAGCTCTACTACTAGCCAGCCACCATCGACGATGGCTGCTTCCAGAGGAAGAGATGGCTCCTCTACTTTTCATGGACGAGGTCCCTGTGGTCGTGGAGGTCGCATTCATCAGCACTGCAATTATTGTCATCTCCCTGGCCACTCCGAGGATACATGCTACTCCAAGCATGGCTTTCCTGCCTCGGCTCGAGTAGCAGAACAAGTCGAGTCTCCTGCACCTTCCTCTTTGGACCAACGATTCGATGATCTTGTTGCCAGACTGAGGAACATCATGCTTCTTGATACAACTCCTGGAGGTCAGTCAGATGTGGCCGTCTCTGCCTCTACCAGTTCACCTGCCACAACCAGTACCTCAAGTAGTTTTTATGCTCTCACCTCTTGTGACGGATCTATGATTACAAACTGAATTATGGATTCTGGAGTGACACATCATCTCTGTGGGGATAAAGAGCAGCTCACTTCATATAGACCGGTCTCTTCAGGACGAACTGTGGTGATAGCCAATGGGACACACTCACCGATCACATGACATGGGGAGATTAACTTGACACCCTCCATGAGATTGCAGAATGTATTATATGCTCCCGATTTCTTTATGAATTTACTGTCCAATAGCCAGATTACAAAGGATTTGAACCGTCGAGCTATTTTTGACTCACCATCTCTTGTTTTCCAGGACATACCCTCGGGCAAGGTGATTGGTTGTGGCCGTGAGCAGAATGGTCTCTATCGTCTGGTCCATACTCCATATGTCGGTGCATCTCTTCATTCTACAGGATCAGACTCTCCATATACATGGCATCTCCGTTTTGGTCGCCTCCCTCTTCAGAAGATGTGTTGTGTTTTGCCCCAGATTTCTCCGAAGTCGTCCCTCCAATGTGAAGCGTATCAGTTGGGAAAGCATCATCGGTCTACTTTCCTGGGTCATCAGAGTCGGAGCAGTAGCTCCTTGTTTGAGTTAGTCCATATTGATATTTGGGGTCCAAGTCATGTTCCTGACCACTAGGGACACAGATTCTATTTGGTTGCAGTAGATGATTTTTCTCGCTTGTCTTGGGTGTTTTTATTGAAGAATAAATCTGAAGCAAGAGATGTGATTCAAATGTTTATCAATGAAATTCAAAATATTCTCTTCTTATGTGAAATTGTGCGTTCTGACAATGCATTGGAGTTTTGTACTAGAGCTCTGTCCTCGTTCTTTTCATATCGTGGTATAATTCATCAAACTTCATGTGCTTGCACTTCACAACAAAATGGTGTAGCAAAGCGGAAACATCGCCATCTATTGGATATCACTAGAACCCTACTTATTCAGAGTCATGCTCCACACTCGTTCTGGGGTGATGTCGTTCTCACAGCTTGCTACTTAGTAAATCGCATGCCCTCGTCTGTCTTGGGTGAGAAAACTCCTCTCTCTATAGCCTTTCCTGAGAAGGAGTTGTTCTCTCTTACCCCCCCCCCCCCTCCCCCCCCCCCCCCCCGTGTCTTTGGCTGTGTTGGTTTTGTCCATCAGTTGGTACCAGGTCTTGATAAGCTCTCTCCCAGGGCTATCAAATGTGTGTTTGTAGGATACTCCAGGACACAGAAGGGATATCGTTGCTTTGATCCGCTGCGTCGAAAATATTTTGTTAGCGCCGATGTCACATTCTTTGAATCTGTGATGTTTTTCTCTCCTACAGGTCACAGAATGACTACTTCCCATTCTGATACTGAGGTCTTCATGCCACCTCCTTCTATAAGTCAGTTACCTTCTATGCCATCTCCACCACCACCTCCTGTCATCCTTCACCTCCATCTTTACCACCTCTAGTACCCATTGTCCCCCCGTTACCAAAGTACTATACTCGTCGGTCCTCCTATGCTCAAGGTCATGGTCCGTCATCCATCAACCCTCAGGTTGGTTCTGATAACTTGATTTCTAACGATGAGTCTGAGGATCTACTGATACAAGGAACACAACAGAATGGTGATCATGGAGATTTGGACGTCCCCATCGCTACTAGGAAGCAGAGGCAGACTTGTGCTTCCTATCCACTTGCTTCCCAGGTCTCTTTTCATCGTCTTACAGGCGATTTCCATAGATTTACAGTAGCTCTATCTGCCGTAGAAGTTCCATGCAATTACCACGAGGCACAACAAGATATCAAATGGTATCTTGCTATGGAAGAAGAAATGGCCGCGTTGCAGTCCCGTGGAACTTGGACACTTGTTTCTCCTCCTACTGGAGCGTCTATTGTTAGCTGCAAGTGGGTGTTTACTGTTAAATACCATACAGATGGAAGCCTTGATCGGTACAAGGCAAGGCTCGTGGCACTTGGTTTTACTCAGACATATGGAGTTGATTACTTGGACACGTTTTATCCAGTTGCTCGACGTTCTACTTTACGTTTCCTTCTTTCAGTTGCTGTAGAACGTGATTGGCCGTTGTTCCAGCTTGACGTGAAAAATGCATTTTTATATGGAGATCTACAAGAGGAGGTCTATATGCAGCAGCCTCCGGGGTTTGCTGCTGAGGGGGAGTGTCAACAGGTTTGTAGACTCCATAAGGCAATATATGGCCTTAAACAGAGTCTTAGAGTGTGGTTTCAAAAGCTTTCAGATTTGATTGAACGACATGGATTCAAGAGGTTAAATGCAAACCATTCCTTATTTGTGCAGAAGACGTCTAGCGGTACTGTTGCTATCATGGTGTATGTTGATGATATTGTTGTTACAAGAGATGATGAGCAGGGAATCAAGATGGCGAAAGAATTTCTGGGCAGTTGATTTGTAACTAAGGATCTGGGCACCCTAAGGTATTTCTTGGGGTTGGAATTTGCTAGAAATGCACAAGGTGTTGTGATGACCCAAAGAAAGTATGTTACAGATATGCTTGCAGAGACATGCATGATTGGATGTCGACCTTCCAATACTCCTATGGATCCTAGCATGAAGATGTATGATGATGATACAGATGAAGCCTATAAGAGAAGATACAGAGAGATGGTTGGAAAATTCATTTATGTTACAATTACCAGATCGGATATTGCATTTGCAGTGAGTCGAGTGAGTCAATTCATGGAGCAACCTTGACTGGTACATATGGATGCAATATATATGATATTGAGATATCTAAAATCATCTCCAGGCTCAGGATTACTATTCAAGAAAGGAGAAACACTCTCTGTATCTTCATATGCTGACGCGGATTATGCAGGTTGTCCTAAGGATAGGAAATTGACATCGGGATTTGCAATATTTGTTGGCACTTCTCTCATTTCTTGGAAAAGCAAGAAACAAATTGTTGTAGGAAGATCAAGTGCTGAGTCCGAATACAGGGCTATGGATCAAGCAAGTACAGAAATGATGTAGGTCCGAGCAGTGCTATGTGATCTACATGTAGAGGTTCCTCTACCCATGGAGTTACACTGTGATAACCAGGCTGCTCTATTCATTGCAAACAATCCTGCGTTCCATGAGAGGACAAAATATATTGAGGTAGATTGTCACTACACCAGAGACATGATTCAGAAGGGCCTGATTTCTACTTCCCATGTCAGCTCTGGAGAGCAAACCGCAGACATCTTCACCAAGCCACTGCCTAGAGGATCATTTCAGAAGTGTTCATCCAAGCTGAGCATGATCGATATCTATGCTTCAGCTTGAGGGGGAGTGTGAAGAGTTTTGTATTTTTCATATTTCATATGCATCTCTTTCTTATTCTCTTTTCTGTTTTTCCACTTTATGTAATTTACCCATAGCCTCTCTACTATATAAGAGAGCCTAGGATTCTCAGAATTAACAAGGCTCTTATTTTTCTCCCAATACTACGAAATTTAGTCAACAGTCTAAGTGAGCCGCGAACCAGGCCTTGAGCTTATTTGAATTTAGCTTTTGAGTTTCTTTTTTGTGCTAAGATCAAAAGTAGAGCTTAATAGGTAGATTGCCTCGAAAGAGGATGATCGCCCGTGCCGTAGAAAATCAAAAGAATAACAGAAAGAACTAGATTTTCGAATATGCTCGAGTTTGCTTGAGACTCGTAGCCTCCGAGGACGAACTATCAGGAAACGACGTCTTTCTAGGTCCCAATACACCCAATGCCAGATAGATGCCAAAAAGCACAAATCAGAAAACAACTCCCATGTCATTCCATTCCTCTTGTTAGACCATCTGTTGCACTCATAGCTATGGCTCTAACTCGATTATTTCCTAATAATTGTTGTACCTCACAAGTCACATCAATTTGCTAACCGAGAGTATCTCAGCCCTTAACTACCAAAGCTATTTTCTTTGTAGAATATATTCTATGTAAATTCTAGCAGGTATTTCTCTCTTATATATTCATAGTATTCTCTTGATTTCACGGGGCCACCACAACTCTCTTTCTTTCTGGTTGTGTGACTTTTTTCTCTGATATCCTTGGGGCTCGACACCCTTCACGTCGACTCGACCCTCCTAGGAAATCTATCTTCCCTCATCTCAGATCCTCCCGTTCAACAAGGAAGGGTGCGAGGAAATGCTATGTTCTGCAAGTGCGAGAAGAGTAATAGAACGACAACAATGTCTGAGCCTTTTTTCTATTCTATAACATATATGACCCCGTCAACGAGTTTCCCAGTGAAAGTACATGCCTCCAACTAAGCAAAGCTAAGCTCTTTATGCCTAGGGGTCCCCATTCGGTCTAGCCTTGTGCTTCGATTCCCCGATCGGAGTTTGAACTGGATTGAAAGTAGCATGTACATGATTTACTGAATTCCGCATAACATAGAAGATAGAAGAATATGACCGATTCGAATCCGATCGCCAATAAGAGGAATGAGAAGGTCAAATGCGAGTTGAAGTGTGCCGTGTAGTTTCCACATTTGTTTTAGCACCCGAGACTAGATTATAAGGAAAACAGTGGGAAATTAAGCATTTTCTCACATTTTGCACGAATTCCTTGATTGGACCTTCTGAGGGGAAAGCTCTATTTTATG
The DNA here is from genome assembly GCA_037367405.1 of Ottelia alismoides. Taxonomy (NCBI): domain Eukaryota; kingdom Viridiplantae; phylum Streptophyta; class Magnoliopsida; order Alismatales; family Hydrocharitaceae; genus Ottelia; species Ottelia alismoides. The sequence goes on along the minus strand of JAZKJV010010505.1, from coordinate 800,677 downwards.
TTGCCTAGGGGAAAATCCCAAGGTCTTGTAGTCGAGCTCCCTTCTGCCTTACATTTGAGGGCCAATCTCTGTCCGGCCCGAGGAAACCTTTGCACGCCCCTGTTACCTTTTGGGAGGCCTACACCCCCCTAATATGTCTACTGTCTACCTTGTCCCTTGGCCCGTGGGTCCTCAACAAGGCGATACATCATGTTTTCAATAGTTGACTGTTACACTGCGAAATGGTGGAAAAAATGAGATTTTATTTGATTCTTCATTTCCTTATTTGAAAAGACTGATTGAAAAAACTAGATAAGATATAATGGCTTTTTGGATTTTTTTTTAGAAAACATCAGTTCTCGAATTCGGGCGCATCTCGTACTATCGTGAAGTCAATCTCAGCATATTACCTTTCCTAACCGTTTACTCTCTCATTGATTTCGATGCTTATGGCAAGATAATCAATCATTCGTCAGCGGGCGCTCATTATTCAAAATATAGCCGACAATGCAAATGATCATTATTGAGATTCGAAGCCGAAAGGTGAATATATAGCCTCCATCTTCGGTTTTGAGACTGGCTAGTCTCTGACCTTCCTCTTGCTTTGATTATGTCTGTTGTGGCTTCAGACCTGCAGGAGGGTGTTAACAGAGCGAGATGATCATTTGTTGTAGACTCCCCTGCTACATCGTAGAGGATGTGTTGGATGGGAAATGGATGACTTGGATGAGGGGCCGACTATCCCCGCCCCCCTTACCCGGATCGTCCATTTTCCATCAACACATCCCCTGTGTTACAACGGGGGATGCTGCAGCAGGCAAACCAGCCATCGTAACCTCCTCTGAAGGTCATCCAATGGTCATCGAGCGGCTCCCCTGTGTTACAGTACATGCTGTAACAGGATCCGCCTCCTGCTGCATCGGTCCTATCGGCCCTGTAGAGTAGGCTTCTCCCAAACCAAGATTCACTCGCTTATGTTACTCCATGCAGTTATTATATATAAATGAAATAATTGGAGGTGGGACTTGCTTTGTGTTCCATTATGTATCTGTCGTCAAGAGTTGTTCATCTGCTCCATATGTAAAGTATCAGGTTGTTCACTCCTGTGATGATCTGGATTAATGGATAGTTTGATGGAAGTGGCAAATTTAATGCAGGAGGGATTATCAGAAAAAAAATTTGTTTGAACGATTTGATGGATAAAATGGAAGGTTAGGCAGGAAGAGGCTATTTCTGTTGTGTTGGGTAGTCTTCAGGGCTGTTTGGTCGAAGAATAAGTAGGCATATCTCTACTTATTCATATCCCTCCATAGATGATCAATGTTTTGGTCATAGAATCAACACGAGGAACAAAGTTTCCTTCGTTATTCCTTCATCATAAGCTTTTTCCGTAAGAAAAATACGAATAACTACCACTTATCTAACATAACCCTTTTATCTCTCCTACAAAAAGGATAGCAAATAACAATCACTTATCTCTCCGTATTCATCCTTATACTCTCTCTTTCATCGGATAAAATCAGTATTGTATCACTCCTTATTCCTTTCAATTATGCCTCTACGGAACAACCTCTTAGAGGGCGTTCGGTTTGGAAATAAGCAGGAATGAGGAGAATAATGGTCTATTCTCTGTTCGGTTGGAAAGATATGAATAAGAATAATAAGGTAGAATAAAGGTGGGTAAGGTGGAATAAAGATATGAATAAGGTTGGAATAAAGGTAGGTAAGGATGTATATGAAAGTTTGGGTCAACGTCAATGTTCGCCACCTATTCGAAAGCAATTGTTGCTGCTTGCAGCCGTCAGGGAGCAACCACCAACAGCGAACCCTTCGTTTTTCACACATCTCCTTCTTTTCCCTTATTTCCTCTAAATCTTTGCCCATGTAACTTATCTTCTTTGGGAAAAAGGTGGGGGTGGACATTCAAGTAGAGGATCATCCAAAAAATATATTATAAAAATATAATAGAGTAATTGCATACATCAAGTTTCCAAAAGGGCTTTGGCAAGCCCATTTTCAAAATAAAACCTCCCCCTCTCAAAGACAACAAATTTTTTTACTAGCCATAGTGCTCAAACTAGCGCACAAACGTCCAACCGCCTCTCCTTCGAGCCTAACTAATCTATACCAAGAGATGCCCAAAAAGAATCTCTATTGCTCCACTGGACACCTGGAATGTTCGAATTTCATCACGAGTCCATTGATCCAGGGCGCTGAAAAAATAGATGATCAACATCTTCTGTCGCTCCACCACACCTTCTACAACCCTCCTATGCTCCGGGAAAAACCTTGGCTCATGCACCTGTCAAAACTCGCTCTCTTGTCAACAGCCACGGGAACACCCTAGCCTTCATAGGTATTTTCCATCTCCAGAACCTAGCACGGTCCCGAGAGATCTCCGTATCCACGACTAAAGGTGTGACAGAAATCACCTTACACGCCTTTTTGACGGTAAATGTCCCATCACTCCAGCACAACAATCTCAACCTTCTGATGGCACACCTAGTACTAGAGAGACAAATAAACCCTTCAACTTTTTGGTCCGACAGCTCGATCACAAAATCATGAGTCCAAGAACCATCTCACCACATATCCGCAACGCATGCCGCTTTGTCCAATGCTAGAGGGAAAAGCATGGGTTACAAGTCACATAGGGCAGCCTCCTCAGACCAATCGTCCCTCCAAAAATGGAATCCACATCCAACCCCCAAAAGCGATGCATCGAGTCTGTTAGGAATAACAAGACCGAACAAAAACCTTTCCAAAAAGTGGTCAGTGAAACCATGACATAAACACGGGCGCATATGTTGGGTGACGCATAAATAGATCTCACCCGTCTAGAAAGTAGGTCGCTCCACCTCCCTATATCCTCATTACCCACTTCGCAAGCAACGCCTTGTTCATATCGCCAACCCGCAACACCCCAAGCCCTCACTCCTTGATTGGAGTAGTCACTCCTGACCACTCTACCAGTGCAAATCCCTTACCATCATGGGTCGACAAACAAAAGAATCACCACATCAATGCCTCCGACCTAGGGATGAGCATGGGCCGGGCTGGGTCGGGCCCTGAAGAGCCCAGGCCCAGGCCCATATAAAATTTCGAGCCTTGGGCCGGGCCCGAGGCCCGTATTTTTTTATTTTTAACGGCCCAAGCCTAAGCCCGGCCCAGTTTTCATGGGCCGGGCTTGGGCCGGGCCGGCCCATATAAAATATTAATGTATCAAGATTCAAGTACTTTTTCCATGTTTTTTATAACCAACATCTTATACTGCAAGTAGAATTGGTAACTAGACAAAGATGATCATATATGAGCAACTACGTTTTAAAAAATGTAGTAAAAGTTTAACTATAATTCTCATGAAGTGATCACTTTGCATTCGAGTTCAAGTTCATCGACCACACTGGCTTGGGTACCAAAAAATCAGACTTTTAGATAGAGTTAACTACTATCCAAATGCGAAGACAAGAGTATCTAGCCATACTTCTAGCTTGTCAGGACAGAAACATCTCAAACTTCATCCATATTAAAACTGAACCTTTATGCCCCTGAATACTAGAGAAAAATAATGCATGCGACAGGTATTACCATACCTTGTTTGTTACTGTAATTCTAGAACAGTTACATGGAGTGGTTACATGTAGTTATAATGACTATTATGCAGTTATGGTCCTCGAGATATGGCCCAGATCATGATGTCTTGATATATTTTTGGTAAAAGCCAAGCCATTTAATTGGCTTGGCAATTGAACATTTGGAATCATATCTTCAGAGATCAGTGTTCAATTGTCATCAATCATAATTGTTAAAAAGAAAAGGTACAAGTCCAGTACCCCTATTATGTATTTGCAGTGATACGGTCTATTTGCATCTACTATGTAAACAGAAATGAATGATTATACTTGAATCTGATATGCATATTAATATCAGTATCGTATTTTCATGCAGATATCTAAAGAACAATATATTGACTGGACACAAGTGATGGAGTTGTTATAGCTAACGGCCAAGAAATCAAGGTTTGGCCGAATACAGGCAGCTATTATAAATATCGTAGCAGATGTTAGAAAAGGTTAAGCACACCTGTGAAGTTGCGAATTTTGCCTAAACAATCCGTGCGGTGTACCGGTGCGTCCGACGGCTGCGGTAGATTGGTAGAGGCTACGGTCCACGGAGCCACACCAAGGAGGAGCGGCAACGCTTGTAAAGGAGGGGACGGAAGTCCGAAGCTGAAGGGTATGTCGTGTGCGAAGGAGAGGAGCCACGAGACGGCGACGCCTGCATTGCCGCCTTGCTGGGCGTTGGCTGGGGCTTGGAGGGAGGGAGGAGGTGCGTTAGGTTAGGCAACTTTGGCTGTTGTGTTTTTGGATATGGGAATCGAGAGAGTCAGGGCTCGGGTAACTACAGTCTCTCCAGTCTAATTGGAAGAGGCGGCAAGGGAATACGAACGGTTGGAATGGAGAGGGTCGGGTCTTTGGGCTTGAATCGGGTTGCCCAATCGGGCTTCATTCGGGCTGGGTCGTCGGGCCCTGTATTGGGCCTTCATTCGGGCCGGGCTTTCGGGCTAAGCGGGCTGGGCCGATTCAAGCCCGAGCCCGGCCCAGAAATATTTTGGGCCTGGATATTAGGCCCAAGCCCGGCCCGATGTAAACTTGGGCTTGGGCCGGGTCGGGTTTTTTGGGCTAGGCTTCGGGCTGGGCCGGGCCGGCCCAGCCCAATGCTCATCCCTACTCCGACCCCTTGCAAATGCCCAAAAGTAGCACTCTCGTGGAAAGGAAAAAAAAACAGAAATTATGGAAGAACAACCGTCACTAGAACCAACTACCCACCTCTCGAAAGGTATAAAGCCTTCCAGCCTGCCAACTTCTCAATAATTGGCAACCAATCAACCTAGTTGAATCTCCACACAGGTTGCCGCCTCTTCTAAAGCAAGGTTAAAGGGGACAAAAGCTGATTCTACCCAATTAACCTTCAATCCCAACACTGCCAAAAATATCCAACACCACCCTAATCGTCTTACATTCTGCCACACCCCCTTCAATGAAAAGATGGTGTCATCCGCATATTGCAAAACAGGACCAAAAGATCCTCCCTTTAGTAGCCATTGAAGAAACCACCACCTTCCGCAAGCCTCGTCATAACTTCCAACATATCTACCTATGAGAACAAACAAAAGGGAAGTCAATGGGCACCCCTGCCTCACCCCACTCTGCGGCTAAAAAAACCCCTTCCGTTTCCATTGACCAGCACCAAATGCAAGGAAGTGGTTATGCATATCTTCATCCAATCTAACCAGACGGTTGGGAAGCCCTCTAAACCAGCGGCACCCGGATAAATTTCCATCTCATTCAATCATACGCTTTCAAAAAGTCCACCTTCTGGAGGAATAAAGGGAGAATTGGCCTTTGGGTTATATAAAAGAGCCGTTTAATCAATTGATTATAGAAGGGTGGAGGGGCCATCTGATCATTAAAATTGGTATTATAATCATTTGTTTCCAGACAGCACGTTTTTGTCAAGCTAATTATTTAACATAAATATTTGCGGGGTTTTTAAAGGCAGAACTTCATTAGGCATTTTTTGAACTAATGCTGATAATCATCTTCCTTTGCTATAACGAGTATTATTTTACATATACAACAAGCTAGGACCTCAGCTTAACAACAAATGTGGTCTACAAGACCGCTGGGTCGCCTACATTTCCAAATCGGCTTTCTTGAGAAGATGTTTATACAATGGTTAGCTTGACCTAGTTGGTAAGTGGTTCATAAAGTTAAATCTTTTCGTGTCCCTTCGATTACGAAGTGGTCAACAACCCGCACAGATCGCAGCGGATCGGGAGATGAAGACGCTCTCCACTTGCTGGGGAACTTCCGGTGATGGCTCATAAGGAGGGGCGTCTTAGGTTCTGCATCCCAATTGTGATCAAGCTCCCATTCCTTTGGGACCTGCATTAGGATTAAGATAAGCACTCTTAAACTCTGAATCAACTTCAAATCATTTCACCTCAGTTCTAACATCTTTTGACATATATCGCAAATTTTCGGGCAACAAACATAACAATTCAGAAATTCCTAAGAACTACAATTGCAGTCGTACATTTACCTTGTCCACGGCAAGAGTATAGACTTCAAGGTCACCTTCTGGCTTGATATGGAAGCGGGTGAATGATTTATAATTTGCAATACGAAGAGATGAGAACGCTTCGTCAAAGTGTACGTGGAACCAATTGATGCATACGTAGAGGTAGCTCCCGAAGACCATGGAGACAACAGGGGTTGAAAATACCCAGAAGTAAAGGAAGACGGAGGCATAGTAGATCGAGGCTCTGCCACGAGAAAGTGAAGCTAGTCCATTCTTGCATATGGTGGTTCTGGTCACAGCCATAACCTGGACAAAATGATCTTTGGGTAACATGTCATGGATAAAAAAGAAAGGCATTTTTCATTATGAATAGCCTACTTACTTCTGGCACATCGAAAGCAGACATGAGATATTTTATACACGCAGGATAGAGTCCGAAGGTCCATTGTTCTATGCGATCCCGAAGTCCAGTCGGATCAGGAAAATGCTCACTTTCTGTAGCTCTATACCACTCATACAGTGTATGATAGCCTGAATAAGGGGTACACACAAGTGAAATTAAAATGGCTAACAAGGAACTGATGCATTTCAGCAAGTCAGATATTTTTGATATGAGGAATTAATGGCAGAAATTGCAATATCCCCATTAAAACAAGAACCCTTACCTGAGGTTGCCAGCAGGCCATGACGGATACATAATTCTATTCCTAGTTCCATTAGCACCATAAGGATAACTGCCGCAGTCATATGGGCGAAGAAATGGAGAATTCCAATTATAGCTCGCTTTTTTGGTGTTACTTTAGAAGGAACGAACAAATATGATGCAGTGGTCAAAATGAGAGTTCCTGAAAGAGATACATAGGAATATTGCAGCATGTGTGTGAATGCGCTCCATACAGTCGCAAGAAAGTTGTTTAGGTGGCCAGACCATGAATCTTCTTTTAAGATGTGATCTAACTTGCACTGCGTAAAATTGAAAACAAATTGCCATATAATTTAGACATTAAATTAGAATCTTTTTACGGCAAAAAGTAAGTAATGAATCAATATAACGCCTCTTCTAGCACTTAATCACAAGCACATGCATTCTTATGTACATTTTTATGTCCTGAATATCACAAGAACGATGTGAACAGAGATTTGCACCATGAAGAAAGAATATGCAGGTTACAAGTCTTTATGATGTCCACCTCCCTTGTGACCTTCATTCACACGGTTGCAGTTACCAAATTAAGCTGATCTGAAGTGTTTCCTTCAGATTATGTGAATTTCATTATAATAAGATCTTACTGAGGAAATGCTATTACCTTTTGCATCACCCTCTTATTACAAGCAATGGAAGACTTTCCATTTTAAAGGATCACCACGAGAGTGCAGTGATCATCAATCAAACATTAAAAAAACCTCAGTTGAAGCTACACGACTATAAAAAACACATGCACCTTGTATCAAAAAGAAGCTTGCAAGCATTTTAGATTCATACTCACATACACAATATTCAGTTTTAATGGTTCTCTCTAAAGATAACTGCACTTTTCACAACTACAAAGCTCGACAAAAAAACCAGCAGGGACCATGTTTAGAACCTTTCCTATACAGTATTTAGAAAACTACCTCAGACCACTGGTCCATCCAGTTTGTTGTGTCCTCGTACATGCTTTTAGAAAATGGATAGTTAAAGAGAGAGAGAGAGAGGGAGAGAGAGAGACGTTAACCTTCTTTTAAGAACCTTTCACACAAACTGCAAGTTGCATCTGATTTGGGCACAACTTTTGGTGACATGCTTTCCATATGAGTGCGTGTCTTACCAGGAAGCCGAGCGAATGGCATGAGTTTAAGGAGTATATCCCCTCGTAAATGATCATAAACTCTATCAAGAAATTCTTTCAGCTCAGATGCTGGCTGTGGGAATTTCTTGTAAAACCACCTTGACCAGTGTAGAGTTTTGTTTGTTTTTTTGAGAAAAGATGGGATGAACCTCCAATAGAGGCCCATTCAAAGAATATAAATACAAACAATAAAGGAATAATTACATACGTCAAGTTTCATATAGGGCATTGGCATGTCCAAGTACATTTTCGAAATAAAATCTCCAACCTCAAAGATAACCACATTTCTAGTTAGCCAAAGCGCCCAAATCAATGCACATGTCTGTCTGCCCTTCTCCAGATCATGACCAATGACTGGTAATCGAAGCTCAAAAAGAATCTTTATCACTCCACTTGACTCCACGAATGTTTGCACTATGCCATAAATCAACCGATCCAAGGTACTGAAAGAATATGTGGTCCACATCCGCTATTCCGCCTCCACACCTTTGACATCCATCCTCTATTTAACCTTGTAGGACCATATATGTAATTCATTCTCCCTGAAGGATTTCTAACAAAATCATCATGTTCAATAGTTTGCTTGTCTTCATTGTTTTTGTTGGGAAGAAAAACAAAAAAAAAGTGTAGGACTAAAAAAGTTGATCATGGATTCTGGTGCATCTCATCATTTATATGGAGATAGGGATCATTTTGCGTCATAAAGAAAGGATCTGTTCCTCCATGCAAATCATCTATCATTTTAGAAGGAACTCACCTCCCTATTATAGGACAAAAAATGCAGGTTATTGTCTATGACTCTACAGAATGGTTCATGCACTAGATTTTTCGATGCATCTATTGTCTATTAGTCAAATCACTATGGATCCACATTGTCGAGCCATTTTTTATTTCCCTTTTCTTATGTTTCAGGACACACTCATGGACAAGGTGATTGGATGTGGCTGTAAGCAAGGGGATCTCTATAAACTAGTTCAGTCTCCATATGCCAGTGCTTCTTTCATTCCTACTGGATCAACCTCTCAATACATGTAGCATCTTTGTTTTGACCACCTTCCTCTTCAGAAGTTGTGCCATATCCTTCCACAGATATCCTCTTGCCCCACATTTTAGTTCGAGGCATGCCAATTTTGGAAAAATCATCGGTCTACCTTTTCTGATCGTCAGAGTTGTAGTCACAATAGCTTATTTGAGTTAGTTCACTTTGATATTTGAGGTCTCAATCATGTCCATGACCAGGGGCACATGTTCTTTCTTGTAGCAGTTGATAATTTTTATAGATTGTCATGTGTTACTCAGAAGGATATAGAGACTAGATGGGAGCAATACTTCCATAAACTTTTCAATGGGGAAGGAAATAGAGAGATCACTTTGGGTGATCCAGCTAGTAGTGAAAGTTACTTAAATCATGCAAGCTATAGATGAATACAAAGAAAGGAAGTATATGAGGCTTTGAAGGTTATGAGACCTAGGAAATGTGTAGGACCGGATGACATCCCTGTAGAAGTATGGAGAGTTCTAGGTAAGCGCGATTTGGCTCGGCTTACGAATCTATTCAATGTTATTTGGCAAAGCAAGAAAATGCCTGAAGATTGGAGGAGGAGTATCGTGGTGCCTCTTTATAAGAATAAAGGAGGCATTCAAAATGGTTCAAATTACAGAGGTATCAAGCTAATGAGTCACACTATGAAAATTTGGGAACGTGTGATCGAAAGAAGGTTGAGACAAGTTTCCAACGTAAAAGAAAACCAATTCGGATTCACATCAGGTCGCTCAATTATTGAAGCCATCCATTTGCTGAGGAGAACAATGGAGATTTATAGATCTAAAAGGAAGAACCTCCATATGATCTTTTATTGATTTGGAGAAGGTTTATGATTCTGTCCCACGAGAGATATTGTGGAGAGTTTTGGAGAAGAGACAAGTACATGTCCTATACATTAACCTCATAAAGGACATGTATGATAGGGCTTTATCTTGTGTAAGGACCCCATCTGGGAAGACTGGCTATTTTGACATCAACATTGGTTTACATCAAAGTTCATCTTTGAGTCCATTTCTTTTTACTTTGATTATGGACGAGTTGACAAGTCACATTCATGATGAGTTACCTTGGTGTATATTATTTGATGTGATATTGTGTTGATTGACGAGACTAGAGATGGAGTAAATGAGAAGCTTGAGGTATGGATGAGTTGGAGAGTAAGGGGTTTCGCATAAGTAGGGCTAAGACGGAATATATGGAATGCACCTTTGATGGAAGCAATGGTGAAGGAATCGAGGTGAAGATTGTTGATGATAACATTCGGAAGAGAGATTCTTTTAGATATTTGGGATCTATTTTGCAACATGATGGGGAAATCGATGGAGATGTTACTAATAGAATAAATGCAGGTTGGCTAAAGTGGAGAGGAGCCTCAACTGTTCTCTATGATAAGAAAATTCCTTTAAAAATTAAAGGAAAGTTTTACAAAGCAGCCGTGAGACCTGGTATACTCTATGGATCTGAATGTTGGCCTGTGAACCATAAACATGTGTAGAGCTGTAGCAAAAATGAAAATGCTAAGGTGGATGTGTGGACACACACGTAAACATCGGATTCGGAATGATGTAATCAGAAAGAAAGTTGGTGTAGCTCCGATCGAGGATAAGAAGCGAGAAAACCGCTTAATATGGTTTGGACATTTGCAAAGAAGAACAATCGATGCACCAGTCAGGAGATGCGAGTGTTGGGATGTTGAGCCGGCTAAGAGAGGGCGAGGACGGCTCAAGAAGTGCTGGAAAGAGACTATACGAAGGGATCTTAGTTTTGTGGATATAAGCTTGGGATTGACCCAAGATAGATCTGAATGGAGGCGAAGAATCCATGTAGCCGACCTTAGTTAATTGTGGGAAAAGGCTTTGTTGTTGTTGTGTCATGTGTTTTTCTTTTGAAAAACAAGTTTGAGGCCGACTCTGTTATTCAATCTTTTATTCATGAAATAAAGAATATTTTCTGTTACTATCAAATATGTTCGCTCTTACAATGCCTTAGAGTTATGTATTTTATAGCTTTTGCAGTTCGTGAGGTCCCTTCACATTATACACTAGACTTCTTGTGCATATGCTTCCCAACAAAATAGTGTTGTTGAACCCAAACACCGTATTTACTTGATGTGACCAAGATCATAATTGCGCTCTCTTTTTGGGGTGATACGACTCTCACTACTTGTTATTTGATGAATCGTATATCGTCCTCTGTGTTGAGTGAGAAGATTCTTTTTTCAATTGCATTTCCCGAAAAGTATTTTTTATTTCTTACACCTCGTGTCTTTGGATCCATACCATTTGTTCATCATCGGACTCCTGGTCGTGACAAGCTTTCCCCAGAGCTGTCAAGTGTGTTTTTGTGGGCTACTCCCGAACCCAGAAGGGGTACCAGTGCTTTAATCATGTTCGACGGAAGTAGTACTTCCGGTTAATGACATCTTCTTTGAGTTAGTCATGCATTTTTCTCCTACATGTAAGAGGTTGACTTTGTCTGTGACTCTGGAGAGGTCTACATGCCTTCTCCTTCTCCTATGCCGCCACCACCTCTAGTAGTAGTTCCTCCTACGTACCATCACCTCTTACTATGGTTGTTACTCCACCCCCACCTCCTAGTAACTTGACTTAGTTTTTATCACACTTTTACCATGGCTCGAGATTTCACGATATATCGACGATATATCGATATCGACATGGGACCGATATTGGAATGTATATGGCGATATCCATGCTTTTTTCAGTCATATCCTGACAAATGTTTGTCGATAGAGATGATATTTTGGCGATATATCGTTGACATATTGCATCAACACCATGTCGATATGGTATCAATATTGATATTTAAAACCTTGAGTTTTACATTCACATGTCGCGTTCTGTACACTCTTCTCATGGGAATTCCGTCATCGAGTACACCCCAGGTATGTTTTAAACACTTTATTTCTACTGATGGTATACAATAGGCTACTTTACAAGAAGAGCAGGTGCCTATTCAAGAGGCTACTTTACTAGAAGAGCAGGTGCCTCTTTAATAGGTCACGGATGGTACAAATGATCTTGGTGTGCCCATTGGTCTCCGGAAGCAGAGGCGTTCGTGTGCCATGTATTCTCTCGTTGTTCATATTCTTTGAGACATCTTTCAGAGGATTTCAGGAGGTTTGTCGTGGGTCTATCAACTGTCGAGATCCCACGAACATACTAGGAGGCTGTGCGTGACAGTCAGTGGTGTCATGCTATGAAGGAGATGGTCTCACTATAGTTGTGTGGCACATGGAGCTTGATCATTGCCCCTACATTGCCTTATGTAGTTGGATGCAAATGGTTGTTTACAGTGAAGCATCGTACAGATGGCAGTGTTGATCATTACAAGTCTAGACTTGTGGCTTGTGGGCTCACCCAGATTTATGGAGTGGACTATCACAATACGCTAGGGGTGTCTATTGATCTCTGTCTTGATGAGCTCAACTCCGGCTCAGCTCGGTAAGAGCTCGTGAGCCAAACTCAAAATCTTATCGACCCCAAGCTCGAGTTTGGTTTATAGCTTGTTATGATTATCAGTCGAGCTTGAGTTGGGCTGTGCTAAACTCGATAACTCGATAAGAGCATGAACTAGGAACATGTTTAGCCCCACATCGGTTGAGCTCGAGAAGTGAAGGGGACAAAGCAATTATATATACATACCATCTCCTCACTTGTACAAAACATACTTTTCTTGATTTTTTGGCCAATATTTGATATGCGGGATATCGACCTACATGATATTGAATTAATTTTTTAGGGAAGGGCCCTCCAATAAGCTTGTTTCATACTTACTTGGACCATAACTCTTTGAACTCGGCTCGTTAAAAGGGTCGTGAGCCAGCTCGAACTCGATGAGTTCGAGCTCGAACCAACTCTCCAGGGCTCAAACTTTATCGAGCATGAACTTGAACCCAGCTTTTCTTATCGAGTTCGAGCCCAAGTTGAGGTCAACTCGACTTGTTGGGCTCGATAGACAACCCTACAATACGCTTTCTCCTGTGACACGTCATTCTACACTTTGGATCCTTCTCTCTATTGCAATGCGATGAGACTGGTCACTATCCCATCTTTATGTGAAGAATGTATTTTTATATAGTGATCTGCAGAAAGAATTCTACATGCAACAACCACCTGGGTTCACTACTAAAGGAGGGCGTTAGAAAATTTGCAGACTTCGTAAGGCTATCTATGGCCTTAAGCAAAGTCTCAAAGCATAGTTCCAGAAGCTCTCGGACCAGATAGAGCAATGTGGCTTCACAATGTAGACTACAAACCATTCATTGTTTGTTCAAAGGACTAAGAGAGGTATGTTGTTATATTGGTCTATGGGATGATATCATCATTATTAGATGAGATGATGTGCATGGTATTAGTATAGCTAAGTTGTTCCTTGGACATCAGTTTATAATCATGAACCTTGGTGATTTACGATACTTCCTAGGGCTAGAATTTAGTAGGAACCAACGGATCTCGTGATGACCCAGAGAAAGTATGTTACTGATCTCCTCTCAGAGACAAGCATGGTAGATTGCCCCATGACCACTACTCCCATGGACCCTAGCATGAAACTATACAATAATGATACATAAGAGAGATAAGAGAAGATACAAAGAGCTCATTAGGAAGCTCCTCTATGTGATCACTACAGGACAAACATCTCCTTAGTTGTAAGCAAAGTTAGGCAGTTTATGGAGCAACCAAGATAGGAACACATAGATGCAATTTACATGATACTAAGGTATCTGAAGTCTTCTTAAGGTATTGGATTGCTCTTTTAGCAAAGGGGCATCCCTTGCCAAGACCCAGAAGGGCTTCATCTCCACTTATGACGTTAGCTAAGGGGAACAAACAACACATGTTTTCATCAAAGCTAACCAGAGGGGTCATTTTAGAGGTATTGTTCCAAGCTAAGCATGCTTGACATTTTGTGCTTCATTATGAGGGGAATGTTAAGAGTTATTTTAGCTTTTCCTATTCTATGTATTTTCTTTTCTTTTCATTCTATTATGTAAATTACCCAACAGGGTTTCTCCTCTCTATATAAGCGAACCCTAGGGTCTCATGATTTAGCAATTCATTGTTTTATCTGTACAAATCTCACAAAGAGAAATTATTTACATAGGTGGATATTTATATAGACATATGGAAAAGGATACTTCAAGCTATGGTAGTATCCATGGGGGTCATGGATTCAAGGATAGAAATGAGAAGTCAATCTGGATTTTATAATGACATGCCATTTTCATAAAAACTCAACCATGGCCGATCCCAAGCCCGGGTAAATGAGGGTTGTGTTATGTAGCCGAAAACCCAACGTAAAATAATGGGAGATAAATTCCTAAATAGTTTTTCCAATTGAGATCACTATTTAGGAATTTACCTCAAGATAGTTGGATTTTCAACATGGATTTAAGCAAACATTTGGATTTTGTAGCGGCATTCCCTACTAGTGGCGCATTGCATTACCCAAATGAAATGAGAAGTTGGCAAGGGTCAATATTCTTTGTTCTCTCATGGAAGGTTGGATTATTAGCTATGAACAGAGCTGCTTGATTATCACATTTGAGGTGCATGGGAAGAGAGGCACCTCAATAATTAGGTCAGTCAGGACGGACTTAACCCACATCATTTAAGTGCTACCTTGGGCCATGACCCTATTTTCTGATTCAACGCTGGATCGAGCAACAACTATTTGTTTATTACCCTTCCACGAAACCATCGAGCTACCAAAAACACAGTAAAGCCTTAAGTGGACTTCATGTCCTTGGGCACCCAGCATAATCCGCATCTGCACATCCAGTAACCATGAGAAATGTATCTCTTCTGAAAAGAAGGCATGCACCAAGAGAAGATTTCAGATATCTCAGGATCATGCAAACTGCATCCATGTAAGCATGTATGGGTTGCTCCGTAAACTGGTTGACTCTACTCATAACAGATGATATATCAAGCCTGGTAATAGTAACATATAACAACTTCCCTACTAGCTCTCTGTGTCATCTCGTATCCCATAGAGCCTAGCATTAAGATCCATTGGTGTAGTGGCAGGTCTGCATCCTGTCATGCTTGTCTCAAATAGAAGATCAGTAACATACTTCCTTTGCGTCATAACCATGCCCTGCTGATTTCGTGCAAACTCCAAGCCAAGGAGGTAACGTAGCTTGCCAAGGTCCTTGGTCACAAATTGTTGTCCAAGGAAATCATTAGCTGCCTGAATGTCATGTTCATCACTTCCACTAACAATGATGTCATCAAAATAAACCAGAACAATAACAGTACCTCTCTGAGTTCTCTTAACAAAAAGAGAAGGATCTGTACTAGATATGAGAAACCTCTTCTGTTCCATCAACTCTGAGAGCTTCTGAAACCAAGCCCTCGGACTCTGCTTCGGCACACCATACTGGACTTCCCCTCAGAAGCAAACCCTAGTGGCTGCTGCATGTAAACTTCCTCATGCAAATCTTCATACAAGAATGCATTCTTGACATCTAATTAGAAAAGCGGTAAGTCACATATCACTACAATAGCAATAAAAATCCGCAGCATAGAGTAACACGCAATAGGAGAAAAAGTATCATGGTAATCCACCCATAGGTTTGAGTGAACTCGGGAGCAACCAATTTGACCTTATATCTGTCCACAATGCCATCAACTTAGTGTTTCATAGTAAACACCCACTTGCTGCCAACAACAGATACACTAGGACAACATGTACAACACTCCACATACCATGAGACTATAACGCTGACATCTCCTCTTCCATAGCTAGACACCACTGGATACTCTGCAATGCCTCATGGTATGATCGTGGTATCTCCACAGTCGAAAGACCCACAACAAACTTCAGAAAATCCTCAAAGAATCATGTCCGAGAGACATGGAAGCAAGATGATACATAGTGCATGCACGCCTCTTCCTCCGTAATGCAATAGATACATCTAGGTCCTCATCTTCCTCACTAGCAGGGACTGAATCATCTACAACATCCTGCACGTTAAGCTGCACACGCGAATCACCAGTGCCATCAGTAGAACTCAAATGCTCAGAACATACCTGGGGCGTGCAGGATGATGGAGGAGGCACATGAGCACGAGGTCGATGCTGATAAACCTGTGAAAAGAAAGTAGGTGTGGTAGGTGGCGCATGTGGTGGTGGCGGTGGAAATGGATGTGGCAGACGAGGTGGAGATGGTGGAGTAGAGCCTATAGTAGACGAACTTGGAGGTAGAGGCATACATTCCTCTTCTCCGTACTCCGAAGAAATGAGCTTGTCACCTATAGGATAGAAATACATAATAGACTCAAAGAAGGTGATGTCAGCACTAACATAATTGTTGGAGAAAATAAGAGCACTTGTTATTTCTGAGAACCCTAGGCTCTCTTTTATAGTAGAGAGGCCTATGGGTAAATTACATCAAGTAGACAACCAAAAAGGAAAATAAGAAAGAGACACATATAAAATATGAAAATACAAATATCTTCACACTCCCCCTCAAGCTGGAGCATAGATATCGATCATGCTCAGCTTGGATGAACACTTCTGGAATGATCCTCTGGGCAGTGGCTTGGTGAAGATGTCTGCGATTTGCTCTCCAGAGCAGACATGAGAAGTACAGATCAGGCCCTTCTGAATAAAGTCTTTGGTGTAGAGGCAATCCACCTCAATATGTTTTGTTCTCTCATGGAATGCAAGGTTGTTTGTAATGAATAGGGCATCCTGGTTATCACAGTGTAACTCCATGGGTAGAGGGATCTCTACATGTAGATCACATAACACTGCTCGGACCCACATCATTTCTGTACTAGCTTGAGCCATAGCCCTGTATTCGGACTCAACACTTGATCTTGCTACAACAGTTTGTTTCTTGATTTTCCAAGAAACGAGGGAAGTGCCAACAAATATTGCAAATCCTGAAATTGATTTCCTATCCTTAGGACAACCTGCATAATCTGCGTCAGCATATGCGGATATAGAGAGTGTGTCTCCTTTCTTGAATAGAAATCCTGAGCATGGAGTTGATTTCAGATACCTCAATATCATATGTAGTGTGTACATACCATATACCTCTAGACGTCTTCTGCATACACAACATACACCATGATAGCGACAATACCTCTAGACGTCTTCTGCACAAATAAGGAATGGTCTGCATTTGACCTCTTGAAGCCCTGTCGTTCAATCAGTCTTGAAAGCTTTTGAAACCACGCTCTAGGACTCTGTTTAAGATCATATGGTGCCTTATGGAGTCTACAAACCTGGTCACAATCCCCCTCAGCAGCAAATCCCGAAGTCTGCTGCATATAGACCTCCTCGTGTAGATCTCCATATAAAAATGCATTTTTCACGTCAAGCTGAAATAACAGCCAATCTCGTGCTACAACAACTGCAAGAAGGACACGTAAAGTAGAATGTCGAGCAACTGGAGAGAACATGTCCAAGTAATCAACCCCATAAGTCTGAGTAAAACCACGTGCCACGAGCCTTGCCTTGTACCGGTCAAGGCTTTCATCGACATGGTATTTAATAGTAAACACCCACTTGCAGCTAACAATAGACTCTCCGGGAAGTGGAGAAACAAGTGTCCAAGTTCCACGGGATTGCAATGCGGCCATTTCTTCTTCCATAGCAAGACGCCATTTGTTGTCTTGGAGTGCCTCCTGGTAATTGCGTGGAACCTCTACTGCAGATAAGGCTACCTCAAATCTTTGGAAATCACCCGTCAGACGATGAAAAGAGACATGCGAAGCAAGTGGATAGGAAGCACAAGTACGCCTTTCCTTTCTAATAGAGATAGGCACGTCCAAATCTCCATGATCATCATCCTGCTGCGTTTCCTGCATCAATAGATCCTCAGACTCATCGTTAGAAATCAAGTTATCAGAACCAATCTGAGGGCTGCTGGATGACGGGCCATGGCCTTGAGCAGCGGAGGACCGACGAGTATAGTACTTTGGTAACGGTGGGACAATGGTAAGTGGAGGTGGTAAAGGTGGAGGTGACGGTATGACAGGAGGAGGTGGTGGAGGAGATGTCATAGAAGGTAACTGACTCATAGGAGGTGGCACGAAGACCTCAGTATCAGAATGGGAAGTAGTCATTCGATCACCTGTAGGAAAGAAAAACATCACAGATTCAAAGAATGTGACATCGGCGCTAACAAAATATTTTCGACGCATCGGATCAAAGCAACGATAGCCCTTCTGTGTCCTGGAGTACCCGACAAACACACATTTGATAGCCCTGGGAGAGAGCTTATCAAGACCTGGCACCAACTGATGGACAAAACTAACACAGCCAAAGACACGGGGTGGACGAGAGAACAACTCCTTCTCAGGAAAGGCTAGAGAGAGAGGACTTTTCTCACCCAAGACAGATGAGGGTATGCGATTTATTAAGTAGCAAGCTGTGAGAACCGCATCACCCCAGAATGAGTTCGGAGCATGACTCTGAATAAGTAAGGTTATAGTGATATCCAATAGATGGCGATGTTTCCGCTCTGCAACACCATTTTGTTGTGAAGTGTATGCACATGAAGTTTGATGGATTATACCACGAGATGAAAAGAACAAGGACAAAGTTCTAGTATAAAACTCCAAGGCATTGTCAGACCGCACAATTTTCACAGAAGAAGAGAAAACATTTTGAACTTCATTGATAAACATTTGAATCACATCTCCTGCTTCAGATTTATTCTTCAATAAAAACACCCAAGACAAACAGGAGAAATCATCTACTGCAACAAGATAGAACATGTGTCCCTGGTGGTCAGGAGCACGACTGGGACCCCAAATATCAATATGGACTAACTCGAACAAGGAGCTACTGCTCCGACTCTAACGACTCGGGAAAGTAGACCGATGATGCTTTCCCAACTGACACACTTCATACTGGAAGGACGACTTCGGAGAAATCTGGGGCAAAACATGACACATCTTCTGAAGAGGGAGATGACCAAATCGATGATGCCAGGTATATGGAGAGTCTGATCCTATAGAATGGAGAGATGCATCGACATAGGGAGTATGGACCAGATGATAGAGACCATTCTGCTCACGGTCATGCCAATCACCTTGCCCGAGGGTATGTCCTGAAAAACAAGAGACGATGAGTCAAAAATAGCTCGACAGTTCAAATCCTTTGTAATCTGGCTAATGGATAGTAAGTTCATAAAGAAATCAGGAGCATATAACACATTCTGCAGTCTCATGGAAGGTGTCAGGTTAACCTCCCGCTGTCATGTGATCGGGGAATGTGTCCCATTGGCTATCACCACAGTTCATCCTGAAGAGACCGATCTATGTGCAATGAGCTTCTCTTTGTCCCCACAAAGATGATGTGTCGCTCCAGAATCCATAATCCAGTTCGTAATCATAGATCCATCACAAGAAGTGAGAGCATAAGAACTACCTCAGGTACTGGCTGTGGCAGGTGAACTGGCAGAGGCAGAGACGGCCACATCTGACTGACCTCCAAGAGTTGTATCAGGAGGCATGATATTCCTCAGTCTGGCAACAAGATCATCGAATCGCTGGTCCAACGAGGAAGGTGCAGGGGACTCAACTTGTTCTGCTACCCGAGCCGATGCAGGAAAACCATGCTTAGAGTAGCATGTATCCTCAGAGTGACCACGACGACGACAATAACTGCATGGTTGACGAATCTGACCCCCACGACCCGGGGGCCACGACCACGAAAGGTAGAGGAGCCCCCTCTTCCTCTGGAGGTTGCTATCGTTGAAGGTGTCTGGCTGGCACTCGAGCTTGGGACAGTAATTCGACTCAATCGGCGGAAAGCTTCCTCCATAGGAGGAATAGTGGCGTCAGCAAGAATCTGAGATCGGACAACATCGTACTCTGGATCAAGAGCAGCCAGGTCTACACCTACCATGGTAGCATTCCTGTATGTCTTCCGCTGCTCAGGAGTGGCCGTCAACGGCATGAAGCTATGGAGCTTCTCAAACATCCCTCGTAGGGATGTGTACAGTGTGTGAAAGGGGCGCCCATTCTGTTTGACTGTAAAGATATCATGTTGCAACTGAAGTATCTTCGTCTCGTTCCGCGCCTGCGAATATGTCGCTGCTAGAATATCCCACATAGCCTTAGCCGTGGGATGATGTAATACATCGTTGGCGATCTCTATCGTCAACGTCCCAGATAGCCAGACTTTGACATACGCATCATCTACCTCCCACGAGGCATTCACCCCAGTCTTCTCCATCGGCTCTTCTTTGGTAAGAATGTTCTTCTTACCATTCGACTTCATCAGGCTCATAAACTGCATAGCCCAGAGCTCATAATTTGTCCCGTCCATTTTCATAATAGGCGCCGAACCTCTGAATGCGCCAGTGGCGGGTACATCGACCTTGTTCTCAGACATACTGCCGAAAGAAGACTGCTACGGGTGCAACAAATCAAAGTTTATCTGTCTACACAGACATATATGGGTTTGGGTGCACGTGTAGACTCATGCACACCAACCCATCAATCAACGACGAAGCTGAGGCGGCGTGCACATAGAGACAGCATGCGAGTAGCGAGACGAAGCTGATGCGCGCGCGAGACAAGTGCAATGTGCGCGTGAGGAGGGCGAGCACGCTATACGCGAGGAGGGCGAGCGTACTGTACGTGAAGAGGGTGCGTTGTGCGCGCAAGAAGGACGAGCATGCATGCGCGATGAGCGCGCTGTGCTCGTGTGCGGAGCCCTAGCTGTGGAGGCGTACTAGGCTGCAACGCCTGCGAAAGGGCAAGGGCACGCGCGCGAGACGAGGGAGGGGGAGGCGACGCGCAAGGAGAGGGTTGGCGGTAGGGTTAGGGTTTTTGGGAATCGAGAGCTCCGATCTAGGACCGCCGCTCTGATACTATGTTGGAGAAAATAAGAGCACTTGTTATTTCTGAGAACCCTATGCTCTCTTATATAGTAGAGAGACCTATGGGTAAATTACATAAAGTAAACAACCGAAAAGGAAATTAAGAAATAGACACATATTAAATATGAAAATACAAATATCTTCACAATAATACCTTCGTCGAACATGGTCAAAGCAACGGTATCCCTTCTGGGTCTTCGAATACCCAATAAATACACACTTGACAACTCTAAGAGAGAGCATATCAAGACCTGGGGACATCTAATGAACGCAAGCAACAGACCCAAAAACTCGAGGTGTAAGAGAGAAAAGATCCATCTCGGGAAACACGATCAACAACGGAAACCTCTCCCTGAGGACTGTAAGAGTAATCGATACTCTGTTATATTATTCCATAGAGCCCTCGGGTCTCTTATATAGGGAGAAAACCCTTGGGTAAATTACAGAGTCTTACAAAATATAAATAGAAATTACGGAACAATAAAACGTAACATATATATAAGTCTCTACACTCCCCCTCAAGATGGAGCATAGATATCTATCATGCTCAGCTTGGAAGAACATCTCTGGAAAGGTCCTCTGAGCAGTGGTTTGGTGAATATGTCAGCCGTCTGATCCTCTGAACTGACATGAGAGGTGGAAATGAAGCCCTTCTGAATCATGTCTCTAGTAAAATGACAATCCACCTCGATGTGCTTTGTTCTCTCGTGAAAGAACGGCTTATTGGCAATAAACAATGCTGCCTGATTGTCACATTGGAGATTCATAGGCAAGGGGACATCTACAGTCAAATCTCCTAAGACTGCTCTAACCCACATCATTTCTGCAGTTGCTTGTGCCATGGCTCTGTACTCGGATTCCGCACTGGACCTCGCCACAACAGTCTGTTTCTTGCTTTTCCAAGAAACTAAAGAGCTTCCTATAAAGATAGCAAATCCAGAAGTGGATTTACGATCCCTTGGACATCCTGCATAA
The DNA here is from genome assembly GCA_037367405.1 of Ottelia alismoides. NCBI lineage: Eukaryota > Viridiplantae > Streptophyta > Magnoliopsida > Alismatales > Hydrocharitaceae > Ottelia > Ottelia alismoides. Next base: position 778,897 of record JAZKJV010010505.1, on the reverse strand, counting down.
TCTGCATCTACACAAGCTGAAATAGATAGATCCGTATCTTTCCTAAATAGCAACCCTGTGCCTGGGGAAGACTTCAGATATCTCAATATCATATACAAGGCATCCATATGAACTTGCCTTGGCTGCTCCACAAATTGACTCACCCGGTTTACTGCAAAGGCAATATCCGGTCGAGTTATAGTAATATATAAGAGCTTACCCACCATCTCTCTGTACCTTCTTTTGTCCACCTCCTCGGTATTATCATCGTACAACTTCATGCTTGGGTCCATAGGTGTACTTGAAGGTCTGCATCCAGTCATTCCTGCTTCAGCTAGCAAGTCCGTGACATATTTTCTTTGAGTCATCACCATTCCTTATGCATTTCGTGCAAACTTCATCCCCAGAAAATATCGTATCGTGCCCAGATCCTTCGTAATGAACTGGTTTCCCAACAGGGACTTGGTTATCTCAATCCCCTGAGCATCATCTCCTGTGACCAAGATGTCATCAACATATAGTCATAACAACAACTGTACCTCTAGGGGTCTTCTGGATGAACAATGAATGGTCCGCAGTTGATCTCCTGAAACCCTGTTTTTCAATTAGCTGAGACAGCTTCTGGAACCATGCTCAGGGACTTTGTTTAAGGCCATAGATAGCCTTATGAAGTCTGCACACCATCTGAGTCTCCCCCTCAGCAGCAAATCCTGGTGGCTGCTGCATGTAGACTTCCTCCTGTAGGTCTCCATACAAAAAAGCATTCTTGACGTCAAGCTGAAAAATGGTCCAGTTACGTACCACAGCAACAGATAGGAGGATGCGAAGAGTGGAGTGTCTAGCCACTGGTGAAAAAGTATCCAAGTAATCTACCCCATATGTCTGGGTAAATCCCCGTGCTACAAGTCGTGCCTTGTACCTATCAAGACGTCCATCCGCATGATATTTCACCGTAAAGATCCACTTGCAACTCACCACGGGGGCACCTGAAGGAATGGGAACAAGAGACCAAGTCCCTCGAGACTGCAGAGCACGCACCTCCTCTTCCATGGCTAGACGCCAGCAATCAATCTTCATGGCATCTTGATAGGTCCGTGGAATCTCAACAGACGAGACAGCAGCTACAAACTTCTGGAAGTCCCCATTGAGACGATGAAATGAGACTTGAGAAGCAAGCGGGTACGAAGCACACTGTCGCCTTGGCTTCCTTTGAGCTATAGGCCGATCAAGATCATCTATGACTGGCGGATCCTCCTCCTGTTGTAAAGACTCCTGCACCGGTGCATTGGCTAATCCATCATTAGTGGTAACATCAGAACATACCTGAGGCGTGCTGGATGGTTGGCATGTAGCTTGAGCTGGCCCTGTTCGCCTTGTATAGAACTTAGGAAATGGTATAATTGGAGGTGGTGGTGGTGGTGGAGGTGGATTAGAGGATTGACTCAGACTTGGAGGTGGAGGCACATAGACCTGAGAGTCCGTGGATGTGGAGGAGATCAGTCTGTCACCTGCAGGGGAGAAGTACATGACTGGTTCGAAAAAGGTAACATCAGCACTCACATAGTATTTGTTATGAATAGGATCATAACAACGATATCCTTTCTGTGTCCTGGAGTAGCCCACAAAAACACACTTGATAGCCCTAGGAGAGAGCTTATCAAGTCCTGGAGATAACTGGTGGACAAACGCAACAGTACCAAAGACCCGAGGTGTAAGTGTAAACAAATCTTTGTCAGGAAATAGAAGAGAGAAAGGAGACTTTTCGCCAAGTACAGTTGTAGGCATGCGGTTAACCAGATAGCATGCTGTAAGGATATCATCCCCCCAAAAGGATAAGGGTGCGGAACTTTGAATAAGTAATGTGCGAGCAATATCAAGAAAGTGTCTATGCTTTCGTTTTGCAACACCATTTTGTTGAGATGTGTATGCACATGTGGTTTGGTGAATAATACCTTTAGAAGAAAGGAAGCGAGCAAGAGAACGTGTGCAAAATTCCAAGGCATTGTCAGTACGCACATACTTAACAGTAGACGAAAAAACATTTTGAACCTCATTAATAAGATTTTGAATAACACTTCCTGCTTCTGATTTATTTTTGAGAAGAAAAGTCCAGGACACTCTAGAAAAATCATCAACAACAACTAGATAAAACCTGTGCCCCTGATGATCTGGGACACGACTGGGACCCCAAATATCTATGTGAAATAACTCAAATGGAGAGCGACTGCTCCGACCCTGACGACTGGGGAAGCTGGACCGATGGTGCTTCCCTAACTGACATGCTTCACAACGAAAAGACGAACCCAGAGATATCTGAGGCAGGAGGTGGCGCATTTTCTGTAGTGGCAGGTGACCAAATCGAAGATGCCAGGTATATGGTGAGACGGAGCCCTGAGAATGTAGTGAGACTCCAGCATACGAGGTCCATACAAGACGATAGAGGCCATTGTGCTCAGAACCACAGCCAATCACCCTGCCCGTTAGTATGTCCTGAAAAATAACAGAAGATGGATCAAATATAGCACGACAATGCAAATCTCTAGTAATCTGACTAATGGATAATAGATTCATAGAGAATTCTGGTGCATGTAAAACATTTTGTAAGTGCATAGAGGGCAGCAAATCCGTCTCCCCCTGACCGACGATCGGGGAATGAGTACCATCAGCAATGAGTACAGAGCGACCAGGCTGAACAGCTCTATAGGACTGCAGGATATCTCTATCATGACATAGATGATGGGTGGCTCCAGAATCAACAATCCAACCTGTGAGATCATGGTTATGATATGAGACCGGAGGACTACCTGAGGCAGTGGCAGAGGCAGATGTACTGGCAGATGCCGAAGCGGCAATATCAGAGGCGTCAGCACCCTCTGACGATGACTGTGGCATGATATCACGAAGCCGTGCCACTAGCTCCTCGAACCTGTGATCTGGAGTAGATGCTGGTGGACCCTGGACATGATCCGCGACCCGTGCAGAAGGAGGAAAGCCATGCTTAGAATAGCACGTATCCTCCGAATGACCAGTACGACGACAGAATGAGCATGTAGACCGTACACGACCTCCTCGGCCACGTCCACCACTTCCTCTGCCACGAAATGAGGACGAACCACCACGTCCCCTGGAAACTGCCATTGCTGATGGAGGTGCAGTCGCTGTATTCGATGGAACAGGTACACGACTGAGCCTCCTGTATACTTCTTCCATCGGTGGGATGGTGGCATCTGCAAGGATCTGAGAGCGTGTTGCCTCGTACTCAGGGTCAAGGGCAACGAGTAATACGCCAACCATAGTGGCGTTGCGGAACATCTTCTGTTGTTCCGGCATGGCTGTGAGCGGAATGGTGCTATAGAGCTTCTCGAACATTCCACGAAGCGACGTGTACAGTGAATGAAGAGGCCTCCCATTCTGCTTCGTGGTAAAGATATCATGCTGCAACTGGAGCATCTTCGTCTCGTTGCGTAACTGAGAGTACGTCGTGGCCAAAATATCCCACATCGCCTTGGCGGTAGGCTGATGGAGGACATCATTCGCTATCTCCGTCGTGAGCGTTCCTGAGAGCCAAACCTTGGCATACGCATCATCGGCCTCCCATGAGGCATATATTCCTGTCTTCTCTGGCGGTTCATCCTCGGTAAGAATATGCTTCTTACCACACGACTTCATGAGACTGAGGAACTGCATAGCCCACAGTTCGTAGTTTGTCCCATCCATTTTGACGATTGGTGTCGAACCTTTGAAGGCACCTATGGCGGGCATATCGACCTTTTGTTCTGACATACTACCGGGGAAGAACAACTAGTGATAAACCAAGAAAATGTTGTCTACCAAGACCTTTGAGGATTCAAGTGCATATGTAGACGTTATGCACTTGAACCCAACATCTATCCGAGACCGACCGAGGGAGAGGCGCCCCGGTGGCGAGTAGAGGCTGTGGAAGCCTCTACCGAGGAGAGACGGCGGCTGGGGGGGTCCCGGCGACGGGGCTGGGCGGCGCGGGTGGGTTCCCGGCGGCTGGAGGCCGGGGGCGGAGAGAGAGAGCCGGCGGGAGGGCTAGGAGCCCCGCAGGAGGGCTGGAAGAGCCGGCTGGAGGCTGGCGGCGGCGGACTGGGGGTTCGACGGCGGGGGGGGGGGGGGCGGCGGGTGGAGAAAACCCTAGGGTTAGGGTTTTGGCTCTGATACCATGTTAGAGTAATCGATACTCTGTTATATTATTCCATAGAGCCCTCGGGTCTCTTATATAGGGAGAAAACCCTTGGGTAAATTAAAGAGTCTTACAAAATATAAATAGAAATTATGGAATAATAAAACGTAACATATATATAGGTCTCTACAAGGACGAATGAGGGCATACGATTCACTAGGTAACAAGCAGTAAGAACCGCATCCCCCAGTATGAGTGAGGAGCACAACATTGGATCAAGAGAGTCCTAGTAATATCCACAAGGTGGCGATGATTTCGTTCAACCATCCCATTTTGTTGGCACGTATACGCACAAGATGTCTGATGCACGATACCATATGTTCTAAGGAATTAAGAGAGTTGGGTACCGTAAAATTCTAGTGCATTATCTGAACGAATATACTTGACATTTATAGAAAAAAACATTCCTTATTTCATTAATAAAAGATTGAATAACAAGACCATCATTAGACTTGCTCTTAAGAAAATGGACCCAAGACAATCTAGAGAACTCATCAACAACAACGAGGTAAAACCTATGTCCCTTATGGTTTAGGACACGACTTGGACCTCAAATATCAAAATGAATTAACTCAAACAGAATATGACTACTTCGACCCTGATGACTCTAGAATGTTGACTGATGATGCTTCCCAAGCTAGCATGCCTCACACTGAAGAGTAGTGCAAGGAGAAATCTGTGGAAGAACATGACACAACTTTTGCAGAGGAAGAAGACCAAATCGAAGGTGTTACACATAGGGAGAAACATATCCAGTGCTAAGAGAAGAAGCACTGGCATATGGAGATTGCACCAGACTGTAGAATCCTCCTTGCTTACGACTAGATCCAATCACCCAGCCTGTAAGAATGTCTGAAACACAAGAGCAGATGGGCCAAATATGGCATGACAATGTAAATCCTTGGTGATTTGACTAAAGGATAGTAAATTAATAGAAAATTCATGAGCATAGAGAATATTTCGGAGTCGCATTGCAAGGGTTACAGAACATTTTGGAGTCGCATTGCAAGGGTTAATTGCACCTCCCCTGAGCAGTGATGGGAGAGTGTATCCCATCAGCTATGACTACTGATCTTCCTGACTGAGCCAGACTGTAGGTGTTAAACTACCCTCTATGACCACAAAGATGATGGGATGCTCCTGAATCCATAATCCACTCTGACAAATCTGTCATGTAACAACTGGTAAGAGCGTATGCTATACCTGATGTGGATGTTGATGCTGAGGCGGATACCTTTGATGATCCTGAAGGAGAACTGGGTGACCTCGGAGCATGCATGATCCCCTGAGTCGCACAACAAGTTCATCAAATATCTGATAAAAAGCAAGCGAAGGACCCCCAGCCTGCTGAGTCTGCTTTGCAACTCGTGCAAAAGCAGGAAAACCATGCTTGGAATAGCATGTTTCCTCAGAATGACCTGACCAATGGCAGTAAGAGCATGGCTGGCAAGGTCGACTACCTCCTACCCTGCCATGGGTATCCCCACCACGGTACTATACAGGGCTTCCCCTACTACGAGAGGCAGCCATAACAGAAGAAGTCCATGACTGTTGAGCATTGCCAGAGGATATAGAGAGTCTTCTCAATCTACGAAATGCATCCTCCATTGGAGGTATGGTGGCATTAGTAAGAATCTGTGCTCGAGCAGCATCGTACTCAAGGTTGAGGGCTGCTAGAAAAACCTCGGTCATCACTGAGTCTCTGTACGCCTTGAGCTGCTCTGGTGTGACAGTCAAGGGAATGAAGCCATGAAGCTTCTCAAACATACACCTTAGAGAATTATAAAGGGTATGGAGAGGACGAAAATTCTGCTTCGACGCGAAGATATCATGTTGAAGTTGCAATATCTTCGATTCATTTTTCGTCGGAGAATAAGTAGCATCGAGGATGTCCAACATAGCTTTTGCAATAAGCTGACTCAATATGTCATTTGCTATCTCCATAGACACAATCCCAGATAGCCACACACACGCATATGTCATCTGCCTCCCATGAGGCATTAACCCCAGTCTTGTCGCTCGGTTCGTCCTGCGTGAGAATGTGTTTCTTGCCACTACATTGCATCAGACTCATGAATTGCATGGCCCACAATTCATAATTCGTTCCATCCATCTTGACGATGGGTTTTGGACCTTTGAAGGCACCCAATGATGAAACATATGCTTTGTTGTCAGACATGATGACAACAATATCTAAGACTAGATCTGCAAACTATACCACATGCGTATACACTAACATATCAGGAGATGGTTCTGGGTGTAGACTCATACCACAACCTCTCTCATCCTTAGAAGCCTCTATTCAGTAGCTATGTTGATTTTAGATGATCAAATCACAACCATAAATACCCAGACACGGAACTAATTGGAAATGGAGCATGCAAGTTGCGATACGGCCTCCATGAGTTGATGCAACGGCTATCTAGCTGCCAACCTACGATGGGGCTGGATTGGACCATCGAGAGACTCGACAAGACGGCAACCTGGGTCACTGGTTCGGGTGACTTGCCGCACGGGGAAGACCGACGATGGTGCTGGAGAAGGTCGGGGACGATGCCAACAATGTGCAGAGGATAGAAGAACGGTGGTGGCTAGGGTTTTAGTGGGGTATGGCTCTATGGCACATGCTCTGGTCTAGGACCGTCGTTATAATACCATGTGGAAAAGCGTGAAATGAAAAGTATTATTCCTAGTAACCCTAAAGCTCTCTTATATAGGAGAAAAGCTCTACAGAAAAATTACATAAAGTAGACTACAGAAATATAAAAATATAAATAAAGACAAAGAGATATAAGTATCTCAACAAGGTTGGAAAAGAAATTACGGATAGGTAGTTAGAATTTTGGCATTTTGACAGGAAAATTGATGGAGATAGCAGATACAATAGAAGGAAAAAAGATTCAGATACTTTGTCTCTAGAAGAGAATGGATTGGAGGGAAAGTAAGGGAGGTCGAGAAGACATGCTTTAAATTATGATATTCAGAAAGAGAATGGTAGAAATGGTGTTGGAACGGTTGTTCATAAGGATTTAAAGGATAGTACGGTTGAGGTGTAAAGATTTGATTGGGGATCAGACTATTTTGCTAAAATTGATTCTTGAAAAAGAAATTCTAAATATCATCTCAGGTTATACTCCGCAAATTGGTTTAGAGGAACTGATTAAACAATCTTTTTGGGAGGATTTGAATATCATAAGATTATGCAAGGTCTCAGAAAAATAGATGGTTTTCCTAGGTGGAGATTTTAATGGACAAGTCGAAAAGGAAGCTTCAGGGTATCCTAGTGTTCACCGAGGCCATGGCTTCGGGGATAGAAACGAAGAGAGAAAATTAATTCTTGATTTTATAATGGCTTATGACCGTTTCATAGAAAACACTCCTCTTCAAGAAGGGGGGGGGGGGGAGCATTTAATTACTTATAAAAGTGTCCCGGCTAAAACACAGATAGATTACTTTGCGATGAAGAGAAGATATCAATTGTGTTATTGTTAGAAAATAGACAATGCAAAAGCTAACGATAAACAGAGTATAAGAATAAGAAAGAATAAACTTGAAGAACATAAAGATTTTTACGTGGAACCCTGCTCCTTAAGGAGCAGGATGAAACTACGGGAGAAGCCCTCAAAGGGACAGATATTCTATTGAACTTTCTCAATGGATACAAGAGGTCTGTGACTCCTTATATAGCCTCCACAGAGCCTCAAGTCCCACCACTGGTAGATGTGGGACTAAACATATGGATGGGGTAAATGGATCTTGGAGAGATACATTTATCCATCTACAACATAAGAGGCACACAACCACATACTCCAACACTCCCCATCAAGCTGGAGCATGCAATGCTCATATTGGACAAACAGAAAAAAACTCAACTCATGCTACATGACACTACAGACAATATCAACTCAACGCACACAATTGTCGGTTGTTATCAAGGATGTTGCTTCTCATGCCTTGCAGGTGAGGAGGACGAACGAGCTAGAGTGTGAGTCAACTGAATCTCCTCGTCGGAGAACATGTGCTCTGAGCAGCACCTCTGTCAGAGTCACATCAACTGAAATGAGTCTCCTCGTCGGAGTACTCTGGCCTGCCACAACATGTGGGCAACTGCTTCATCTCTGAAAAGGGTCGAACTGAAAAGGCCGTGGAAGAGCAATCCTCGTCGGAGTCCATGGTCGCTAGAGAATGGAGTCTGAAAGAAGTCTCCTCGTCGGAGAACTAGGTCTCTCCCATCTGGCACAGAGAATGGTACTCTACCCTGGAGTCCCTATGATACCACATGAAAACCCTTGCCAATATGGCATAGGGAATGATGCTCACATGAAAACTCTGGCTGAAACAACAAAAGATGATGGGGACCATGAATAAATGATGGCAAACACATGCTCATCTGAAAAGACCGAAAACAAGTGCGTGTCTGAAACTGAAGACTCGCAAACCATGATCGTCGAGTCTGAACATCTGAAATGTAAAGTCTGAAAGCTGACTGGTTTGGAAATCTGAATTGACCTATGAATCTGGAACAAGACCAGCGACTCTACACAATACTCCCCCTTTCTCCCATACTTGTCGAAAAGTCAACATCGACAAAGTTGGGAGAAGACAAGATAATGGGGAAACAACATGAATCCAACAAGTCGATATTTATTTTTTTATCAGCTTTTCTTGCAAATTTTCTCTTTTTCTCTCTCGGCTATTTCCATTTTTCTAATAGAACTCATCCTTCTGCCTTTCTAGTTTTCCTTCCTAACTCCAGCCCCTTGTCCCTAGGCCTGAATCGTCTCTCGTTAGCGCCCGGGACGGGGCCGAAGCCACCTCCCCTCTGCTGAGCTTCGGATCCTTTTTTCCTCCCCGCCCTGCGAGACTATTATATAAGTCAGTTTGTCGCCAACTCTCACTATATATCCGGGCGGCTTCTTGATTTGATCTTGGGCTATCTATATACTTTAAAAACAAGTTCCTCAAAAAGATTATACAAGCTTTTTTGAGAACTTCAATATTGATTTAGATATATATATATATTCTACGTATATTATAGCTTCAAGTTCGGGGGTTCTCACTTCGACCCTGATCTTCTTGGCGTCTCCGCTATTTTCGAGAAAGATATTTCAAAGGAGCTGAGATGGGGCATGTCTTTTCAGGGGGTCTTTCTAGCAATAGCATGACTACCGTTCTAAAGGCATCTATTGTCCTTTTTTTTTCAAAATAAGCCGTTGACATTCTTTTTATTCTGCTTTTCAAATCATTTTTTTTCGAAGAATACTTTTAGGTACCTTTTTTTCTAAATCATTCGAACAACCCTCTCTTCTCTTTTTTTTTCTCGCAACCCAGATTTGGCCCGTACATCACAAGCCCTACATTCACTTGTACCATACATTTTTTTGTTTAAAACGACACATTAGGGTTCCCTGGGAACCCCATCTCTTGTGAAAGGTCGCTGCTAGAGCCCCCCCCCTTTTCGATACCTTTTTTTAAAAGATGTCATAGACCGTTAGGGTTCCTCGAAGTGGACCCTTTTTATCTGATGCGCCACCTCGATAGGGGCTCCCTGTGGATGTGCGATGGAGGAGCTCCCTCCTGGAGATCCAAAAGGGGGTTCGAAGAAGGGAGAAGGGGCGGCAGGTTCTGCGTCGCCTAGAGGTTCTGCCTATATGGGAGCGACGCCGCTGAGAGGGAGGTGCAACGCACGGTGACGTTTTTCGGCACCGAGGAAGGAGGCGGGAGCGTGAGGGGCATGCCATCTCGAAAGGGAGGAGGCGCCGCTGGCCGATGCAGAAGGACCACCCCCTTGGAAGGAGAGCTCCGCCAGATGTTGGGCATCGATGCCCTGTTGATAGTCTTTTGCATGAGATGCATCGACGCGAGAGGAGTTGGCGATGGAACCGTGAGAGTGCACGTGTCCTGGGAGCTCGAAGGAGAAAACCTCCGCTTGGGCATCACGCGAATGGAGAAATCGATCAGCCCCTATAATCGAGCTTACAAGGAGGCTAGACTGCATCGTTGGAGTATCGCCCGAGGACTGGGAAGTCTGGGGCCTAGAGTTGCATGAATTAGGGTATGAAACCCTAGAAATCGATGTGATCTTGAACATGAACGAATCATTTCACACAAATCTTCAACGAACATACTTCAAGAACAAAAATTTCAAATACGAATCTCGACCAAAAATAAAGATTAAAATCCTTGAGAACCGACCTGCTCAGATACCATGCTAGAAAATAGAGAATGCGGAAGTTAAACGATAAACAGAGTATAAGAATAAGAACGAATAAACTTGAAGAACACAAAGATTTTTACGTGGAACCCTACTCGCTAGGGAACGGGATGAAACCACGGGAGAAGCCCTCAAAGGGGCAGATATTCTATTGAACTTTCACAATGGATACAAGAGATCTGGGGCTCCTTATATTGCCTCCACAAAGCCTCCAAGTCCCACCATTGGTAGATGTGGGCCTAAACATATGGATGGGGTAAATGGATCCTAGAGAGATCCATTTACCCATCTACAACATAAGATACGCACGACCAAATACTTAAACAATTACCACGACTGCAAAGTAATCTTGAGAACTTGACATCTCAACATCGCTTGCTAGTCGTCGATGTGCAATTAACAAGGTTGGTAAAGAAAAAGATGGTTCACAAGATCATTAAAACTAGATGGCGGAATCTTCAATGAAGCAATCAAGCTTCAAGGAGAAGGTTTCAGAAGACTTATCTTGGGATTATAACGAAAGTGTGGATGAGATGTGGGAGGCAGTAGCATCTTGTATCCGACGGGTAACCAAAGAGATACTAGGCAAGACTAAAAGAGGAGTTACATGCGAAAAGGAGGCTTGGTGGTGGAGCGAAAGCCTGCAAGAGAAGCTTAAAATGAAAAGAGCCTGCTTTAAAGCGATGTATAAGGATAGAACAGACGAAACTGTCACGAACTATAATATAACGAAGAAGGAAGCAAAGAAGGTTGTAAGTGATGCTAAATCAAGAGCTTATGATTTTTTTTACAAAAACATGACTCTAAGGCGGGTTAGAAGAATATATCAAGATTGACCAAAGCAAGAGAAAGGAAGATCAAAGATCTTTATCAAGTGAGATGCATTAAAGATGAGGAAAAACATGTTCTTGTTACTCAAAAGGACAGAGAGACTAGATAGAATCAATATTTCCATAAACTTTTCATTGAGGAAGGGAATAAAGAGATCGCATTAGGAGATCTCGCTAGTAGTGAATAGTACTCAAATTGGACAAGCTATAGACATATACAAAGGAAGGAAGTAGAGGAGGCTTTGAAGGCTATGAAACATGGGAAAGGTATATAACCTGATGACATTCCTATAGAAGTATAGAAAATTATAAGTGAACGTGGTTTGATGTGGCTCACAAATTTATTCAATGTTATTTGGTAAAGCAAGAAAATACCTAAAAAATATAGGAGAAGCATAGTGATGCCTCTTTATAAGAATGAAGGAGACATTCAAAATTTTTCGAACTACAGAGGTATCAAACTGATGAGTTAGACTTGAAAATTTGGGAACGTGTGATTCAAATAAGGTTGAGCAAAACTTCCAAAGTTAACATATAACCAATTAGGATTCATGCAAGTTAGCTTTGAAGAAAACAATGGAGATTATAGAGCTAAAAGGAAAAACCTCCATATGGCTTTTATTGATTTGGAGAAAGCTTATGATTCGGTTCCATGAGAGATTTTGTGGAGTGTTACGGAGAAGAGATAAGTATATGTCCTATGCATTAACCTTATAAAGGATATGTATGATGGGGCTTCATCTTGTGTAAGGATCTAGTCTAAGAAGATTGAGTATTTTGACATCAGCATCGACCTGCACCAAGGTTCAACTTTGAATCCATTCCTTTTTACTTTGAATATGGATGAGTTGACTAGTCACATTCAAGATGAGATACCTTGGTGTATGTTGCATGTCGATGCTATTACGTCAACTGATGAGACTAGAGATGGAGTAAGTGTGAAGCGTGAGGTTTGGAGGCATGCCTTGGAGACTAAATGATTTCGTATAAGTAGGGCTAAGATTGGATATATGGAGTGCACATTGGATGGAAGCTGTGGTGAAGTTATCGATATGAAGATTGGAGACAATAACATTTGGAAGAAAGATTCTTTAGATACTCGGGATCTATTTTGCAATACGATGGGAAATCGATGGAGATGTTACTCATAGAATAAATGCATGTTGGCTAAAGTGGAGAGGAGCCTCTATTATTTTATTTGACAATAAAATTCATTCGAAAATCAAAGGAAAGTATTATAAAGAAGTTGCGAAACATGATATGCTCTATAAATTGGAATGTTGGCATGCGAACCATAGACATGTGCAGAGAATGACAATAACTAAGGTTCAGGAAAGTTGTATGCGTATATCTTCGGACATGTCACCGAATATTGAATAAGCAATATGTGGGGGCATATGCAAGGTATATGCGGTTCTACATGATTTTCTAATTTTTAATTTAAAAATAAATAAATATCTATAAATAACATTACCACTGAATTTATGTATCTAAGTGGAGTAAAAGAAGATCTAAGAAAAATGGTTTATGTTAGATGGGTGCATATGAGTTTTTAGTTGTCTCAAATTTAATCACAAAAAACACTTACCATAAAAACTTCACATATTAGATGATTCGTAATAACAAAACTTCAATACACATACATGCACTACATGAGCAAAACCTCAATCAACATATATAAGAATATTCTTACATGGTATAATGCATTGTAATTGTATACAAATGCATGGCATATTCTTACTGTTGAGATAATTATGTTTCATGACTATTCAGTTTTCTATTTCTGTTTTATTTATGTATCTCTTATGTAATTAACCGAGGGCTTTTCTCCTATATAAGAGAGCCGTAGGGTCTCTTCTATGATATATAAAACATTTCTCCCAACATGGTATCGGAGCAACGGTCCTAGACCGGGGTTCTCGTATCCCACCCAAAACCCTAGCCCTACCCCCCCCTCCTGGTGCCGCCGACAACCCCTCCTCATCTCGGCGCCACCGGCAGCCCAACTAGGCCCCCCCGCCTATCGTCGCTGCCCCCCAGAGTAGCCCTCCCGCGCGGCTACAAGAGGATCGGCGGCAGCCTAGCCCTCCTGCGCCGCCGCCTGGGCTCTCCCCAGCCTCCTACATCGCCGCCTGGGCACTCCCCAGCCCTCCTGCGCTACCGCCGAAGGCCCTACGCCCTCTTGTGCTTCGCCGGGGTGTCCAGAAATTGCCTAGTGCACTCCGGTTGATTTTCCATGATCTGAAAAGTGTATTCCAGCCCCTGTTCTGAAAACTATTGGTCTGATTTTGGTTGTAGGTGGTGTTTTTTGTCTTCCATATCACATATAATGCCACTAGACCACAATAAAATTCATCAGGATGGTTGTATGAGTCTACACATACAACCACTCCTCCTCATGCTTGTGTAGACATTTTCCGATTGATCCACTCCTCAGTTGTCTGAGGTTCATTTGATTGATACAATGTCTGACATTAAAAGTGACGTGTTCTCTTCTTCTGGTGCATTCAAAGGACCTGCACTAATGGTCAAGATGGATGAGACCAACTATGAACTATGGTCCATGCAGTTTCACACTCTTATGCAATGCCACAACAAAGAACGCATTCTCACCGACTCCGAACCGGCGGACAAAACTGGGGCCAATGCTTCGTGGAAGCAAGATGATGCTTATGCTCGTATTTGGCTCTCTGGGACGCTCACCACGGAGATTGCCAACGATATTGTCAACCAACCCACCGCAAAGGCTATGTGGGATATCTTAGCAGCCACATATGGGCAAGCCAAGAACGAGAGCAAGATTCTTCAGTTACAGTTTGACATTTTCTCGACCAAACAGAATGGTCGCCCGCTTCATGTGCATTTTTCCCATCTTCGTGGCATGTTTGAATGCCTCCACAGCTTCATGCCCATCACTGCCAGCACCGAGCAGCAACAACAGTATCGGAGCACCACTATGACAGGAGTTTTACTATCCTCTCTTGATTCCGAGTATGATGCAGCACGTATACAACTTCTAACTGGAGAGACGATACCTCCTATGGAAGAAGTATACAAGCGACTGAGTCGGATTACTACTACTCCCACTACTATCTCTTTGAATCCTTTCGCTATGGTCGTCTCCCGCGGAAGGGGAGGGTCTTCCCAGTTTCGAGGACGTGGTCCTCGTGGTCGTGGTAGCGGCCGTCAGCGTGGCCCATGTTCTTACTGCCATCGTCCTGGTCACTTTGAAGAGACATGCTTTCATAAGCATGGATATCCAGCATCTGCAAGGGTTGCTGAACAGACCGAACCTACCTTGGCTCCATCCCAGGATGCTCGCCTGGATGATATTGTTTCTAAACTTCGTGAGATGATGTCCGCTCCTATTATTCCGGCTGCGACTTCTTCTGATGCTGCAGCTACTGCCAGAGCTTCGGATAGCTCCTCAGGTACTACTTATACTCTTACGAGTTGTAGTAGCTCTGATTTGACTGACTGGATTGTGGATTCGGGAGCATCACATCATATGTGTGGCGATAGAGCACAATTTACTTCCTACAGACCGATTGCTTCTGGTCGATTCGTGGTGATTGCTAATGGAGTGCGACTACTTATTGTTAGTCAGGGGGAGATTGTTCTAGCTCCTTCTTTTCATTTGCAGAACGTTTTACATGCTCCAGCCTTTTAGATGAATCTTTTGTCTATTAGTCAAATTACAAAAAAAATTACATTGTCGTGCCATATTTGATCCATCTTCCCTTGTGTTTCAGGACATACTAACGGGCAGGGTGATTGGATGTGGCCGTGAGCAGTGAGGACTGTACAAGCTTACCATACCATCTCATGCTGGCATCGCTACTGTTCCTTCTGGATCTGTTTCACTATTCATGTGGCATCTACGCTTTGGACATCTTCCTCTTCAGAAGATGTGTCATGTTCTACCACAATTA
Organism: Ottelia alismoides; assembly: GCA_037367405.1. NCBI lineage: Eukaryota > Viridiplantae > Streptophyta > Magnoliopsida > Alismatales > Hydrocharitaceae > Ottelia > Ottelia alismoides. The sequence continues at coordinate 763,735 of JAZKJV010010505.1, read as the reverse complement.
TCTACTCGTACTACCTTGGATTGTGACGCCTGTCAGCTTGGGAAGCACCATCGCTCTTCTTTTCCTTCTCGTCAGAGTCGTGACAGTAGTCAGTTTTTTGAGTTATTTCATTTTGATATTTGGGGTCCTAGTCGTGTTCCTGATCATCAGGGACATCGGTTTTATTTGGTTGTTGTTGATGATTACTCTAGACTATCTTGGGTGTTTTTGTTAAAACATAAGTCTGAAGCTGGTGCTCTAATCAAATCCTTTCTTATTGAGGTCAAAAACATTTTCTCTGCTAATGTTAAATTTATTCGTACGGATAATGCTTTGGAATTCTCTACCCTACAATTATCTGCATTTCTCAGATCTATTGGTATTATTCATCAGACCTCTTGTGCTTATACGTCACAGCAGAATGGTGTAGCTGAACGCAAACACCGTCACCTTCTAGACGGTACTCGGACCCTTTTGATTCAGAGTCGAGCCCCTCATTCTTTCTGGGGAGATGTCGTTCTTACAGTCTGTTACTTAGTGAACAGGATGCCTTCCACCATGCTAGGAGAAAAGGTCCCTTTCTTGATTGCATTTCCCGATAAGGACCTATTTTCTCTCACTCCCAGAGTTTTTGGTTGCGTGGCCTTTGTCCACAATTTTACTCCTGGTCGTGACAAGCTCTCACCCAGAGCGGTCAAATGTGTTTTTGTTGGATATTCTCGTACCCAAAAGGGGTATCGTTGTTTTGATCCTGTAGGACGGAAATATTATGTGAGTGCTGATGTCACATTTTTGAGTCTATTATGTATTTTTCTCCTACACGTGACAGATTGTCCAATGGTAGTTCTGAAGAGGATGTGGTTGTTCCTCCACCTCCTCCTTCTCCTCCAACTCTGTCTACTCCACCACAAAACTCTCCACCTCCACTTCCATCTCCACCTCCACCTCCACCTCCACCTCAATTCTTGCCACATGTTTACACTCGTCGGTCTTCTACTCACCCCGCTGCTCATATGCCCTCTACATCATCCAGCATGCCTCAGGTATGTCATGAGCATATTGTTTCATCTGATGGTGCTGGTCTTTTGGATGTGACACAGGCTGAGTCAATTGTACATAACAGTGTGGATGATGACCTGGAGGTTCCCATTGCTTTGGGGAAGCCTTGTCGTCAGTGTGCTACTTACCCTTTTGCTGCACATTTTAGTTTGGATCATCTTTCCGAAGAGTACATACGCTTTGTTGTGGGACTATCTGCAGTTACTGTCCCCCGAACATATCAGGAGGCATTACAGGACAGTAGGTGGCGTATGGCCATGGAAGAGATGGAAGCCTTGCAGTCGCGGGGTACATGAAGTCTTGTGCCTGCTCCTTTGGGTGCCTCCGTAGTCAGCTGCAAGTGGGTCTTTACAGTAAAGCACAAAGCAGATGGCAGTGTAGATCGCTACAAGGCGAGACTTGTGGCACGTGGGTTCACCCAAACCTATGGGGTTTACTACCAGGATACTTTTTCCCCAGTAGCCCGACACTCAACGCTTCGTATCCTTCTATCAGTTGCAATTTTGAAGGATTGGCCTCTTTATCAGCTTGACGTGAAGAATGCATTCCTATATGGGGATCTACAGGAGGAAGTTATATGCAGCAACCACCGGGGTTTGCTACTGAGGGGAGTCCCAGAGGGTATGCATGCTCCATAAGGCGATTTATGGCCTTAAGTAGAGCCCTAGAGCTTAGTACCAGAAGCTATCGGAGCTAATAATGCAACAGGGGTTTGTACGGTCTACTGCAGATCATACACTTTTTGTCCAGAAGACACAGAGAGGTACCATTGCTAGTCTTGTCTATGTAGATGATATCATTGTCACAGGGGATGATGAGCAGGGCATTCAGACTGCCAAGGAATTCCTAGGTACGCAGTTTGTGATCAAGGACCTTGGCACTCTTCGACACTTTCTTGGACTGGAGTTTGCCAGGAACCAGCGTGGTTTTGTGATGACCCAGAGAAAGTTTGTGATGGATTTACTTTCTGAGACAGGTATGACAGAATGCAAACCTGCTACTACTCCTATGGATCCAAGTGTGAGATTGTATGATGATGACACTGAGGAGGTTGACAACAGGAGATACAGAGAGCTTGTTGGAAAGCTCTTATATGCCACCATCACCAGACTAGATATTTTCTTTGCAGTGTCCAAAGTTAGCCAGTTCATGGAGCAACCCAGGAAGGTGCATATGGATGCTGTTCAGATGATTTTGAGGTACCTGAAGAATTCACCTGGTACTGGTCTTATCTTCAGTAGGGATACATTCCTTGAGGTGACTGCCTGTGCAGATGCAGATTATGCAGGGTACCCCAAAGACAAGAAGTCTACTTCTGGCTTTGCTGTTTTTGTGGGCAACTCCCTTGTTTCATGGAAAAGCAAGAAGCAGACAGTGGTTGCAAGATCCGGTGCAGAATCTGAATACAGGGCCATGGCACAGGGAAGTGCAGAGATGATGTGGGTTAGATCCGTGTTGACGGACCTTGCTGTTGATGTTCCTCTTCCTATGCAGTTGTTATGTGATAATCAAGCAGCTCTGTTTATTGCCAATAATCCTGCTTTCCATGAACGAACTAAACATATAGAGGTAGATTGCCATTACATTAGAGACATGATTCAGAAGGGTCTCATATCCACCTCTCATGTTTCTACTGGAGATCAGACATCCGATATCTTCACCAAGGCACTTACTAGAGGTCCATTCCAGAAGTGTTGCACCAAGCTGAGCATGATAGATATCTATGCTCCAGCTTGAGGGGGAGTGTTGAGATAATTATGTTTCATGACTATTCAGTTTTCTATTTCTGTTTTATTTATGTATCTCTTATGTAATTAACCCAGGGCTTTTCTCCTATATAAGAGAGCCCTAGGGTCCCTTCTATGATATGAAAAACGTTTCTCCCAACACTTACAATTGAATGAAGGAAGAGACAGAGCTACCAAATTAAGGACCTGAAAAGAAGATTAAAAAGTTGGAGCTGTTGGAACAGTATGCGGGATATGCGGGGCATATGCGGGGAGGGCGCATAATGCACTGATTCATGAAATCGGTGCGGTCTGCATGCCGCACAGGCATATGCGGCCTGTGCGGTCGATTTCATGAACACTGACAATAACCAAAATGAAAATGTTAAGGTGGATGTGTGATCATACATGAAAAGATAGGATTCGAAATGATGCGATTAGAAGGAAAGTTAGAGTCAATCCAATGGATAATAAATGAGAGAAAATTGCTTAATATAGTTTAACCACTTGTAAAGGAGGTTACCTGATGCGCTAATTAGAAGATGCGAGATTTGGGATGTTGAACCGAATAAGAGAGGTCGAGGAAGGCCAAGTGACGGAATGAGACTATCTAAAGGGATCTTAGTTATTTGGATCTAAGCTCAAAAATGACCCAAGATAGATCTGAAAGGAGATAAAGAATCCATGTAGCCAACCCTACTTAATGTGGGAAAATACTTTATTGCTGTTGTAATTAAATTTTCATAAAAAATGCTCTCTTCAAGAAAACGGTGGAGCATTTATTTTTTATAAGAGTGGCCTGACTAAAACATAAATAGATTACCTCGTGATGAGGATAAAAGATCAATTGTGTTGCAAAGACTGCAAAGTAATCACAGGAGAGAGAGCTTGACATCTCAACATCGTTTGCTTGTCATTGATGCAGAAATGAAAGGGTTGGCAAAGAAAAGGATAATTCTCAAAATCGTTATAACAAGATGTTGGAGTCTTCAATTGAAGCAAGCAATCTTCAAGGAGAAGGTTTTGGAAGACTTGTCTTAGGAATGTAATGGAAGTGCAAACGATATATGAGAAGCAGTAGCATCTTATATACGAAGGATAGCCAAGGAAATGCAAGACAAGTCTAAAAGATGAGTTCCAGGCCAAAATGATGCTTGGTGGAGTGAAAGGGTATAAGAGAAGCTTAAAATTAAAAGAACTTGCTTTAAAGCTGTGTATAAGGATAGAACAGAGGAAATTGTCACAAACTACAAAATAACGAAGAAGCAAACAATAAAGAATGTAAGTGAAGCGAAGACAAAAGCATATGAAGTTTTGTACAAAAAGCTTGACTCTAATAAGGGCCAAAAGAACATATTTAGATTTATCAAAGAAAAAGTAAGAAAGACCAAAGATCTTTTCTCAATTGAGATGCATTATGAATGAAGGACATGTACTTGTTATACAGAAGGATACATAGGCTAAATGAAAATGATAATTCCACAAGATTTTCATTGGGCAAGGAAATAAAAAGATCAAGTTGGGAGATATAGCTAGTAGTGAAATTTACCTGAATCGTTGATCTATAGACGAATAAAATGAAGTATGTAGAGGTAGCTTTGAAGGTTATGAAATATGAGAAAGGTGTAGGACTTGAAGACATTCCTCTAGAAGTATAGAGAGTTCTAGGTGGATGGATTGACATTGGCTCACAATTTATTCAATGTTATTTGGCGAAACAAGAAAATGCCAATGGAGGAAAAACATAATGGTGCCTCTATATAAGAATAAATGAGACATTCCAAATTGTTTGAATTATAGAGGCATCAAACTGATAAGTCATAATATGTGAATTTGAGAACATGTGATCGAAAGAAGTCTGGGGTAAGTTTCCAAAATAACATAAAACAAATTCAAATTCATACTAGGTTGTTCAACGATTAAAGTTATCCAGCTGTTGAGAACAAGGGAGATTTATAGAGCTAAAAGAAAGAACTTCCATATACTTTTTATTAATTTAGAGAAGGCTTATGATTTAGTTCTACGGGAGATATTGTGGAGAGTTTTGGAGAAGTATGTGTCATGTACATTAACCCAATAAATGATATGCATGATGGGGCTTTATTTTGTGGAAGGATTAAGTTGCGAAGACCAACTATTTCGACAGAGCCTCAATCTACATCGAGATTCAACTTCGAGTCCATTCCTTTTTACTTTGATTATGCGCAAGTTGACGAGTCACATTCAGGATGATATACCTCAGTCTAAGTTGTTTGCCGATGATAATGTGTTGGTCAAAGAGACTAGAGATGGAGTGAATGAGAATCTCGAGATTTGGATAAATACCTTAAACATTAAAGAATTTCATATACATAGGGCTATGACTGAATATATGGTCTGTACATTTGACGAAAGTAGTAGTAAAGGAATCGAGGGTAAGATTAGAGACGATAAATTTTAGAAGAAAGACTCTTTTAAATACTTGAGGTCTTTTTTACAAAATAATGGGGAAATTAACAGATACTCGTAATAAATGCAAGTACGATAAAGCGGAGAGGAGCCTCTACTATACTAGGAGATAAAAAATTCCTATAAAAATTAAAGGAAAGTATTACAAAGCAGTCATGAGACATGCTATGCTTTACGGATCTGAACAATGCCCGATGAACCATAAACATGTGCAACGAATTGAGTTATGTGATCACGACACCACTAAAGGGGGGTAAATAGTGGTTCGAGGCAGTTTTTAAAAATCTTTGCAGAATAATCAACAAGCACAGAAACAATAAATCAAGCAATCCAATCAACATACTCGCAAAATATTTTAGCGTGGAAACCCACCTGTGTATGAACCATGACATGAGTCTTCCTGACTTGAGATTTCCCGATTAGTCAAGCTAATCAACTACCTCACTAAATCCTTAGATATTTACGCAAATATCCCAACCTTTCACAAAGCTGACGCTTCACAATCTTGGATCAAACACCAAGATTAACACTACAAATCAGACATTGTAGAATAAGCACAAGAGAAGGCAAGCTTTTAACTTTCTCTGAACTTCCTTGGAGATCTCACGTCCAAGAACTTCTCTCCACATGTAGGATCAGACACCTAAAGTCCTACAAAAAGATTTTAACTGGATACAAGAGAAATAATAGTAATATATTACATATAGTATTATCTCTACATATATCAAGAAAGTAATTCTCCAATAAAGAATAGATGATATCTTGAGATAAATAAGCAGTATATAATTGCATTAAGAAATTCACAGATACTATCAAAACACTTATATCATAGATCAGGGATGCCAAAAACGGCTTAAACGGCCATTTAAACGGCCGTTTAAACGCATGCGGCCTCCGGCCGAACCGAATAACCACAAACGGCTCATATGCGGTCGGGCCGTTTAAGCGGCGTTAAACGGCCGCTTAAAAGGCCGGTTAGTCGGTCGTTTAAAGCATTTATGAAAAAATAAAAAAGAGGAAATTCGGTCCTAACCTAACCCTGAAATCCCCACGCCATCCCCCATTCCCAAACCCGTGACACAAAACCTAAGGCATTCGAACCTCCCCATTCCCAAACCTCTCGCCGCCAGCCTTTGCCCCCATAGCCCTCACGCAAGTCCACCGCCTCCATAGCCTCTCGCGCAGCCCTTCGCCGCCTCTTACTGCCAGCACGCACGACCTTGGAGCCCCACCGCCTCTTCAGAGCAGCGTGCGGACAACCTCGCCGCCTCTTCAGAGCAGCGCGCGGTCAACCTCACCACCTCTTGTCGCACGCACGACACCTTGGAGCTCCGGCGCGTGTCCCGCACAGACAGCCCTTTGAAGCCCCTTGCGCGCATCGCGCACAGACAACCCTATTTTGATCTCCCCGCTGCCTTGGAGCCCCTTGCGCACATCGCGCACAGACAACCCTCTTTGCTGCTGCCTGCTGTTGGAGCCCCCTGTTTGACGCTGTCAGGTTAAGATAACATTACTACTTATTTTTTTTATATCTATGTTGTTGTATTTGGCCTGTGAACCATAGACATGTGCAGAGAATGGCTGTAGCAGAAATGAAAATGCTAAGATGGATGTGTGGGCATACACGTAAAGATCGGATTCGGAATGATGCAATCAGAAAGAAAGTTGGTGTAGCTCCGATCGAGGATAAGATGCGAGAAAACCGCTTAAGATGGTTTGGTCATTTGCAAAGAAGGTCAACAGATGCACCGGTTAGGAGATGCGAGTGGTGGGATGTTGAGCCGGCTGAGGGAGGGCGAGGACGGCCCAAGAAGTGTTGGAAAGAGACTATACGAAGGGATCTTAGTTTTTTGGATATAAGTCCGAGATTGACCCAAGATAGATCTGAATGGAGGCGAAGAATCCATGTAGCCGACCCTACTTAATTGTGGGAAAAGGCTTTGTTGCTGTTGTTGTTGTATGTCAGTTTGTATAATATGTTAAGATCAATTGCTTTGGATATAACTGCATGTTATTAGTGATTTCTTATAATATGTTAAGATCAATTGCTTTGTATATCTATGTCTTCATTATTATAATGTTATTCATACTGATATGTAATATATAACATTGGTGAATAGGTGTAGTCCCTGAGTAATAGATGGACACTCAGTCTTCTGATCCTGTCACAAGTAGTGGAATGAGGACGGATGCTATGCGTTTTATTCCACAAGGATCTATAGATCCAGGATGGAAGTTTGGTTATATGCTTACAAAGGATGATCAAAATACCATTGTTTGTAAACTTTGCAGCGAAACCATCAAAGGTGGAATTTATAGACTCAAGCAACATTTGGCTCATATTCGTGGACAAGTCTCTTCTTGTCCCAAGGTTGATGAAGAGATCAAGAAAGAAATGAAGGATTATTTGGGTGGAATATTAAAGAGAAAAGCTAAAAAGATGAAGGAAATCGACGATCTGAGGAATAATGTCGATATCATGGGAGGTGAGGTACCAATAATGGGCTCAGCAAAAGAGCCTCGCATGCTTGAGTCAATGAATGAGACAGTTGCTCAACGACAAACAACAATCAAGGATGCATTTTGTAAGGATCAAAGGGAAAAGGCCATAGCATTTGTATGTCGCTAGGCTTACAAAGCAAATATTCCATTCAATGTATTTCAAATGAAAGATTGTCATAAAGCATTTGAAGCAATTGGGCAATATGGTCCGGGACTCAAACCTTCAACTCATTATGAGATGTTCGTTCCACAATTGAATAAGGCGGTTAAGGATGTCAATGATGCCTTGGCACCACATAGCGAAATGTGGATAAGAATGGGATGCTCTATCATGACTGATTCGTGGACCGTGGTAGAAGTATCATGAACTTGTGTGTGAATTATTCACTAGGTACAAGTTTTTTGAGATATGTAGACTCTTCTGATGAGCTACACACTGCTGAATACATTTTCAACTTGGTGGATGAATGCATCAAAGAGGTTGGAATTGAAAGTGTTGTCCAAGTTGTTACAGATAATGCATCTGCAAATATGGCTGCAGGGAGGATGATGGAGGAAAAGTATCCAAAAAATTTTTGCAGCTCATGTGCTGTTCATTGTCTTGATTTGGTATTAGAGGAGATGGGGAATGAATTAAAGGTGAAAAATGCAATCTCCAAGGCAAGGACGCTTACGATCTTCATTTATAGCCACACGAGGACTTTAAGTATGATGCGTAAATTTACACACAAAAAAGACATCGTCAGACCTAGGCAAACTAGATTTGCTACCGCATTTCTTACATTGCAGAGTGTTCTAGAAAAGAAAGATAAGTTGAGGCTCATGTTCTCTTCAGATGAGTGGAGAGATTGTAGATGGTCGAAGACTAGGAAAGGAGAGGCGGCAACATCTATTGTCTTGAGTCCAACATTTTGGAATCAAGTTACTCTAGCATTGAGGGTTTTTGTAACATCCGAAATCGGCGTAAACCCGAACTCGACCTGAATAAGGTCCGGAAAACCTATTTAAGTTATCTGACAATATTAGATAACCTAAAACGATCAATTGATCGTGAATCAAAAGTCGTTCGGGCAAAATTGACCGAAAATCGGTCGCATTGTAATGCGTGCCGCGAAAAAGCCGCAACGCAAATTCGGAACCGTAAAACGAACCGAGACCATCATTAGATCCGATTCGATGATACAAGACCAACGGAATCAACCATTCGCCAATCGGAGGTCATTTGATATTTTTAAAGCACAAAATTTAATCTTAAAAAAAAACCGTATCCGAAAAATTCGGGTATTCAAAACCCGACCGGAAGTATATCAACATTATACTCATATTGATCGTCGTTTTGAGACGGTCAAAACGACCCATTGTGCGTCGAAATCGGAGGCTCGACGTGCGATTACAGACGACTTTAAAATCGGAGGCTCGACGTGCGATTACAGACGACTTTAAAATCGGAGCCCACGTACAGCCCTCAATTCACTTCCACTTGGCTTCCACATCCTCCACATGTAACCACCCAAAAGCATTTCTCCTTGTTATATAATACCCCACCCTTTCTCATAAACTTCCCAATCTCATTCTAAACTCCACCGAGAAGGAACCTAATGCTTCAAATTCGGCTGGAACTGTTGTTCTCAAACAACCGTTCTAAGCAGTTGTGATGTCCAAAGCAAGCTCTGCTTCTACTGTCATTTTGTAGCAGCCATTATTGTTGCCCTGAAGCTGTTGAAGCTGCTGATGACCAAGTTCAATAGCTGATCAAACGTAGGCTGTTGCATGCATAGCAGAAATTCTCCAAACTTTGGAGATTTCAAGGTACAAATCAAGACCTTCCTCCATTGCCTCCCTCCCTTCTCCTTTCTTTTTCAATAAAACCCAACTCCAACGACAAAGACCCTTCTCTTCATATCTCTTGTATTTCTTTTCAAATTAATTCAGCCAGAGTTTTTCCTCCTTCAGCTTCTGGAGCATCCAACAGTCTGAGGATTTCTGCATCCGAAGCCCTTGGAGCTACTGCTTCAGCAACCAGCAGCTACCATTTCCTTTAACCATTGTTGCTGCTCCAGAATTTCTGCCCTCATCCATGTCGTATGCATGCTTTGATTAAGTCCAAAGTTCCCTCCTTTGCTACAAGCACTTGCTGAAATTTCCACTAACAACATGTGGACTGTCCAAGCAAGATTGTTGCTGCCTCTGCTCCCATTTCCAGCCACTGCATGTTCATGATTTCCATTTTGGAAATCTAAAAGGTACACTCCCCATCCCATCTCTTGCTGCCATACATGTCTCTTACATTTCTTAGATCTAATTACGTACAATCCCTTTACCCCTCCTTGCTGCCATGCATGATACATCTACATCATTTTGATTCAAAATTCCAGGAGATAGCATTTTGATTTCTTTTTCTCTCAAGATCTCTCAAGTGAATTTGGAAAATTAATTGCTTCTGAATTGGTTATGCTAAACTGAAATTAATTGACATGATTATTAATTTTTAGATAGAATTCTATAAGTGTTAATAAATTAAAGGAAGCCATGTTAATTTCTTCTAAGATAGTTGATGGGTTTTGGAAAGAAAACAATGGTATTGGACTATCAAGGAAAATCAAGACTAATAAAGATATTATTTTGGTTTAACATTAGTTATTGGGATATGTTTACATGTATTTTGATTGAAGATTTTGGGAATTCTACAAGTGGGGTCTGGACTTGAGAGTTTCTTGCTGTTGATTTGTTATTCTTTCTGTTTATATGGTTTCATAAAATTCTTAAAACTATATTTAAGATGGAGTCCAGCCTGTGTTACTTGTACAGGCAGCCTTTATTTTGTTTAATCTTCAAATTATCCTATGGAGGTTTGAGGTAGAAATGGTTCTATTTTTATCCTCAGAACTGTCCCTTAGATTTTCGTTGTAGATTTATAATATGATAGTATTTTAGCTTAAGTTATTAGGCTGGATGTGGCTGTCCTCTCTATTTGAAAATTCCTGATATCATACAAATCCAATATATCAATTGTATTGAGTAAAATACTGAACGGTTCATGAGGTGAATAAAGTCCTGACATGATAGGATGAAAGTTGTGAAACCTGGCATATTATATTCACGATCTATGGTAGAAAAATCTGAATACAAGAATAATGTTATCCATTAATTATTTACAAATCATCATCAGCTGTTCATATCTCAATTACTTCGAATAGTTGATGGATTCAAGAACTGATTAGCCTAAATCTTGAGCATAAACTCGTGATTGGAGAATATCTTCTGGGGGACGCACTAAACAATGGTTTTAGGAATTTAAGACAGTATTTACCACCACCAAGTCGATCTTCAAACCATCACTAATATTCACCCTTTTTCCAAGTAGAATACCGTTAATCTCAATTGTAATTTAGTACTGGAAGAGGGCCTATTACATCCAATCTCCCTATCTCTAATAAAATACTTACAGTTTGCAATTAAGGATAGTTCTGAATCAAATAGCAATAAATAAGAAACAAGTAGTACTAATTTGGCATGTCTTGTCATTAACATTCTTTCCCTCAAGCAAACACAACTCCTCTAAATTGCTTTTCGTGCTTCTTGTCAGAGATCTATTTAAGGTCCTAATCTTAGCAAACCGCAGGAGTTGTCATCCATATCTGGAATCATATCGTATGGTATAAAATTCACAAGTTTGGATTGCATGGTTGATACATGAATAACTTTCTCTTATATGCCAACAAATAGTTGAACCATATGGAATCATTATCCAAGAATAGCATCAAGATCTAGGAGGATCATCTATTTTTATATAAGCAAATACAGAAAGAATGGAACAATCAATGTCAGGTGATCATTATGGAAAATATAATCCTTTAGGTAGAGTCTATTATATCCCTAATGACAAATTGGGACAGAGTAGCTAGATCTGGTAAGTTAACTACAGAAAAGGATTGAAGATAAAATTGAATAATCGATAAAGTAAATATGACAATAAATGAGTATGAAAATCATTTGTGCCGGTTATGGTGACTTTTACACCTAATCGTGCGAGAGCGCGGTGACTCTCAGTTGGGCGGAAGAATAGGAAGCCCAGTTAGGGCAGCGACCGCCAAGTGCGCGGGTCTAGGATCCTAGTCCCTTTTCGATTTTTACGCGACGTCGCAGTGTTTTTATGCCTCGTTGGGATCCCGACTTTAGACCAGTTACGCTGACCCTGTCTTTTAGGATACCCAGGCGGGGGATCCTTGGTTTTCAGTTTTACGTACGAGCTCGGTTTCCCGTTACCGGTCGGGCTGTTTTCTAGAGCGACTTTTCCGGGAAGTCCCTCTCACCCGTCTCAGTGGCGTAGTTTGGGAGTAGACCTATCCCTCTGTTGGACAGTCCTTCCAACTAGAGGGCGATACGGAAGAGCCCTTTTGTTGGCTTCTTCACCGCTTGAGTTTTTCTTTCGCCAACAGACTTGGCGATTCTACATCCAGATCATCCATCTCTATATCCACATCATCTAGAGTTACATCTGAGACAGTTGCACTTAAGGTTTTAAGGGATTACAATTAAAGTTGAATAAATGGAAAAGACTATAATCTAATTCGAAATCTCATTAAGCTAGTGGACGTGTTGGGAACTTAGTTAGAACGCATTATACAACACCGCATGCCTACGGAGGCACCCCAACCCTAAGACAATCCCCAAGTCTTAGAGTCATAGTGTGAGGTTTTACACGAACCAAGACCACAGACTATCCACTAGACTTAAAAAATTAATAGATCATTATATCTTCTCATCTCATCATTTCCATCATCAAAATCCACAAATATGATCTCTAAGTAATATGAGAATAAAATATACTTACTTATGATCAATTAGTTACAATATAAATATGCTTACGTGGGAAATGTTGGGTTAATAGCTAATCATAAGAGGTACTTGCCAGAAATTTGGAAACCTTTTATATTTGCAAGTAGAAATAAAATTTTAATTCGAGTTGTTCCTGCCTCTCTACTTGCTTTCTTTTAAAAATAATAAATGCCTGTTATTTTATAAGTTTTTGGGAGGTACCAGTGCCCGCTGACGCCTCTTCTTTCCTAACATGTTTGGCAGGCAAACAGTCTGCTGTTTAGTAGCTATACATGGTTCCAGGAGACAAGGTCTATACCAGACGGTATGTGGTTTTTGTTACAGTTTTTAGTTCAATTGACATTGTAAAATGCTTCTTCTCTTCAATCAAATTTTTGGGACATTGTATGTACCAGCAGACATTGTACATGTTGTAAAATCATATGGAAATTAATGAAATGATCTTTTGGTGTCAATTGTCTCTATTAACTTGTGATTATGATTGTGGATGTGAATGTCGAGTGGAAATTAACCGCGCGAAAAAAATTCCCTGTTTTCCTGTAACTTCTGCGATCTCATGTGAATAATAGTGCAAATGTGTGATTAACGGGTACCCGGATCCTCGGGGGTTAACAGTTTTTTCTCCATTGGTTCATCTTCTGCGCATTGTTGATTCTGATGTGAAACCATCTATGGGATTTGTATATGGAGGATTAGTAGATGTAAAAAAGAAATAGTCGATTCCTTTAATGGAAACGAGTTGTCCTATAAGCATTTCATTGATGCCATCAATTTGAAGACTAAAGGACGGCTTGATTCTCCCCTCCATCTTGCAGCGTATTATTTGAACCCCTACTTCTATTACAAAGATCATGTTAAGAATGATGTTGTGAAAAAAAGGTTTTCTTGACTGCATTGAGAAGTTATATCCAGATTTAGAACAACAAGACATCATTACAAGAAAGGAGTTAGTGATTTACAAACATGGTCAAGGATCATTTGGGAAGCCATTAGCAATTAAGCAAAGATCAATAAATGATGACCATTTTGATCCAGGTGAATCTCTATCAAGTATCAAGTTTTTTCAATATGATTTTATAGTCTATATTGATGGCATCTAATTAATTGTTGAACATGAAAGAACTCATTGGTGGTCTATACATGGAGGTGAAACCCCTAATTTGCAAGCAATGGCAAAAAGAATTATGAGTTTGACCTCGTCATCATCTGGATGCGAGAGAAACTGGAGTGCTTTTGGAGCGGTAATGAATTTTATATTTCTTTCATTAACAACCATTATACATTGACTTTTTAGTGTATAACATATATACGTGTGTATTTTAGGTTCATAAGCAAAATAGAGCTAAATTGAATCCCAAGAGGGTGAATGATTTAGTATTTGTTAGATTCAATTCATTAATTAAGGATCGCAATGAAAGTAAGAAGAGGGATCCACTTTCTTCAAAGGATCACCAGTATGCAAGGGCATGGATTTCACACCTTGTGAAGAAGATGAAGTATTTCTTGGCACATGATTTACATGGGGTTCAGTTGCCGAGGCATGCGGAGCTGAAAACATACTTGAGCCAAGGAGAAGTGAACGTGTACATTTGAGAGCTTCAAGTTCATCTGGGCAAACTTTGCATAAGGAAGCTAATAATGAGGGAATATTTGAGGATGAGGAAGAAGATGATGATGGAGATGAAGAGCCAATGTTGCTTGATGACTACTCTGATGAAGAATGACATTGGTTTCATTATATTTTTGGATGAATGCAGGCCTTTTTGTGCTATCCATGATTCTTTTGGAACTATGCTATGAATTGTAGTTTGTAATTATTTATGTTGTTTATTTTGACATTTGGCTGTGGATTCTGCTTGTTTATGCTTTCTATTTTGACATATGGCTATGATTTCTACTTGTTTATGCTATCTATTTTCACATTTGGCTATAGATTGTACTTGATTACGTTGTTTATTTTCACATTTGGCTATGTATTCTACTTGTTTATATTGTCTATTTTTACATTTGGCTATGGTTTCTACTTGTTTATGCTATTTATTTTAAAATTTGGATGACAAAATCCTTGAAGTTGACAATATTTGGTCTATATTGTGAATATGTGATTACTATTTTTATAATTTATTATTTTTCTTATTAATTATATATATGTAATAATTTTTTATTAATTAAATATACCAAACCGCATAACCCATTTAATTTCTGTTTAAACTCCCGCATACTGTTTAAGCAGTAATCAGTGACCCTACTGACTGAATACCGCATATCGCTTTTTGCAACCTTGTCATAGATATCACAGGCAAATAATCAAATATAAAAAAGTAATAAATATCACCGTGCTGAGAAGAGGTTGTCAAAAGAGTTCTGGCAGCTATCAGAAGAACTAGAAGAATGGCTAGCAGTCGAACACTATTGAACCGAACAACTTGCTTAACAAATTTTTAACCAAGAATATTCATCTCCAAAGATCGAATGAATCGATGAAGTTGAGAAAGAATATCGATGAAATCACTCAGAGAGAGCTTCTTGCTTTTTTAGATAAAATACAAGTGATTGCCGTAATGGTATGCGTTACAACAATGGGTATGGGGTCTCATATATAGGGGCTTAAGAAAAGTGACCATTGGAAACAAAATAGTCACGAAATCAAAGATGATTTCCTCATATGATCAATCCAATTAAATATGAAGATTGATCAACGGTAAATAATCAATCAGCTAAAGAGTAATAATCGATCAGTTGATGATTGTTTTAGTGGAATTCAAAATATGATCGATAACTTCAAATAGAATGATCGATAAGGTATGATCGATTAGTAGAGTACACACGATTGATAAGTGATGATTGATCAGTGTTAAGATTTGATCGATAAGTTCAAAATTTTTTGATCTCCTAAAAAGGAAACTTTTTGTTGAAACTTATTGCAGTTACAACTTTTGCAAAACAGATACAGATAAAACAATTACAATACTTTTGAACAAGAACAAGCAACAAGGCTGAGCGATCTTCACAGTCATGTCGAGCTAAGATGCACACTTGTAGTCTTGCAATCATAAAGAATATATGAGATACTACGATATAATCTTGTGTGTGTGTGTGTCATCTTTAAAATTACGGAGAAACAAAGTACTAACAAGAATGACATTAGCAAAAATGAAAATACTATGGTGGAGGCATGGTTATAAACAAAAAGATTAGATTCGGAACAATGTGATTAGAAGGAAAGTTAGTGTAGCTTGAATAAAGGATAAAATGAAAGAGAACTGCTTAATGTGGTCTGGTCATTTGCAAAGGAGGTCAACTGATACACCAACTGAAAGATGCAAGAGCTGGGATACAAAGCCACCTAAGAGAGGACGAGGAAGGGGCAACTGTTGGAAGGAAACTATTCGAAGGGATCTTAGTTACTTGGATCTAGGTCCAATAATGAATCAAAATAGATCTGAATGGAGACAGAATCCATGTAGCTGACCCTACTCAATGTAAGAAAAGGCTTATTGTTGTTGTAGTTGTCTGTTGGATCTGATCATGTGTGTATTGTCAGACAATCTCCATATACTTGATGCTTTCACGAAAAACATGATTGTTTGCAATAAAAATAACCTCATTCATTGTCTTTCTGCATCTTCAAGGGTCTTATAATGGCAATACACAAGTCACATTTAACTTATACCATCTCGACTACAATGGCTTATACTCAAATTATCCACTCGAACTTGCAACCACACTATGTTTCATACATCATGTAACAAGATTGCCTTCAATAAAAATGCCAAACCAATAAATAGATTTCCTACATATTATCTTTGTCTCGGTGGAAGGTGTAATGGTAGTCTTAAAACATAAAGAAATTCCTGTAATCAACTAAGGTTGCATATAATGTCTAGAAAATACCCCTAGAACTCACGTTTGCCCTTGAAGAAGGGATGAAAAACCTCAACGGACATCAGATATGGTTTCCTCACAGCAGACTGAGATGAGTTTTGGATCTCCAAAGGAACCTACGTTACCCGTGGAGGGAAGCAGAGGGATTGATGACCTTCGTAGTAGGTCCTGGAAGCATTAGGCAGCTTTAGTGGGAGGGTTGTGGGCCCCCTAACTGTGCTAGCAACCTCCGTAGGACGCCTGTCGGTGGTGTGGCAGATATGTGAGCCCTCTGGAGGCACTAACAAGCCTCCGTGGGTGGTTCCAGCAGCACCGGTAGGAGCTGGAAATGCTACTTTGGGGTCGAGCTGCTGCACTGGAGGCGATTGGAGGGCCTTGCATGAGGTCCTAATTCGGAGAAGAGAGCCCGCGTAGGCTTTTGCGAGACTTGAAGGTGGCAGCAGGGATTTTAGGTCAGAACCCCGATCTAGGACCGTTGCTCTGATACCATATGGATAAGAGAAACGAATGAGATGTTTATTCTATAGGAATAGGATCTCTTATATATAGAGAGAAAAACTTAAAGAGTACAAGAGGAAAAAATACATAAATACCCCCGAAGGATTATGGAACTTGAAGGGTTAAAGGTTATAGAACCTCAAGGGTTACAAACATAAATGTAAATATAATAACTCTAACACATGTTTATCATAATCATGAACTTCAACCGAGTATCCTACTATTTGTAAAGAGTCCTTCCTAAATATGAGCCATTTTCCTAAGTGTGCCCTTAAGGTATCTCAAAATATGCATCAACATCAAGACGTGCTCTTTAAGGTAACTTGTAAATTGACTCACTGGATGAGGAAATGCCGAATATGGTCATTGACGGAGGTCATACCTCGCATATCACATTATGAAAAAGAAAAAACTCACTAAGACCATCACGATACATTTATGATCCAATAGCAGACGTTAATCTTTCTCTAGTAGCAGGTGGCTCGGATAAGGTGTGTTGTAAATCTCTGCGGATGTTGCGGAAAAGCCTGATACTTCCTTTTAATCAATAGGAGATTCGATATGTTGTCTTTGTTACGAACGTAGAGCCCCAGTCTGCATGGTTTTCCAGTCTTTTTCGTTGGGTGTTTTTCTTTGGGTTTTTATCAGTGTTGCCCCTTTGAGGTATTACATTATCAGTTATACCCCTCCCTTTTTTTGGAATATAATTTCAACCCCTGACTTCTTAGACAATGATCACACGTGCTCTTCGGGTTAGTAATCGTCTATCCCCAACGTAAACATACGTTAACTTTGGGGATACAAGGTGAATTAGATTTAAAAAAGGATTGGAAGGTCTTCCTCCCCTTCCTCCCCCTCCTCCTCCTCCACCCAGGCTCCTTCTCCCTCTCCCCTCCTCTGCCCCCCATTGCCGCCGCCGCCTCCGCCCACCTCCTCCATCGAATATATCTCCTATATAGATATATTTATGTTTTTGTATTATTTTCAAATTTATTTTCTTATGTCCACCTTATGTAATTTACCTATAGGTCTCTCTATATAAGAAGCCTAGGGTTCCTGGGAATAAACAATTTTCATACTTTTTCCCAACATGGTATCAGAGCGGCGATCCTAAGCCAGAGCTCTCGTACCCGAGAAAACCCTAAACCCCCCGCTAAGCCCTCTCTCTCCCTCTCTCATGATATCGACTCTCCTCTTCGTTGTCGGTCACCTCTTTCACCGCCATTGACGTCGACCCTCCACTTCGTCATCGGCGGCCCTCTCCACAACCTTCTCCGCGGTCCTCTTTTCTCGTGTTGAGGTCTGCTCGTGTTGCTGGATTTGATTGCATAAGTACAATCATGCAATCAAATCACTATATGTCTGTGTAGACAATTTTCTATTGATCTACAAAGCCCTAGGTTTCTTCATCCTGCAATATGTCAGAGAGCAAAGTCGATATCTCTACCACATGGATTTTCAGAGGTCCAGCACCGATTGTCAAGATGGACGGGACAAACTACGAGTCCATGCAATTCATGAGTCTCATGAAGTCTACCCGTAAGAAATATATTCTTACCAAGGAAGAACCGGTTGAGAAAACTGGAATGAATGCCTCATGGGAGGTAGTTGATGCGTATGCCAAGATTTGGCTTTCTGGTACATTGTCAATGGAGATCGCCAGCCCACTGCCAAGGTGATGTGGGACATCCTCGCAACCACTTATTCCTAAGCGATGAATAAGACAGATTCTGTAGCTATAGCATGGCATATTTACTATCAAGCAGAATGGGCAATCCCTTCATTCTCTATATACGTCCTTGCATGGTATATTTGAGAAACTCCATACTCCACAATTTCATGCCCCTCTCGTCTACTCCAAAGCAATAGAAGTCATATAGGAATGCCACCATGGTTGGTGTATTCCTAGCAGCACTTGACGCAAAGTATGAGGCAGCCTGCCATAGATACCGGCGGACGATACTATCCCTCTTCTCCACTTTGACATGCAAATCCGAGCCCTTGGAGAACCAATCCTCTAGCAGCAAAATGACAACCCCCTAGTCTGCCAGCAACCTCGCAACAATAGCATGGTCTCTCGAGCGAAAGGGGAGACCCTTGTGCCAACACAAAGTGAACTTCATCTTCAGAGAGACATCTTGCACAAATCGTGGAGTCCTCAAGAATAACAACGTCCCCACTAAATGACGGGCCAATCCTGCGTTTGATATCTTTCATACCAAGATGTAGGAAGCCCTCATGCTGAGAGCAAATCCCAACCACAATTCATGATAAAGGAGATCTACGTTGTTGAAATCCATTAGATGTACTACAATCAAGTTGTCATCTTTTAGGGTGCTTCAATGGCCTAAGATTTTCTACACACATCCAACGACGATGCCCAACACCACAATGCGTGAAACACATTATGGCATCGTGCCATGCTCCCGCAAAATGCCCAGAATCACCATATTTGTAACATCTCGTGTCTCCTCTACACGACAACGACATCCGCTGCGCATCTTGGACTGGATGTCATTGCAATACCTTTGGCTTCCTTCCACTTACTATGTGGGCCAACTTGCGAGGCCCAAGCTGGTCATGAGATATCCATTTCCTCGCATGCACCATCTACCACCCACGATCTCCATAAGATGCCATCGCGTCGACCTACCCATTGGAAGCCATCCCCCTCTCGCATATGGAACCAACAAAATCCCATTCTTCTGATAGCTCTTTGTTTGTGAGTGTTCTATCTGTTTCTACAGACCCTTATCTCTGGTATCTACCCTTGCGCATCCTTCTGATTGTGTTACCTCATAAATGTTCCCTAAAATCAACCCTCTAAAAACACTTTTGAGGCTTACAGTTTGGGATACATCACACGACATCCTTTCCTCAAAAACCAAAGGCAGTCCCTTTTTCATCTTGTCCCTTGTGATGTTTGAGGTTACTGCCCGATATATGAGCCTAGTAGGAAGACTTTGTATCTGACATTCACTAGGGTCAATATCTCTTATGTTGTGAGCAGAGTCAGTCACTATGGAAAAGCCGATATATAGTGCTTGTCATGATGTCTTTCTCACCCTCAAGTACTTGAATTCGTAAGACGAGAGAATGTTCTATATTGTTATGGTTACATTGACATTACATCATATGCAGATGCAGATTGCACCATTCTCTAGAGGACGAACACTCCATTTTTATCATATTTATTGGTCGAAATAATAGTCATTTGGCACGATAAAGAGCAGACAGTTGTTTTAAAATTCAATGCAGAGGCGGAGTATATAACCATAGATCAAGCTACTTGTGATATTAGTTAACTTTTCACCTTTCTACAAGAACTCGACTATCCATCCCCCTCTACTATGATAATTGGCCATTTACATTACCACTAATCATGTGCACTAAACACATTCAAGTAGTATGCCATTTTATCAGGGATGCAGTGCGTGAAGGGAGGATGGTCACTCTGCATTTCTACAAAGCTACAACTTGCAGATATTTTCACCAAAACTCTTTCAAAGAAGTGTATTTCATTGTTAACCTCTATGCTAGGCAATAGATATGCTTCAACTTAAGGAAGAATATGAACATTCTCTATATTTAGACATTAGTATTTGTCCATTTCTGTGCTTTGTATTTCTAGTGATCCAGCTAAGGACTATATTGTATTTTCCTCTTTTATATGACTAAGGACTAGGATTTTAATCTCTATCAAGGTTTCAAATTCCAATATCGGATATCTTATCGATACCATGTCAAAACAAACTTTCATTGAAATTTTATCGAAATTTCGGTAAATTTCGGTCACATTTTGCTCAAATCGAGCAATATTTTTAAAGGAAGGCCCTCATACTGCCATTTCGCTCGAATTTCGATCCCATATCGAAACCGAAATTTCATCAAAATTTCACTGATATTTCACGAAATCTGAAACTATGACCTATATAAAAAGCCTAGTCCTTAAAAATTGTATCATTTCATCGCACTACTTTTCCATAGGGTGGATTCATTAAGTTTTTCACGTGTTGGTTAGAAGAAAGTTATGTTACAGAGAATGATGGTGGGCTTGGTGTGTGTGTGCCCAGAAGAGATAATATGACTCTCTGTCTAAGTGCATTCTGCGTATTTTGGAGGATGGTTCAAACTAATTTTTCTCTTTAGTCAGGAGGAATTATGGAAACTCTCCCAACTTTCTAGCACACATGAGAATAGTTAAACTTTCCCTCGACATTTTGAGGGGTTTATGATCAATGCTTCATATTATTTTGCCCTCCATGTGATCCGTTTTAGCGGAATGACGCGAGTTTATCTTTTGACGTGATGATTGGAAAGAGGATGGGCCATTGTGTGAGTAATTCCCTCGGCTCTTCATGTTGGCTTTGAACCAGGAGATGCATATTGTGGACATGTTGGATGGTGGAACTTTCCAAACGAAGTGTAGGATCAATCTTTCTTGTCAAACATTATAGGAGTTGTTGTTTGTTGGGAGAAAATAATCTGTTTATTCTTGAAACCCTAGGCTCTCTTATATAGAGGAGAGGCCTATGGGTAAATTACATAAGATAGACATAAGAAAAATAAAACAATGGAACATGGAAATATCTCTACTCTCCCCCTCAAGTTGGAGCATAAATATCAATCATGCTCAACTTGGACGAACACTTCTGAAATGGTCCCTTGAGCAATGCCTTTGGGAAGATGTCAGTTGTCTGTTCACCTGAACTGATATGAGAGGTAGAAATCAAACCCTTCTGGATCATATCTCTAGTATAATGGCAATCCACTTCAATATGTTTGGTTCTTTCATGGAATGCGGGATTATTTGCAATAAATAAAGCAGCCTGATTAGCACACTATAGATGCATGGGAAGTGGTATCTCGATGTACAAATCTGCAAGCATTGCTCGCACCCACATCATTTCTGTTCCTGCTTGAGCCATAGCCCTGTATTCAGACTCATTACTTGACCTAGCCACCACTGTTTGCTTCTTGCTTTTCCAAGAAACAAGAGAATTTCCCACAAACACTACAAAGCCAAAAGTAGACTTTCTATCCTTGGGGCATCCTGCATAATCTGCATCAGCACATGCAGATACTGAAAGAGTTTCTCCCTTCCTGAATAATAATCCTGCCCTTGGAGAAGATTTTAAATAACTCAAAATCATGTATATGGCATACATATGGACCTGTCGAGGTTGCTCCATGAACTGACTCACCCGACTCACTGCAAAGGCGATATCGGGTCTAGTAATAGTAATGTAGAGGAGCTTTCGAACCATCTCTCTATATCTTCTTTTGTCAACCCCTTCCGTATCATCACCATCATACAACTTCATACTAGGATCCATTGGAGTACTAGATGGTCGACACCCAACCATAATTGTCTCAACAAGCAAGTCTGTAACATATTTCCTTTGGGTCATTATAAGACCCTGTGCATTCCTGGCAAATTCCATCCCCAAGAAATACCTTAGAGTACCAAGGTCCTTGGTAACAAAGTGATGACCCAGAAATTCTTTTGCCATCTTGACCCCCTGCACATCATCTCCTGTAACAAGTATGTCATCTACATATACCATAATGACAACAGTACCTCTAGCTGTTTTCTGCACAAAGAGTGAATGGTCTGCATCTGACCTCTTGAACCATTGCTTCTCAATTAAATTTGATAGCTTCTGAAACCACGCCCTTGGACTTTGTTTAAGGCAATATATTGCCTTATGAAGTCTACATACATGCTAACACTCCCCCTCAGCAATAAACCCAAGTGGTTGCTGCATGTAGACTTCCTTCTGTAGATCACCATACAAAAATGCATTTTTAACATCTAGCTGAAACAAGGGCCAATACGTACCACAACCACTGTAAGAAGAACACGGAGAGTAGAGTGTCGAGCTACAGGAGAAAAAGTATCCAAGTAATCAATGCCGTAAGTCTGAGTAAACCCTCGCGCCACTAATCTGGCCTTGTAGCGATCCAGACTACCATCTGCATGATATTTGACAGTAAAGACCCATTTGCAATTGACAATTGACGTAGCAGGAGGTGGAGATACCAAGGTCCAGGTACCACATGATCGAAGTGCAACCATCTCTTCCTCCATAGCCAAGCGCAAACAACTATCCTTCAATGCTTCCTAGTAATTCCGTGGAATATCCACAACAGAGAGAGCAACAACAAATCTCTGAAAATCCCCTGTCAGGCGGTGAAACAAAACCTGGGAAGCAATAGGGTAGGAAGCACAAGTCCGCTTCTGCTTTCAAAGTGCAGCAGGTAAATCCAGATCATTAGAAACTTCCTATATCCGTGAGCTATCCCCCTGTAATGAATTCTGCACAGGTATATCTTCAGACTCATCGTTAGAAACATGAATATCAAAACAAATCTGGGGTGTAGTGACAAATGGATGTGTGCCAGGGGCAGAGGCAGTCTGACGGGTGTAGAATTTAGGAAATGATGGAACAATGGGAGGAGGTGGTGATATAGGTGGTGGACTCGTAGGAGGAGGAGGCACATAGATTCCCTCCTCAGAACTGGAGGAAGCCAACATGTCTACTGTAATAGAGAAATACATCACAGATTTAAAAAAGGTGACATCCGCACTAATATAATATTTTCGATGCAACAGATCATAACACCTATATCTCTTTTGAGTCCTTGAGTAACCAACAAACACACATTTAACAACTCTAAGAGAGAGCTTGTCAAGACCTGGAAGCAACTGATGGACAAAGGCCACGGAACCAAACACACGAGGAGGGAGTGAGAACAATTCTTTTTCAGGAAAGACTATAGAAAAAGGAATTTTCTCACCCAAGACAGACGAAGGCATGCGATTGATCAAGTAGCATGTTATAAGGACCGCATCACCCCAGAAGGAATGTGGGGCACGACTTTGAATAAGAAGAGTTCGAGTGACATCAAGTAAATGACGATGTTTCTTTTCCGCAACCCTATTTTGTTGAGATGTGTAGGCACAAGAAGTTTGATGTATAATACCACGGGACAAAAGAAAATGGGACAAGGAACGAGTACAAAACTCCAAAGCATTATAAGTCCTTAAATTTCAACTGAGGTTGAGAAAATATTCTGTACTTCATTGATAAAATTTTTTATTACATCCCCAGCTTCAGATTTATTCTTCAAAAGAAAGACCCAAGACAGACGAGAGAAATCACCCACAGCAACTAGATAAAAGCGGTGTCCCTGCTGATCAGGTACACGACTCGGACCCCAAATGTCAACATGAAATAAATCAAAAGGGGAGCTACTGCCCTGACTCTGACGACTAGGAAAAGCAGAACAATGATGCTTTCCCAACTAACACGCCTCACACTGAAAAGAAACTCCTGGTGAAATCTAAGGCAATATATGACACATCTTCTGAAGTGGGAGAAGACCAAACTGTAGATGCCGAGTATAAGGAGAAACTACGCCTGCTGCAGCAGAGGAAACACCAGCAAATGGACCTCGGACAAGATGATAAAGAACACCCTGCTCACGGCTACATCCAATCACTTTACCCGTAAGTATGTCCTGAACAACAAGAGACAAAGGGTCAAAAATAGTTCTACAATGCAAATCTTTCGTAGTCTGACTAATGAATAACAGATTCATAGAGAAATCAAGGGCATATAACACATTCTTCAGATGCATAGAAGGTGTCAAAGAAACCTCCCTTGTCTAGTGATTGGGGAATGCGTCCCATCGGCAATCACAACTGTTCTACCTGATGAAACCTGTCTATATGATGCAAGTTGATTCCTGTCACCACATAAATGATGAGTAGCTCCAGAATCCAAAATCCAATCAGAAATTTCAGATCCATGACATGATGTGAGAGCAAAGATACTACCTGAGGTACTGGTTGTGGTAGATGTACTAGCAGATGCAGAAGCAGCAATATCTGAGTGGCCTCCAGAAGCTGAAGAGGAGGCAGGAGGCATGATATCCCTCAGTCTAGCCATAAGTTCATCAACTCTCTGATCAGAAGAAGGGGCAGCAGGAGATTCAGCATGCTCTGCAACACGGGCTGAAGCTGGAAAACCATGCTTAGAATAGCATGTGTCCTCTGTGTGTCCTGGACGATGACAGTATCTACATGGCTGACGAATGCGACCTCCTCTACCACGAAATCCACGTCCACGGGAAAATGAAGAGCCTCCTCGACCTCGAGAGGCTGCCATGCCCGAGGAAGATGGGCCACAGTAGCTGTAGATGGAACTGTAATCCTATTGAGTCTGCGGAACGAATGGTGGCATCCGCTAAGATCTAAGAGCAAGCTGCATCATACTTTGGGTCAAGTGCTGCTAGGAAAACACTGACCATGGTAGCATTCCTATATGTCTTCTGTTGCTCTGGATTCGCAGTTAGAGGCATTAAAATTGTGAAGCTTCTCAAACATCCCTCGTAGGGATGTATACAAGGAATAGAGAGGGCGGTCGTTCTGCTGCACAGTAAATATATCATACTCGAGTTGGAGAATCTTTGTTTCGTTCTTTGCTTGAGAATATGTTGCTGCAAGGATATCCCACATCGTCTTCGTCGTGGGTTGATGTAACACATCATTGGCGATCTCAATTGTCAATGTAACAAAGAGCCAAACTTTGGCATATGCATCATCTGCCTCCCAAGAGGTATTCACTCCAGCCTTCTCCAACAGCTCATCCTCGATAAGAATATGCTTCTTACCGCTAGACTTCATAAGGCTCATGAACTGCATAGCTCAGAGCTCATAATTTGTGCCGTCCATTTTGACTATAGGCGTTGGACCTCTGAATGCGCTATTAGAGGGAACATCAACCTTGCTCTCTAACATAATACCGATGGAGAGAGACTGAACCAAATGAGTACTCACGAAGACAAGTGTCTACACAGACATGGCTGGATTTGGTTGTGCATGTAGACTTAGGACACAACCAAATCCATCAAAGAGATGAAGGCACATGAGGAAGACCGCGAGAGGGGCTGCGTGTGCCCGGATGGCGCTAGAGGCGTACGCTAGGGCCATAAGGAGGCAGGGGGGTCACGAGACTGGGCGGCCCACGCAGGACTGGCCAAGCAGCGAACGCGAGCCGGGCGGAGCACGCGAGATTGGGATCGGGCGGCACAGCGAGCAGGGGGTGGGCGGCGACGTCAGGTCCGAGATAGAGAGGAGAAGGCGAGGGCTTGGAGGTAGGGATAGGGCTAGGGCTAGGGCACGAGAGCTCCGGTCTAGGACCGTCGCTTTGATACCATGTTGGGAAAAAATAATCTGTTTATTCCTGAAACTCTAGGCTCTCTTATATAGAGGAGAGGCTTATGGGTAAATTACATAAGATAGGCATAAGAAAAATAAAACAACGGAAACAGTATATAAGACATGGAAATATCTCTACATTGTCTATAATAACGTATATGTTTGGTTGTGACTCGCCTACAAGGATAACTAGACTTGATTTGAATGTAGGTTTCCTCTGAAGAATAATAAAGTCCTATGTGGTAAACTAATAATATGGTTTTTAACCATGAGAGAAGTGTCTTACATTGTATGAGAATATGGGGATGGAAAATCCCAAACCTGTAGAAGTTTATTTTATGTTCTTATATCTTCTATCTATTTCTCTTTTTCTTGTCTACCGTATGTAATTTTCCCATAGGCCTCTCCCTATATAAGAAAGTCTGGGGCTCAAGAAATAACACAACTCTTATTTTTCCCAACATGGTATCAGAGCGGCGGTCCTAGACCGGAGCTCTCGTATCGAACCCTAAACCTAGCCCTCTACCTTCAAGCCCCGCGCGTGTTGCCGCCACTCGGCCCTGCGCCGTCCTTCGGTCGTGCCTTCTTTGTGTGCCGCCCCTCGGTTGCGTCGCCTCTCCATGCGCTACCCCTCGACCCTGCACCATTCGGTTGCGCCTCCTCTACACGTCATCCCTCGACTACACACCCCTCGGCGCTACCCCTTCAGCTGCACTCTTTGGCCCTAGGGTTCGGCTACCTCACGCGCCACCCTAGGTCTTTGTGTTGTTGCTGCCATCTTTAGGGTTCCACCGCCCCTAGGGTTCGATCGTTGTCTACATAAGGGGTCCCTCGCCCACGCTTCCATCTAGATGTGTTTGGTTGTGTAGAGTCTACACATGCAACCAAACCTTGTCATGTTAGTGTCGACCAAAGTTTATCTTGTCTACAACCCTGCTTGTCTCCCATCACAATGTCAGAAAGTAAATTAGAGATGCCCACTACATGCACCTTCAGAGGTCCAATGCCTATTGTGAAGATGGATGGATCCAACTACGAGTTATGGGCCATGCAGTTCATGAGCCTAATGAAGTCAATGGGTAAGAAACATATTCTTACCGAGGACGAGCCAATGGAGAAGACAGGGTTGTATGCCTCATGGGAGGCTGATGACGCTTATGCTCTGGTCTAGTTGTCTGGTACTCTGATTCCAGACATTGCTAACAATGTATTGCACCAACCCACTGCTAAAGCCATGTGGTATATCTTGGCTTCCACATATTCTCAAGCCAAGAATGAGACAAAAATCCTACAGCTCCAGCATGACATCTTCACGATAGTCAACCCCTGCATGCTCACTACACTGCATTGCGGGGAATGTTTAAGAGGCTTCATAGCTTCATGCCTCTCACAGCTACTCCAGAGCAGTTGAAGACATATCGGAATGCCACAATGGTAGGAGTTTTTCTAGCCTCTCTTGACTCACAGTATGAGGCTGCTTCATCTCATATTCTGGTGGACGCTACCATTCCTCCCATGGAGGACGATTTTCGGAGATTGAGCTGAATCAATGTCTTGAGCCCTGTTATTGTGCCAAATTCGTCTGCTATGGCGGCCTCTCGCGGAAGAGGCAATCCATTTCAGTTTCGTGGATGAAGACCACGTGGTAGGGGTGGTCGTGGTCGTGGATCACAGTGTACTTACTGTCATCGGACTGATCATACTGAAGATACATGCTACTACAAACATGGTTTCCCATCATATGCCCGTGCAGCAGAGCATATTCAACATCAGGGAACTACACATGCAGTAGATCCACGATATGATGATTTTGTGTCTCGATTGCGAGATATCATGCCTCCAACTAGTACTCCTTCACCCGTTTAAGAGAGCAGCTTGGACGTTGCTGCTACTGCAGAAGCTAGTACCTCATGTAGCGCTCATACTTCTACTTTCTACCAAGGTTCAGGTACATCAGAATGAATTGTGGATTCAGGTGTCACACATCATTTGTGTGGATATAGACACCAACTCATATCCTACAAGCAAGTTAACCTAGGAAGGACAGTCGTCATATCAGACGGGACTCATTCTCCCATCACAGGACAATGACAGATTGCCTTAACACCTTTGCAGTTGCAAAATGTGCTTCCTGCTCCTAATTTCTCAATGAATTTACTGTCAATTAGTCAGATTAATAAGGATTTACATTGTCGAGCGATATTTGACCCATCATCTCTTGTGTTTTAGGACATTCTCACGGGCAACGTGATTGGACATGGCCGTGAGCAAGCCGGGTTGTATCTACTGGTTAATCCACCTTATATTGGAGCATCATCTCATTCTACTGGACCTGTCTCACCTTATCTATGGCATGTGCGCTTCGGTCATCTTCTGTTCCAGAAACTACGCCATGCCCTTCCCCAAATTTCACCTTGCTCATCGTTCAATTGTGAAGCTTGTCAGTTAGGGAAGCATCATCGGTCCGTCTTCCCTAGTTGTTAGAGTCGGAGCAGTAGCTCTCCATTTAAGTTTTTCCATATTGATATTTGGGGTCCAAGTCGTGTTCCCGATAATCAGGGACACAGGTTCTACTTAGCTGCTGTGGATGATTTCAGTCGTTTGTCTTGGGTCTTCTTCTTAAAGAATAAATATGAAGCAGGCAACACTATTATGAATTTTATTAAAGAAGTGCGGAATGTTTTTTCGGTGTCTGTTAAAATTGTGCGAATTGATAATGCCCTTGAATTCTGTACTCATACATTATCCTGATTTCTTTCATCTCATGGCATTCTTTATAAAACGTCTTGTGCCAACACGTCCCAACCGAATGGTGTCACAGAGAGAAAACATCGCCACCTTCTTGATGTCACTTATACGCTTCTTATCCAGAGTTGTGCTTCGCACTCGTTCTGGGGCAATGCGGTCTCACTGCATGTTACCTCATCAACCGCATGCCCTCGCCTGTGTTGGGGGAGAAGATACCTTTCTCCCTTGTCTTTCCTGACAAGGAGTTGTTTTCCCTTGCCCCTCGTGTCTTTGGGTTCGTTGCATCCGTTCACCAATTGTCTCCAGGGATTGACAAGCTCTCTCCTAGAGTTGTCAAATGTATTTTTGTCGAGTATTCCAGGACTCAAAAAGGGTATCGTTGCTATGATCTGTTACGTTGAAGATATTATGTCGGTGCATGTCACGTTTTTTGAGTTTGTCATGTTTTTCTCTCCTACAGGTGATAGGTCGGTGCCATCAATCACAACTGATGAGATCTATATTCCTCCTCCACCATCACCACTACCACCTCCACCACATTCCATGTCTGTGGCTCCTCCTCTACCATACTACAGTCGGCGGCCAACCCCTGCTCATGATCATGGTCAATCCTCAAGCATGCCCCAGGTTTGTTCTGATAACATTAGCTCTAATGATGGGACTGATGGGATTTCTCAACAGGAGCAAGTAGAGGATGACACGGATGGAGGTACATCTAGTGCAGAATTTGATTTGCCTATTGCGCTACGGAAGCAGAAGAGGTCATATGCTTCATATCCGATTGCCTCTCATGTTACCTTTGAGCGTCTGACATGAGACTTCAGGAGGTTTGCAGTGGCTCTATCCGCTACTAACATTCCACGGACTCATCAGGAGGCGTTAGTTGATCGTAGATGGCGTCTGGCTATGGAGGAAGAGATGGCTGCCTTTCAGTCGAGAGGTACTTGGAGCCTTGTACCAGCTCCTACCGGGGCATCTATTGTGAGTTGCAAGTGGGTTTTTACAGTGAAGCAAAATGCAGATGACAATATTGATAGGTCCAAGGTTCGAGTGGTTGCTCGTGGTTTTACTCAGATGTATGGGGTAGATTACCTTGACACGTTTTCTCCTGTTGCTCATCATTCCACCTTACGGATTCTTTTATCTGTTGCCGTGATTCAAGATTGGCCCTTGATTCAATTGGATGTCAAAAATGCCTTTTTATATGATGATCTTCAAGACGAAGTTTACATGCAGTAGCCACCTGGGTTTACTGCTGAGGGAGAGTGTGTACAGGTATGCAGACTTCATAAGGCAATCTATGGCCTAAAGTTGAGCCTGAGAGCTTAGTTCAAGAAACTCTCAGATTTGTTTGAGAAGCAATGGTTCAAAAGGTTGAATGCAGATCATTCTCTCTTTGTACAGAGGACATCCAGAGGTACGTCTGTCATTATGGTGCATGTTGACGATATACTTATTACAGGAGTTGATATGCAGGGAATAAAAAGAGCAAAAGAATTCTTGGGTCAAGAATTTGTTACCAAGGATCTGGGAGTACTTAGATACTTTCTGGGATTAGAGTTTGCTAGAAATGAACAAAGACTTGTGATGACTCAGAGAAATATATCACTGACTTGCTAAGTGACACAGGTATGCTTAAATGTCGACCTGCGTCTACACTCATGGATCCAAGCGTGAAGATGCATGATGATGATACTGAGGATGTTGACAGGAGGCGATACAAGGAAGTCTGGTAGGGAGGCTTCTTTATGTTACTATTACCAGACCAGATATTACATTTGTAGTAAATAAAGTGAGCCAATTCATGGAGCAACCTCGTTAGGTGCATATGGATGCTATATATATGATACTAAGGTATCTTTAGTCATCTCCAGGTGCAGGATTGTTATTTAGGAAGGAGGGAACTATTAATATCTCAGCATGTGCAGATGCAGATTATGCAAGGTGCCCACAGGATAGGAAGTCTACATCAGGATTTGCTATATTTGTTGGGGAATCACTTATCTCATGGAAGAATAAAAAGCAAACAGTAGTAACGAGATCCAATGTTGAATCGGAGTATAGAGCTATGGCCCAAGCATGTGCAGAAGTGATGTGGGTTCACACAGTTCTGACAGATCTACATATAGATGTTCCTCTTCCCATGTCGTTGAAATGCGACAATCAGGCTGCATTATTTATTGCAAACAACCCTACATTTCATGATAGGACAAAGCATATCGAGGTTGATTGCCATTATATTCGTGATATGATACAGAAAGGCTTCATTTCTACAACCCATGTCAGCTCAGGAGACCAAATGGTAGACATTCTTACCAAAGCTTTGCTTCGAGATCCCTTCCAGAAGTGTGTATCCAATGTGTGCTCCATCTTAAGGGAGAGTGTAGAAGTTTATTTTATGTTCTTGTATCTTTTATCTATTTCTCTTTTGCTTGTCTATCGTATGTAATTTGCCCATACGCCTCTTTCTATATAAGAGAGTTTAGGACTCAAGGAATAAACACAACTCTTATTTTTTCCAACAAAACCAAGTCAAGTTCTTTATGTAAATGACGGATTTTAATAAGTACACACTGTTGTAAAAGTCAGGAGACTAGACCGACTAGTCGGTCCAACTAGTCGAGTCTGGGGGTAGCCAACTCGACTAAGCCTAGTCGATCATTAGTCGGTCAACTCGACTAATCGGACCGACTAGTCGGTCGACTATACGACCAACTTTTATATAAAGCTTTTAAATTTTTTTAAATTGTTTGCTTTTTTAAAAGCAAACTTATTCTAATATGCTCAATGTTATATTTAAAGTCAATTACTTCTTCTTTTGTTTCATTATGATAGTATAGTAAATGTACAAATCTATGCAAACATAGAAGAATGTATGCATAAAAATGATTTATATATTTAAAAAATAAAAAAATCAAAACCATCTAATGGCTGACTAAATCCGATTACTCGACCGACCGTCGATTACTCCTTAGTGACTCCGTCGACCGAGTACCAACTACCGATTTCTGCAACCTTGGGTACACACCATGCTAGGATTTCCAGGATGCTAGTAACTCTTGTCTGCATTGCTCGGCTAGGGGTGAATATAAACTACCTCTTCTTTGAATGCGCAAAATCTAAGGAGGTGTTGGAAAAGACTGTCATAGACGGGATTGGACGAATTGAGCCTACGGTTTTTAGATGTTTATGGAGGTAGATTTGAGGGGATTGGAAACGAAGAGAATGCTGGAAATTACGTTGGTTTAAAGAGGAATCTAGAGGTATAATATGGCGTTGGGCTTAATAGAGCCGTTGGGATCCAAATCAAGAATAAGATCAATTTTAAAAAAAAAGATGATTGGTTGGAATTTAAAAAGTGATTGACCAGGTCAAACAAGTTGATCGATCAGGTTTTAGCTAGTGATAACGCCGATAAGTGATCAATTAGGTCAAAACGTTGATTGGTGAGGATTCAAAAAGTGATCGATCAATCAAGTAAAGTTGATCTATTAAGAACTGGTCATTGAAAGAATCATTCAAAAAAAGATTGATCATGTCAAAAAAGATTCTCAGACAAAGTCAAAAAGTGATTGATCATGTCAACATTGACTGAAGTCAGTTTTTCACCAGTGATAAAAAGTAATTGATCATATCACAAAAAGTTATCGATCAGGTCACTAAAAATAATGTTGGTTGAATGAAAAAGTTGGTGATCCTATTTGTAAGAGGTATGCTTGATGTAACATATATTTAAGGTTCAATACAACACAATGAAAGAATTACTAGATACAAGATTGAATAAAAGAAAAGTCTTCAACTTTGTCTTGAGCTTAAGTTCCTTTCCTTAAGTGCGAACTTATGTTCCTTATCCTTAACTCCTTTAAGCTTGACTTCCTCTTCCTTTAAGCTTGAGTTGCCTATGCTTGAGCTTCTTCTTGGTCATATAGCTTATTCACTTTTAAAATAGCTTCAAGCTAAATACATAAGTTTTGTTATCATAAAAAATACATGTTAATGAACTTGGAATACAAGTTTCCAACAATCTGTTCAAGAAATCCCATTGCTGAAGATTGATGGCATTGCTCGAGCCACTACATCTCCATGTTAGTATATTGGAAAGGTGATTCTCCTGAGAATTTTTTTTTTTGAACACAGAAAGGTTCGGGGGAGACACGTGGTGGTGTCCTGAGAATATTTTGTCAGGAAAGGTTCTTGCTAAAAACTAATCTCAAACAACGAGGTACCATGCACAAACATTCATCAAAGTTAGGAGTGCCTCAACTAATGATCTCCAGGACTCACAGGACCCATCACCTCCAAGATGTGTATCTCCATGAATATCTCCATCGTGGTACTAGAAACAAGGATCTATGCATCAGCTCGTCAATCACCTCGCAACCAGCACAAAAAAGTGGCGAGCGCCTACTCGTTCTTCACTCTCCTAACATCAACAAAGAGGCCCTCCTCATCTCTTTCTTCCTCCTCAATAAGGATAGGTTCAACCTTGATGTAAGGGACAAGGAAGAGAATCTCCATTAACGAAGCCCCGCTGCTGATGTGGCTCCTCCTTCATAGTGGTGTTGGATCTTGTTGGTTGTCTCCTTAGAAGAGCATAAGCAAAGTAGGGAGTATGAGATATATCATCGGCATGCTTAAGCGCTACAAGAAATCATAAAATGGGCTTTACCCCTTAAAAAATGGTGTCGGTTTCTTTTGAACCCTAATCCAATTGAAAAGATAAAGAAATGGGGCAATTGTTGGCTTGAATTATTACCTTTTTTTTCTTATGTAACAATCTATCATGGACCCGAACAAGGTTAAATTCATGTAATCAGACATGTGAAAAAGGGAAAGAAAGAGATATAAGAGGGAGTACATGATTGTCCAAAAATGAAAGGGATTTTATATCAAGAACACTATAAATTTTGTCAATTATCTGCTCACCCATACATTCTTTGTAACCCCTATAAACTTGCTCTACTTAACATTAGCTCACCCATATATTCTTTGTAACCCCTATAAACTTGCTCTACTTAACATTACACCATTAATATGACATACCCTGAGTCAATTTTCTTCCGTTAATGTTGAATTAATCAAATCACCATAAAATCCACAGAGGAAAAATACATTGTTGTGTTATTCCATAGAGCCCTAGGGTCTCTTATATAGAGAGAAAACCCTTGGGTAAATTACATAAACGTACATGAGGTAAATAAGAAATACGTAATAGTACATATAACATAACGTAAACCTCTACACTCCCCCTCAAGATGGAGCATAGATATTGATCATGCTCAGCTTGGAAGAACATCTCTGGAAAGGTCCTCTGAGCAATGGCTTGGTAAATATATCAGCAGTCTGCTCCTCTGAATTGACGTGTGAAGTGGAAATCAAGCCCTTCTGGATCATGTCTCTAGTGTAGTGACAATCTACCTCGATGTGCTTTGTTCTTTCATGAAAAGCTAGATTATTGGCAATGAACAATGCTGCCTGGTTGTCACATTGAAGCTGCATGGGTAAAGAGACATTTACATTCAAATCTTCCAAGACTGCTCGAACCCACATCATTTCTGTACTTGCTTGTGCCATGGCTCTATATTCGGATTCAACACTGGATCTTGCCACAACAGTTTGTTTCTTGCTTTTCCAAGAAACCAACGAGCTTCCTATAAAGATAGCAAATCCTGAAGTACACTTACGATCCTTTGGGCACCCTGCATAGTCTGCGTCTGCACAAGCGGAAATGGACAAATCTGTGTCCTTTCTAATAACAAACCTGAGCTTGGGGAAGACTTTAGTTATCTCAATATCATATACAGGGCTTCCATATGGACTTGCCTAGGCTGCTCCATAAATTGACTCGCCCGGTTTACTGCAAAAGCAATATCCGGTCGTGTTATGGTGATGTATAGAAGCTTACCCACCATCTCTCTGTATCTTCTTTTGTCCAACTCTTCAGTATCATTGTCGTACAGTTTCATACTCGGCTCTATAGGAGTGCTCGACGGTCTGCATCCAACCATTCCTGTTTCAACTAGCAAGTCTGTAACATATTTTCTTTGGGTCATTACCATTCCTTGTGCATTTCTCGCAAACTCTATCCCCAGAAAGTATCGTATTGTACCTAGATCCTTCATAATAAACTGACTTCCCAAAAGTGATTTAGTCATCTCGATTCCCTGAGCATCATCTCCTGTAACCAGAATATCATCAACATATACCATGACGACAACTGTACCTCTACGAGCCTTCTGGATAAACAGCGAGTGGTCCGCATTTGATCTTTTGAACCCCTGTCGTTCAATCAGCTGGGAAAGCTTCTGGAACCATGCCCTTGGACTTTATTTAAGGCAATAAATTGCCTTATGAAGTCTACACACCATGTGAGTCTCCCCCTCAGCAGTAAAACCCGGTGGATGCTGCATGTAGACTTCCTCCTGTAGATCACCATACAAGAATGCATTCTTGTTATAAAATAGAAAGCGGAAGCGGAATAACATAATAAAGAAGAATAATCACGAAGAACACAAAGATTTTTTTATGTGGAACCCTACTCCAGAAGGAGCGGGATGAAACCACAGGAGAAGCCCTCAACGGGGGCGGATATTCTATTAGAATTTCTCAATGAGTACAGGAGGTCTGGGGCTCCTTATATAGCCTTCCCAGAGCCTCCAAGTCCCACTGTTGGTCCATGTGGGACTAAACACAGAATGGGGTAAATGGATCTTCTCCAGGATCCATTTACCCTGCTACAACTCAACATGGCGCACTACCAAATACTCTAACACTCCCCCTCAAGCTGGAGCATGCAATGCTCAGCTTGGACAAATAGAAAGAAACTCAACTCACGCTACAGGACACTACGGACAATATCAACCCAACGCGCACATTGCTGCAGTCGAGGACGTTGCTTCTCATGCCGTGCAGGTGAGGAGGACGAACGGGCTGGAGTGTGAGTCAACTGAAGACTCGAGACCTGACCATCGAGTCTGAACTTGCGCCTGAAGTCTCCTCGTCGGAGAACTGGGTCTCTCCCATCTGGCTCAGAGAATGGTGCACTGCTCTGGTGTACCTATGATACCACATGAAAAACCTTGCCTTCGAGGGAATGGTCCTCTGCTCTGGAGTCCCTATGGCTCACATGAAAACTCTGGCCTGACAACAAGAATGATGATGGGGACCTCTGACAATGATGGCAACATATGCTCATCAGACAATGACCGCACACTCGTGCGTGTCTGAAACAAATGATGGCAACTTATGCACATCTGACAATGACCGCACACTCGTGCGTGTCTGAAACTGGAGACTCGGAAGACAATCGTCGAGTCTGAACAACTGCGCATCAAACTGGGACTCGGAATCTGAACGTCGAGTCTGGAATTGCGCATGAAAATCTTCGTCTGAAAAATTGTAGTCTGAAAATCGGCTGGTCTGGAGAATCTGATATCTCTCAATCTGCAACATGACCTGTGACTCTACATAACACTCCCCCTTTCTCCCATACTGGTCGGAATGAAGACATCGACAGTTGGGAGAAGACAAGATAAATAGGGGGTAGAACATGAAAAACTTGTGGCTTTTCTTCACATTTTTTTAAGCCGTTTTTTTTAAATTTTCATAAAAGCCGTTTCAACCTTCCTTTTTTTTCGGCTTCCATTTTTTTATCATTTTTTTTGAAATACTTGCGTACGACTTTTCTTTGTACGCGGTTTTTTTTTCAACAGCGTACGACTTTTTCAAATATACACGCCTTTTTTTTCTCCTTTTTTTTCTTTCCTTTTTTTTAACAAATAAGAATATATTTTTTTTTCTCGGCCCACCTGGGCCCATCACTTTTCTCTCATCCTTTTTTTTCACCTTTTTTTTGTTGGCCCATTAGACCTAACAGCAGCCTCCCCCCCCCCTTTTTTTTTACAAGTCTCGGCCAGGGCCATTACAAAGCAGCAAAAGAAAATAACCCACAGGGACCGTAACCCTAATAGGGTTCTCTCGGGGAAACCTTTCTCGCGTTGCGCCGCCAAGGGGAAGTGAAGAGGCGCTGCCTTGCTGGAGATGAAGCGGCTGGAGCTCGCGCGCCTGCACGATCTGCGCACAAGGCTCGCCGCCAGTTGCGTGTAGGAGGAGCACGCCACCGATCGGGAAGCACGATGGCTCTGCGCCTGTGAGGGGCTTCGCGCGAGGGAGTGCGGACTGAACCCTAGCCATAGGTGCGACACGAGAGGCTGCATCGCCGCTGGGAGATGAAGGCTGCCGCCTGCCTGCGCGAGTTCTGTGGCAGGTGCCTGGAGAGATGCGTCTGGAAGCTTGGGGGGTCGCCTGTAGCGCGTCGAGCCCGCCGCGGTGGGTTGGAATGAAAGGAGCGCGCGCATAGGCGCGCGAGCATGGTGCGTGTGTCTCTCCCTCAGAGGTCTCGCACGCGATGGATCTTTGATAACGCTGCATGGACTACGCGATGCGCGCAAGGCCTCGCTCGACTCCAACATGTTGTGTGGTGCCGCCTGCGCCGCTTCGTGAACTTGGGAACCTAACGTTTCCTGGAGCTAGGTGCCTCCGGCTTTGGCTGGGAGGTGCGGCTATGGCTGCTGTTTGCTATTGAACCGGGAGGTGTGGCACCGGACTGATTGCAGCAAAAAAAACATGGGCTCCAAAGCCCTAACCTGGAATCACGTGGTCTTTTGGAGATGAAGATGGAAGCATGTCACCAACGATTAGGATTCCGGAAAACTGGAACTGGAACAGAGATCTTCAATAATAAACCAGAACCCATACTTAAAAAAAAACTTCAAGAACAACCTTCAAATCTCGAAACCAAAAAAAAGAATCCTCAAGAATCGACCCGCTCTGATACCATGTTATAAAATAGAAAGCGGAAGCGGAATAACATAATAAAGAAGAATAATCACGAAGAACACAAAGATTTTTTTATGTGGAACCCTACTCCAGAAGGAGCGGGATGAAACCACAGGAGAAGCCCTCAACGGGGGCGGATATTCTATTAGAATTTCTCAATGAGTACAGGAGGTCTGGGGCTCCTTATATAGCCTTCCCAGAGCCTCCAAGTCCCACTGTTGGTCCATGTGGGACTAAACACAGAATGGGGTAAATGGATCTTCTCCAGGATCCATTTACCCTGCTACAACTCAACATGGCGCACTACCAAATACTCTAACAATTCTTGACATCAAGTTGGAAAATGGGCCAATCACGTACCACAGCAACAGATAGTAGAATGCGTAGCGTCGAGTGTCGAGCCACTGGTGAAAATGTCTCCAAATAGTCGACCCCATAGGTTTGGGTGAAGCCCCGTGCAACAAGTCTGGCCTTGTACCGATCTAGACGACCATCTGCATGATATTTAACCGTGAACACCCACTTGCTACTAACCACAGAAGCACCAGGAGGAATAGGAACTAGGGACCAAGTCCCTCGAGATTGTAAAGCACGCATCTCCTCCTCCATAGCTAAACACCAGCAATCAATCTTTATGGCCTCTTGATAGGTCCGTGGGATCTCAACCGTCGATACAGCTGCTGCAAACCTCTGGAAATCACCAGTAAGACGATGAAAAGACACCTGAGACGCAAGAGGATAGGACGCACATTGCCTCTTCTGCTTCCTATGTGCAATAGGACGATCAAGATCATTATCCACTGTACTGACTGGCGGATCCTCCCCCTGTAGCAAAGATTCCTACACCGATACATTATCTAACCCATCATTAGTGATAGCATCGGAGCATACCTGAGGCGTGATGGATGGTTGATGTGTAGCTTGAGCAGGCCCTGACCGCCTTATGTAGAACTTAGGGAATGGTGGAATGGGATGATATGGAGGCGGTGGTGGTGGTGGTGGTGTAGTGGACTCAGATTGACCCAGACTTGGAGGTAGAGGAACATAGACATTATCATCCGGAGATGTGGAGGAAATCAACCTGTCACCTGCTGGGGAGAAATACATAACTGGCTCAAAAAATGTAACGTCAGCACTAACATAGTATTTGTCGTTAATAGGGTCATAGCAACGATATCCTTTTTATGTCCGAGAGTAACCTACAAATAAGCACTTAACAACTCTAGGAGAGAGCTTGTCAAGTCCTGGAGACAAGCGGTGAACAAAGGCGACTGTTCCAAAGACACGAGGGGTAAGTGAAAACAAGTCCTTATCAGGAAAGAGAACAGAGATTGGAGCTTTTTCCCCAAGAACGGAAGAAGGCGTACGATTAACCAGATAGCATGCTGTAAGTATAGCATCTCCCCAAAAAGTTAATGGTGCACAACTTTGAATAAGTAATGTGCGAGCAATATCAAGAAAGTGTCGATGTTTCCTCTCCGCGACACCATTTTGTTGTGATGTGTAAGCACAGGTAGTTTAGTGAATAATGCCCTTAGAGGAAAGAAACTAAGCAAGAGAACGAGTGCAGAATTCCAATGCATTATTCATGCGCACATATTTACCAGTAGAAGAAAAAACATTCTGCACTTCATTGATAAGATTTTTAATAACACTTCCTGCTTCAGATTTATTCTTAAGAAGAAAAGTGCAAGAGACACGAGAGAAATCATCAACCACAACGAGATAAAACCCGTGTCCCTAATGATCAGGGACACGACTAGGACCCCAAATATCTATATGAAATAACTCAAACGGGGAGCTACTGCTCCGACTCTCACGACCAGGGAAGCTAGAACGATGATGCTTCCCTAACTGACAAGCTTCACCACGAAATAAAGAATTCGCAGAGATCTGTGGCAGGAGGTGACACATTTTCTGGAGCGGAAGGTGACCAAAGCGAAGATGCCATGTATATAGAGAAACGGATCCCTGAGAGTGAAGTGAGACACCAGCATAGGAATTCCATACTAGACGATAGAGGCCATTATGCTCAGAACCACAACCAATCACCCTGCTCGTTAGTATGTCTGGAAAAATGACAGATGATGGGTCAAATATAGCACGACAGTGTAAATCTTTTGTAATCTGACTAATTGATAATAAATTCATAAAGAACTCAGGTGCATGTAAAACATTTTGTAAGTGCTTGGAGGGTAATAAGGAAGTCTCCCCCTGACTCACAATAGGAGAATGAGTGCCATCAGCTATGAGCACAGACCGACCAGACTGAATATCCCTGTAGGACTGCAGTATATCTCTGTCACGGCAGAGATGATGAGTGGCTCCAGAGTCGACAATCCAACCTGATAGATCGTGGTTATGACGAAAGGTAGAAGTACTACCTGAGGTACTGGCAGTAGCAGAGGTATTAGCCGACGCAGAAGCCGCAACGTCAAATGTATCAGCAGCCTCTGATGATGACTGTGACATAATGTCACGAAGCCGTGCCACAAGCTCCTCGAACCTGTGATCTGGAGTAGATGCTGACGGAGCCTGAACATGATCAGCTACTCGTGCTGAAGGAGGAAATCTATGCTTGGAATATCATGTATCCTCGGACTTACCAGTGCGACGACAAAATGAGCACGTTGAACGCATACAACCTCCTCGACTACGTGCAGTACCTCCACGGCCACAAAGAGAAGACGAACTACCTCGTCCTCTGGAAACCGCCATTGCCGAAGGAGGTGGAGTACCTGCGCTGGAGGAAACAGAGATACGACTGAGCCTCTTGTAGACTTCCTCCATTGGAGGAATAGTTGCGTCAACGAGGATCTGAGAGCGGGCAGCCTCGTACTCTGGATCAAGGGCAGCAAGTAATATTCCGACCATAGTAGCATTGTGAAATGTCTTCTGTTGCTCGGGGGTGGCTGTGAGCGGGATGATGCTATATAATTTCTCGAACATCCCACGTAGGGATGTTT
This sequence comes from Ottelia alismoides, assembly GCA_037367405.1. Taxonomy (NCBI): domain Eukaryota; kingdom Viridiplantae; phylum Streptophyta; class Magnoliopsida; order Alismatales; family Hydrocharitaceae; genus Ottelia; species Ottelia alismoides. The sequence goes on along the minus strand of JAZKJV010010505.1, from coordinate 723,020 downwards.
ACAGAGTGAAGAGGCCGCCCATTTTGCTTCATAGTGAAAATATCATGTTGCAACTGCAACATCTTAGTCTCGTTCCGTACTTTAGAATATGTCGTAGCCAGAATATCCCACATCGCTTTGGCGGTGGGCTGATGGAGGACGTCATTGGCAATCTCCATCGAAAGCATCCCTGTAGCCAGACCTTGGCGTAGGCATCATCGGCCTCCCAGGAGGTAAATATCCCTGTCTTCTCTGCCGGCTCATCTTCGGTAAGAATGTGTTTCTTACCACATGACTTTATTAGGCTGAGGAACTGCATCGCCCAGAGTTCGTAGTTCGTCCCATCCATTTTGACTATTGGTGCTGACCCTTTGAAGGCACCTATGGAGGGCACATCCACCTTTTGTTTTGACATGATGCCGGAGAAGAAGACCTAGGATTGATAGACAAAGGAACCGGTGTCTACAAAGACCTGATTGGATTCAAGTGCATATGAAGACTTTAGGCACTTGAATCCATGGAGGAATAGGTGTCGGTCGACGGATGAAGGAGCCCAAGAGAGGGGGCTGGTCGGCGACGAGGAGGTGGCGGGAGTGCCTCAGCGAGAAGGAGGCTACGGGAGGGGAGGTGGCGGCGGGAGGTGAGGTGCCGGCGGGAGAGGAGGTGGCGGCGGAAGAGAGAGAGAGAGACAGAAGGTGGCGGCGGAAGAGAGAGAGAGAGGAGGTGGCGGCGGGAGAGGGGGGCGGTGGAAAACCCTACGTTAGGGTTTTGGCTCTGATACCATGTCAGAGGAAAAATACGTTGTTGTGTTATTCCATAGAGCCCTAGGGTCTCTTATATAAAGAGAAAACCCTTAGGTAAATTACATAGACGTACATGAGGTAAATAAGAAATACGTAACATTACATCATAACATAACGTAAACCTCTACATATACCCTATCCCTTCTCCTCCCCCACCCTGTCCTCTCGTTCCTCTCTCATCTAGCGCATTTGTCCTCCTTACATGCACGGCATGAGAAGCAACGTCCTCGGCAACAACCGATAGTTGGGCCCGTTGAGTTGATATTGTCTGTAGTGTCATGTATTGTGAGTTGAGATTTCTTTCTGTTTGTCCAAGCTGAGCATTGCATGCTCCATCTTGAGAGGGAGTGTGAGATAATTGAATCTCCTCTTCGAAGAGCATGTGCTCTGTACTGCGCATGTCAGAGTTACTGCAACTGAAAATGAGTCTCTACACGGAGAACTCTAGCCCGCCACAACATGTGGACAACAGCTCCGTCTCTGAAAGGGGTGCAACAAAGACTGTTGCTAATTATCCATATACATATCTCTGAAGATGGGTCTCTCTCATCGAGACATAAAAGTGGGTTCTCTCTCATAGAAACCTCGAAAGGATCTCGTAAGATGCCCTCGAATCTGGATACCCGTTTACGTCACATTCGCACTATTATATTTGCAACAATCTCATCAAGTATTGAAAACTATGGAAAAAAAATCGTGTTGTTGTTCTGACATTCAATCCACATTCACAAAGAGACATGAACCACCATAATTTTATTCTATTCATTTTCATAATACATATATATACATGTACAAGAGAAGTCGACAATTCATACATGTATCCCAAAATATATATACAGAAGAGAAAGAAACACTTACATCATAACTGACCAAAAACTGCAACAAAAGAAATGTATCGTCTGATGTAAAACCGATCACCAGAAGTCATCAACAGCTATTACACTACTGCAGACTCCTTGCCTGCCAAAACATGGTAGGAAGAAGAGGTGTCAGCAAGCATTGGTACACCCATAATTCATATTATAAAACAATCAGGCATTTAATATATTCAAAAGAAATAAGTAGAAAGGCATATACATATAAAATTTACTTCTACTTGCAATGTAAAAAGGATTCCAAGTGGCTTATATGTACCTCCCCCATCATTTTCCATATAAAATATTTTTACGTTGTAATTAATTTCTCACAAGTATATATATATATTCTCATATTATTCAGATATCATATTTGTGGATTTTTACGATGGGAAAGATGAGATTGGAAAGGTTTATTGATTTATTTAATTCTCAAGTGTAGTGGAAAGTCTGTGGTCTAGGTAATTGTGCGACCTCACACTATGACTCTAAGACACAGGGAGTGCCTTAGGGTTGGGGTGCCTCCGTAGGCATCCAGTATTGTATAATGCATCCTAACTAAGTTCCCAATAAGTCCACTAGCTTATAGATATTTCGAATCAAATTTTATTATCCTCACTTCCAACGAATTCAACTTTGGTTGTAACTCCTCCAAACCTCAATTGCAACTATCTCAGATGTAACACTAGATGACTTAGATGTAGACATGGATGATTTGGAAGTAGCATCACCAAGTCTGCTGGCAAAAAGTAATCAAAACTCAAGCGGTGAGGTAGCCTCAAAAAAGGTTTTTCCGTCTCGCCCTCTAATTGGAAGTGCGGTCCAACAGAGAGAAAGGTCTACTCCAAAACTGCGCCCCGGAGATGGTAAGACTCTCCGAAAAAGTCACTCTAAAAAATGGCCCGACTAGTACGGGTTAACGAGCTCGTACAAAAAACTAAAAATCAAGGAATCCCAACATGGGTATCCTAGAACAGAGGGGTCAGCGGATTGGTCAAAAGTCGGGATCCCAACGAGGCGTAAAAACACTACGAGCTCGCGTAAAAATCGTGGAAAGGACTGCGTTCCTAGACTCGCACACTTGGCGGCCCTTACCCTAACTGGGCCTCGTATCTCCCGCCTAGTTGAGGGTCACCACGCCCTCGCACGGTTAGGTGTAAAAGTCACCATAACCGGCACAAATGATTTTCATAATCATTTATTGTCATATTCACTTTCTTAATTATTCATTCTGTCTTCAATCCTTTTCTGTAGTTTAACTTACCAGATCTAGGTATTTATAACATCCGAATCTGTGGGAGCGGGCCTCACAATTTGGTATCAGAGCAGTGATATCTCGCTAGATACATTCATAGTATTATAGTTCCGATCGTATTAATTATCGGATAGTGACAATCCTCCGATTTGTCTCGAGTCTGAAAAGTTTCTAACTTCGATTGGTAGAATTGCAGGATCCTTAGATTCTCCCTGTCACATCCATGGGTCAGGTGGCCAGTTGTTCATCATAAGACTAATAGTCAGAGAGTTACCAATGTTGATTGGGGGACATGAGACGATAGCAGACTGTCTGCTACTACAGCTCAACAAGTTTGACCTAACTTTGGGTATGGATTGAATGTCAGCTCATCATGCCATGGGTAATTACTTTATGAAGATGATTGTCTTCAGAATTCCAGACTTACCCGAGGTTACATATAAGGGTACATTACATGACTCCAAAATGGAATACATCTCAGTATTAAGAGCTCAGAGACTTGTTGATCAAGGATGCAACACATTTCTAGCTTTTGTCCCAGAGACATTTCATGGAGCTGATGGCTCAGGATATCAGGGTAGTGTCGGATTATTCCGACGTGTTTCCTAATGATTTGCCAGTTTTACCGACTGAGAGAGAGTTTGAGTTCGAGATGGCATGACTACTAGATACACAACCAATCTCGATGGCTCTGTGTCGCATGGCACCAGCCGAGTTGAGAGAGCTGAAGATACAATTGCAGGAGTTACATGGCATAGGTTCGTAAGGCTGAGCACTACACCTTGGGTGCTTCCGTTCTTTTTGTCGGAAAGAAGGATGAGTCGATGAAATTATGCATTGGTTACGGATAACTGAATAAGAAAACAGTGAAGAACCAATATCCACCGCTACACATTGATCATCTGTTTAATCAAATACAGGGATCTTCGATGTTTTCAAAAATCGATCCTCGATCTGACTACCATCAGCGGGGGACTCAAGAATCGAATGTTATGCAAACATCATTCAGGACTCGATATGGACATTATGAGTTTGATGTGATGCCATTTGGACTCATAAATGCCATGCCGCATTCGTGGACATAATGAGCAGAATTTTTCGTCCATACTTGGACAAGTTTGTAATTGTATACATTGACAATGTGTTGATATATTTTCAAAATGAATAAGATCATACGAATGATCTGAAGATAGTCCTGGACACACTTCAAGAGCATAAATTGTATGCCAAGCCGAGCAAAGTATGAGTTCTTGTTATCCCATAACTTATTCCTTGGACATGTCATTTCTGGAGCATGTATCTCATTTGACCCTGCAACGATTAAGGCAGTCATGTCTTGAGAGCAGCCCAAGACAGTAACTCAGATTCGAAGGTTCCCAGGACTAGCGGATATTACAGATGCTTCATCAGTAGTTTTTTGGAGTCATTATTTTCCTGAGAGGATTGACACAGAAGAGAGTTCCTTTCATTTGGATTGATTCATGTGAGCAGGCCTTTAGGACATTGCACTCCTTTCAGGCATCCATGATTATGTCATATATACAGATGCTTCAAGAAAAGGTTTAAGAGCGGTTCTGGTGCAACCGGGTCACGTAATTGTTTATGCATCACGTTAGTTAAGGCCGCATGAGCGGAGTTACTCCATCCGTGACTTGGAGTTGGTAACAGCAGTCTTCACTTTGAAGATCTGGCTTCACTATCGCTATGAGGTGAATTTTGAGATTTTCACATATCGCAAGAGTTTAAAAGTGCATATATGATCCAAAAGAGATGAACATGAGACAACACATGTGGCTTGAGCTACTGAAGTATTTTGATTAAACGATCTTACCATTCCGGTAAATGAAACGTAGTGGCAGATGTACTTAGCAGGAAAGCTCATGCACATTTGGCAAACTAGCTATATAAATGAGATATTCTTGATAAGGAGCATAGTTCACGATTGTCTATTTATCCTAGCAGTACGAAGATGTATCATAATTTACGCCAATATTCTAGCAGGCTGGGATGAAGCGCGATGCATCACATCATGTTAGCAGAAGCATGACTTATTAGATGGTAAGGGCTTAGCATAGATCACCATGGTTATTACAGCCTCTCCCATTCCCAATTGAAAGAGTATCTCTATGAATTTCATCATCAGATTGCCGAAGACACCAGGTGGACACGATGCTATTGGGTCATTGTTGATAGATTTACAAGTCAGCCCATTTCATACTTGTCAGTATGACCTATACTACATTTAGGTTGGGTAGATTGTATGTACAGAATAATATCAGGCTTCATGATATACCACGCGAGGTAGTGTCTGACAGCCTGATAGAGACTCGATGTATACATCTCACTACTGGCACCAATTTATGTCAGCACTTCAGACAGAGCTGAATATAAGTTCCGCATACCATCCACAGACCGACGGAAAAAGCAAGCATGCTATTCAAACACTTGACGATTTATTACATTCATGTACTATAGAGTGGAAAGGATCCTAGAAGGATCACCTGTCGATTGGTAGAAATCATGTACAACAACAGTCATTATTCTGGTATTGGTATGGCATCATTCGAAGACCCTATGTGGACGGAGATGTCTCGCATGTCTCGGTTGGCGTAAGTAGGTGAACACACTCTTTACTCAGTAGATTTCTTAGAGGATACTGCGAGGGTTGTTAATCTTGTGAGGCGACGGCTTCTGATGGCTTAGGGCCACTAGAAAAGCTATAAATATCGTCGGAAAAGAGATTTAGAGTTTCAAGTAATCCGAACATCTTCTCTTAATATGACTTATCAATATTCAATTTAACCTCTCATACTGATGAAATATCTATAAACACAGATAGGAGATTGTGTGTTTTTATGAGTATCTTTTATGAAGGGAGTATAGAGATTTGATATTCATGGCAAGTTGGCACCGATATGTTGGATCATTTAAAACTACTACTCGTATTAGTAAGGTGGTATATCAAGTAGTCCTTCCTCCACACCTATCAGCCATACACATATCCAATCTAAGGAAGTACATACACGACCTCGACATATCATCATCTACGAAAACCTTGACGCAAATCCAGGCTTGACATATGAGGAGAGACCAATACAGATACTCGATAATACTGTAAAGAAGCTACGCAACAAAGAAATTTCCCCAGTCAGAGTGCTATGACACTGACATAGTGAAAAAGACGCGACAAGAGAAATCGAGACAGATTTGCAAACAAGATACCCACAACTCTATTCAGGTAATTGTCAAAGCAAGCACATTTAATAAAATTCATGTTAAAAATATGGATGTTTTCCCTTTGAGAATTTGATGAGTCCAAAAACCTTTGAGGATTTTATGGCCATATGAGATTCAAACAAGACACCTGAGAACCTTGACTCGAATCTCGAGGACGAGATTCCCTTTGAATTTTTTATAATTGTAACATCCGGATCCGTGGGAGCGAGCCTCACAGTATTCTTTCCCAATTTATCATTAAGATATAATAGACTCTACCTGAAGGGTTATATTTGTCATAATGATCACCTGTCATTGATTGTTCCATTCATTCTTGATTTGCTTATATAAAAATAGATGATCCTCCTAGATATTGTCACCATAATATTCTCTTGTTGTTATTCTTGGAAAATGATTCCATATGGGTCAACTATTTGTTGACATATAAGAGAAAGTTATTCATATCCTAATATATTATAATAATTATTATTTTAATCTTCAGTCAACAGTTGCAACTGCTCGAGGGGGTTACAGTCGTAGCAGCTTGGAACAAGACTAAGGAGAATACTTCAATTCATGACTTATGAAATTTCAACTTTCTTATTAACTCAGCCCAAAGTGTGGAAAAATACCTGTAGAGATATATTTTAGTCTATGATATTCTTGGATGTACCTTTCTCATATTTTCTTTTTTCTATTGGACTTTTTATGTATTTTACTCATAGGCTACTCCCCTATATAAGAGAGCCTAGGGTGTCTGGAATAAACAAGTTTTCTCATTTTCCCAACATGGTATCAGAGCGACGGTCCTAGACTAGAGTTCTCGAATCAAACCCTAACCCTAACCTCCACCCTCAAGCCCTCGCACGCGCCGCGCACCATCTCGCGTCGCCTCGCTCCACCCCAACGTCGGCGCTCCTGTGCGCTGTGTAAGAGCACGCTCCTGTACGTGTGAAGACGTCTGCCTGGGCGCCTGTGCGCTAGTGCACGTGAAGCATGTGCGCCTATGTGCTGGTGCACGTGAAGCTGTGCGCCTGTACGCGTGAACCTGTGTATCTGCGCACCTGTCTACGTGAAGTTGTACACTTGTGCGCGTGAAACTCTGTGCGTGAAGCTGTGTCGTGCACGCCTCGGTGCGTGCCCTTGTTCGTGATCCTGCACACGTATCTGCGCGCACATCTGCGCGTGTAATTTCCGTGCGCATGCAACCCTAGGCCAGCGTGCGTGCGGCTCTATCCTTGTCCCGCGCGCGCGTTTCCAGATTAATGGGTTTGATTGATTGCATCTACACATGCAACTAAACCCGTTAATGTCCGTGTAGACAATCATATCTTCAATCTAGTCTTCCAATATAATAATGTCAGAAAGCAAGACATATATTTCATCTACAGGCACCTTCAGAGGTCCAGCGCCTATTGTGAAGATGGATGGTTCAAATTATGAATTGTGGGCCATGCAGTTCATGAGTATGATGAAGTCAACCGGTAAGAAGCACATTCTTACTGAGGAAGAGCCTGCTGAGAAGACATGGGTTAATGCCTCTTGGGGGGCAAATGACGCATATGCCAAAGTATGGCTTTTCGGAATATTAGCAATTGAGATTGCTAATGATATTCTCCATCAGCCCACTGCCAAAGCAATGTGGGACATTCTGGCTGCCACCTATTCACAGGCAAAGAATGAGACGAAAATTCTGCAACCTCAGCATGACATCTTTACAATCAAGCAGAATGAACATCCTCTACACTCATTGTACACATCTTTATGTGGAATGTGTGAGAAGCTTTACAATTTCAGTACTCATAATTCATATTTTACAGCACATCCAGTACAGACAACAGAATAGAATACATGACTCAAATTTTAAATTTAATTTTTTTAGCATCAGTTCAAACATAACATTTTTTTTAAAAAAATATTCTTTAATTCAGAAAACAATTCAGTCAGTAGAGTCAGTACTGGTCAGTACTGTATCTATAATTAAATTTGAAATTTAATCCTTTCATTTCAAATAAGTAGAGAACACATGCCAATTTATACGTAAATATCATTTTTTAAAATTAGAAAATTCAAAAGCTCATCAGGAGCTAAAAAACCCATGCAAACCCCATATGTTTCAAAAAAATTAGGGATTGAAATTCTGGATTTTGAAAGTTGAAATCAATTTGTGTGTAATTTGATCAATAGTCAATAAAAGCGAAGTGTAATTAGACATGCATGGCAGCAAGGAGGAATGGAGAGGAAATGTACCTAAAAATTTTTTAAATTTGAACATTATTTTGGTTTGCATGCAATTCCAGGAGAAAGGATTTGTAACGGCTGATTGGAGACTCCTTGGAGAGAAAATTCAGCATCTTCAAGCTGCTGCCTGGAGCAGCAATATGGGGAAGATTGGGAGTTTTCTGGAGCAGTTCCAACCACTTGAAAGCCTCTCTCGATTGGGGACTTGAAGGGAATTGGGGAAAACGTTTTGGGGAAATAAGGAAGGGTTTTGCACGATATAAATAAGAGGAATTGGAGCCTTGTTGTTTGCCAAGTGGAGGGGGTTTTGGGCCATACGTTGGCTGATGTTAAGTGCAGAAATTTGTGAAAAAAAATATTTTTATTATTTTTCTCTCTCTCTCTCTTCTATGAAGATCAAAATCACCCGCAATCGCACCTTGAATCTCCGATTTCAACAAATAATATCTTGATTTGATCATCTCTTAACGACGATCAATAAGCATAAATATTGATATACTTTTGATCGGGTTTGGATCCCCGATCTTTTCGAAATATGGTTTTGGTTTGGATTAAATTTTGTGAAATTAAAACATCAAACGAGCTCCGATTGACGAATAGTCGATTCCATTGATCTTATTTCATCGAATTGTATTTTATGACGGTCTCGGTTTGTTTCACGGTTTCTGAATTTGCGTCGCGGCTTTTTCGGGCACGTATTATGATGCGATCGATTTTTAGTCGATTTCACCCGAACGACTTTTAATTCGCAATCTATTGATCGATTTGGATTGATTAGCATTGACCAACAACTTTATTGGGTTTATCGGATCCAAATCGGATTGGATTCGGGTTTGTGCAGTTTCGGATGTTACATCTCGTACTTGAGTTCACGAACACTGGAGAATGGAGTCTGAAAGTCTCCTCATCGGAGAACTGGGTCTCTCCCATCTAGTTCAGAGAATGGTACTCTACTCTGGAGTCCCTATGAAACCACATGGAAACCCTAGCCAACATGGCACAAGGAATGGGATCTCTACTCTACTCTGGAGTAACTATGGAACTCATGAAAGCTCTGGCCGAAACACAAAAGATGGGGACCACAAACAAATGATGGCAAACATGTGCACATCTAAAAAAACCGCATTCATGTGTGTCTGAAACTGAAGACTCGGAAACATCTGATGTCGAGTCTGAATATCTGAATTGTAGAGTCTGAACAACTGGCTAGTCTAGAATCTGGAGAATCTGAATCTGGAACAGACATGCAACTCTACACAATACTCCATCTTTTCCCATACTTGTCGAAAATAATGGCATCGATAAAGTACGGGAGAAGACAAAAGAAATGCGGAGAAAATATGAATCATAAATGTCGATCTCAATTTTTTCAGCTTCTTTTTGTTTTTCCTTTTTTTAATCAAATTTTTTTTCCGAATCATTTCGGCTATTTCCTTTTCTTAATAGCCAACTCATTTTTTTAATTTTTTTGTAAAAAATTACTCCGTATGGCTTTTATTTCGTACGTGCCTTTTTCAAATTTTTTTAACTTGCAGCCTCCATTTTTCTTCTTTTTTTCAGCATGATTGGGCCTAAATAGAACATGCCTCCCTTCTTTTTTTCTCAGCCCAACTCGACCTTTACAAACTCAGCCTAACTTGGGCTTAATAACAGAACATTATTAAGATTTCCCAAAAGGGACCCCTTTTTTCAAACATTTAGGCCCAATTGCGCATGCTCTTTCTCCCCCTCTCTCATTTTTTTATACGGCCCAATTGGACACACCCTATTTAGGGTTCCCTCACGAGAACCCATCGAAAGAAAGGGATATCGCCCCTGTAGCCACATGGGATGGGAGGTGCACCATCGTATGGCTGAGCCGCATCCTGGAAAGGGAGGTCACGCAAAGAGGATAGGTGGTGCCTCCTGTAGTCGCCTGGGCATCTTGGAGGCTTAAGGTTGGAGAGGAGTTGTGCATGCATCGCGCGAAACGGGAGAGAACCATTTCTCCCCCTTTTTATGAGAACTGTGGTTGTGCGAGTATCGCGCCCCTACGAGAGATCTTGGAGAGAAGGAGATGTTGCTTGGGCATGAGAGCGCTGCCTAGGGATGCGGCAAGGAGGAGAGGCGTCGCGCGAGGGTGCACAGTGAGAGGCAGGGAGATATGGAGGAAAGCAATATAGGTCGCTTGGAGATTTTGAGCAAGGGGTGCACCGCCTCCTACGAGATAGGCTCCGCCTGGAGCGGAGGAGGGCGATGTCGTTCCGCCTACTGGAGCCTCTGATCGCAGGGAAGCCGCCACCTACGTTGATATGGCATTTGATACGGCACTAATGGAACTAGGCCTGGAATGGGGCCGCCTGCACAATATGGCATCGCCTGGAGGTGGGCAGCGTGACATGGGAGTTGCAACCGCTGGATGTGGCTAGGGTTGCTTGATGGGTTGTCGCCAAAGAGTGGTCGCAGCCAGGAGATCTACAGAACATGGGCTTCGTGTATTGTGTATTGTTTCCATGATAAAACAATGACGTTCTTGATCATTGATGCAGAACTAAGGTTTCAAAAACCATAATTAACTGGAACCTGAGGAGCATGGATCCTCAAAATTTGACGATGATATTCAGAACATCAGAATATGCCAGTTCATCTCCATTCTAGAGGAATAAATTTCATGAATAACCAAGAGTGGACGCCGGACCAAATCATGAATTATAAAAAGAATAAATCTCCAAGAATAAAATAAAAAATCGAATCTCAAACATGAAAACCTCGAGAATCGAACTCACTTTGATATCATCTTAGAAAATAGGAATGCGGAAGTGTATCAGAATAAAAGATAAAGGAACCGGAAGAACGCATGATTTTAACTTGGAACCCTATTCCCTAAGGAGCAGGATGAAACCACGGGAGAACACCGTAAAGAGCCGATAGTCCATTGCTTTTCTCTCACTCGATACAAAGGGTGTGGGGTCTATAGATAGCCCCCACTGATTCTCCACATCTCCAAACTGGTAGATTTGGGACTAAAGACTTGGATGTGGTAAATGGATCCCGACACGAATAAACAAATATTCTAACAGTTTGAGGGGAGGTCGAAGGTTTATGGAAACCCAAAGATGCATATTCTTTGGGTTTCTCCGCTTTAGACTTCGATTTTAACACATGAGTATTGAATTTAGGCCACTCGTGTCTAATCCAACAAGATCTTAATTCGAACATGTACATTTGTAGATAATATGCATTTTAGAGAGCATGGTCTCACATTTGCGGCATTTAATCTTTAAGAATTTCTCATTTGATTACAGGTAAAGGATTAATCCCTACATTAGGTGGAAAAAACGTTCTCACCTTCTCCTTTTAGAAACTCCAAATGTCATAAATACGGAAGCGGATTGCTTTAGGTTTCCAGTGGCAAAATTTGTTCTTAACGAAAGATTTGTTCCCATGAGATGAACTCGACTCTACAGGATTTAACTCGTTGATTTCGAATATTCTCCAATTTAAGACATCAGAAACAAATGAGAAAGACACTCGAGATTGAGAACTTGAAGATGAGATTACTAACTACTGCAAAGTAGCCAAAAGAATCTTATCAAACTAGAATGATGAGGCTCACCAATATAAGGAAGTCAAAGACCTACTAAGAAATTTCATATGCTAATAGATAATACGGATTATGGGACATAAATATGTGCCTTTGATACCAAAACAAGGAGTAAAAAAATCGAACTAACCACATGGATTGGGGCACTATAACCCATCGTTGCGATCAATCGTTGGGGTGAGGGCACTACGGTGGTGAGGAGCTGCTCATGGTGGTACTTTCGATAGTAGTCGCCATGCCAGCAAGTAGAGGAGGGGAGGGGATGAAGAATAAGGACATGGGTTGTAATTTTAATAAACAAGAAGGGCATTGTTGCAAGTAGCTCAAGCAATCACGTACAAACACGAAATGAAACAAACATTCTCACACACATATTTACAAGGTTAACCTATAACTAGACTATGTCTTTAGGTGGTGATGATCGGTTTCACTATTTGTGAAAAGGAAAATACAGAGGTTCCAAAGAACCCTAACTGTATGGAGTTTATATACTACCCCCGGTACAAACGGATTCCGAATGTAAACATATTTGAATACCCATATAGAAACTTTGCTTCAAGACGAGGGTAGCGCCGAAGTGTGTAAGACGGTTCTCCAACAGGGTTCAGCAAAATAGATGGTTAGGATTCAATGCATACCAAACATAAGCTTCGAGTAGAGTATCGCAAACCATTCATCTAGGCAACACATGATTTTCAAAGCGGTTGTGTTCTTTAAGGATATTTATTGTGATATTGACAAAAATTGTTAGTTTTAATGGTCAAATAAATGGGAGTTAACCATAGGGGTTGTGATGTATGAGTTAATAATTTTACAAGAGCTCCAAGATAATTTTGAAGAACACAAGGGCGAGCATGTAATTAACAAAGTTTATAGGGTTCATGGTGTAAAACCCCACAAATGAAAATAGTGGACAAAGGGAACGGGTCACGACTACTATCCAAAAAACCCACGAAGAAAACGAAATATACTTGAAGAAAAAATCCATGGCAATACGAGAAAAAAATTGATTCAAAAACCGAGGAGAGATGTTGAAAATGGGTGACTAAAAAAATAAAGAGTGAAAAAGAAGCAAAAGAAGAAAAACTTTACCCAATTTGTTCTCCCAACCTTATCGATTATCATGTTAGAGACAAGTAAAAGAGGAAGGGAGAATTAAAGAGTTGAAAGAGTAGTGCATTTTTCTTCTACTTGAGATTGCGCCAAATAGTAATTTATCGCATGCCCATCATTCTCTGTTTGTTGCCTCCAGAACAAGATCTCTTCGAGGTTCATATGTATGTGAACCCACTGTCAGTTATTTTGTGAATATGAAAGGCCCACTCACGAGATCTACGTATGTGAGAGTACTCTATATTTGATTTTTCGCATCAAATTCCGATGGACTTCTAAATCTGATCGATAATGCTTCAGAGTTCAGACTCACTGGCAATCACCAGCATGAAGATCAATACTTTATCTTATCTATTGTCCATCAACTGTCTACACAGAGCATCAACTCCAGGAAGTCAGGAACAGGTCTCCTCCCAGTGTTATCTCCTTGGTGCATGTCTCCTTCCAACAATGACTACTTTGAGCGGGGCTCCTCCTAGCTCCTTAGAAGATGTGTTAAGTGAAAATGAGTTAAGTGTTTTCTTTTACAGGAAGTTACAACTAACGAAACTCTAGCTTAAAGGGGGAGTGCTAGGGTACGATTTAAATGGGTAATTGAAACTTCCAAAATTACACCACTCATGTTTAATCCTGTATGGCCTATTAATGGAATTGTGCAATGTTGGTGGGTGCTATATAAAGAGCCACACACCCCTTGTAATCTTTTGAGAGAAACTTAACAGGATATCCAGTCCTTTATGGTTTTCTCTCGGCGTTTGATCCATCCCTAGAGGGTAGGGTTCTATGTAAATCAAAGTTCTTTTTTATTGATTCTATTTTTTCACATATGACTCAAAATGTAACATATACGTGTATCTAAATCTATCAACCCAACTGGAATTCTCACACAAGTCATTGCTTGGTCATATATATTTTATTAGGTAAAAATACAAAATATAAACCCCTCTTTTCATGATTCATCCACATGTTTCCCTAAGCATACTATCGTAAGCCTTCCAATTCAGCGAATACTATATGAAGGACCTTTCTATATGAAGGGCCTTTCTTATTCTGAACTTCCATCAAAAACCTCAGGACTATGACCTCAAGTGTAGACAAACCAAGCATGAAACCAAATCGATTCTATAATACTAGAACGTGCTTCAACCTCTTTTCAGTTATCCTCACCAACAACGTCCCTGTATCTTTGACCATTATATGACTCAATTTTTAAATTATTACCAAGATTTCCAATAATATCTCCCTGATACTATCTCTTTACATCCTTGATGAAATAAGATGTATCAATATTTGAAGTCATGGTAGAAGACCTTTATTAATCACTTTACAATTTACATTAACTTTGTCTAATACAACTACGTGGAAAACTCAAATGGTTTCTTTCAATAAAATGTTCAAAAGCTCCTAGCCAGTAAGCCCAAAGTAAAATTTTAAATAGAGAAACTATCCTTAGATTCCAATCTTAAGAAGAAACACCAAATTCTGATGAGCATCTTATAAAAGACGAGCAAAAATGATGAATTACCTGTGGCAGCATGGAGAAAACCAACAGAAAATATATGAAGCCACCAATAAAGTCAAATTGCCAATTCTTTTTACGAAATTTCAAAATATTGCCCAAAGCAATCTGGTTCAAAATAAAAGTTTCAGAAATTACAGCCATGCTTCTGAACAAGGGTGCCAGGAAAACCAAAAATTTAAGAAAAATTCGAAATGTGAGAACAGAGACGCACCCTCGAAGAATCCTCACAAGATGGATATGCAGCCTTGCATTCATAAGATGTGCCATAAAATTTATTGAAATCTCCGAAAACATGAGTAGGGTGCAGAAAGGCCCCACCGCAACCATTGACAAGTAAATGTTGTACGTGAACAGGTTTATTTGACGGAGTGCAAGAATGGCGCATGTAATGGTGCAAATCACCAGCTATCCGAAGCTTGCATCTTCCTTTCAAATGGTCACTTATTAGGTGATACACATTCGTCCCAGTACTGTCCTTCCAATACCAATCTAAAAGCCAATTCGGTTCATGTGTCATGATAATAACAGAATCACTCTCTCCAACCTACATGATTTTCGCACATTAGGATAAAACTTGTTCGTTTAAACAGTATCTAGAGCAGTATGTTGAGTACGTCCACTATATTTGGTTGTCATTGATCAAAAATAGTGATCTAGCAGAGGATATCATAAAAGTTGTTGTAAAGCGTTCCAATAAGAGCACAGCATCCCTCTCGTTCTCATTGAAGCTCTCATTTCAATGACTATTTTCCTTCTTCATTGAGCTCTCATTTCAATGACTATTTTCCTTCTTCATTGGGAAACTCGAATAGTAAATGCATATTATCGTACATTGTCAAACAATTTAAGCTTTCGTACAACTTACAAATCCATAAATGTGAGGCGCATCTTTCCCAAAATAATTATCACTTGCAAGGAGTGACCAAACATACTAAGTAAAAAATGGGCTTTGAAAACCAATAGGTCTATTCTAATTACATAAATCTCGACAATCTCTGATTGGTTCTTCAAGGAAAAAATATAACACCACAAGCATGGTAAATAGAGTAACTCTTGTCTCTCCAAGCTTCAAGGAAAAAATATAACGCCACATTCATATTTAGTCAAACGTTAATATTTAAATGGTCCTGCTCAAAGTCTAACTTTTCTCTCTCCAAGTTTCATATAGTGCCCTATAGATCAGATTTAGCTCTTTTTGACACAACCAAGATTCGTCCACTCTAAATCCAGCTACGAAAGTTCTGTCGGAATTAGCCCATTCTTTTAATAAAGGTATCAGAGCTGGTTCGATTCTCGGAAAAATTTTTCATGTTCTTATTCATTTTCAAGATCCGATTTTCTGTAACTTATGTGAGATTTGTTCAAGAGTTTTTTTCGGGGAAGGGGGGGCTTCATGAAATCCTGATCTGTTCAATTTTTGAAAGATGCTTCAGGCGCACGCAGGCTTTCGACCCGACCTCAAGGCGCACGCAGCGCCCTTGCGACCCCCATCGCGGCATTCCCTCCTGCCAGGCTCGACCTTGACCTCCATCACGGCCCTGGCGCAGGCGGCAAGATCCCCACTCCCCCTTGTGGCGCCGCCCCTTCATCCTCCTTACAGCGCAGGCAGCCGCGTCTTCAGGATGGCAACGCGTAACCCCCACGCGCGATGACCATCCTCTCCGCAAGCTCCATCTCGACCGACCTCCTTTCAGATCTCACCGAGGAACTCCCCGAGCCATTCCATCCAGTGGCGGCGGCAGAAGGAGATTCCCAATCAGGGGGAACCCTGGGTGACGAAAATAGAAAGGCCGGTAGGCCCTTTATTAAAAAAAAGGAGGCGCCATCTTGATTGTTTCTCGAGTGGGATGCCCTATCGTGGGCGACGGCTTGTGAGAGGGGTTCCCAGTCAAAGGGGAACACTAATAGGATGACGTGGAATGTTTTGGAACTTGTCCAAGTGGGCTACGGATGATAAAAAAGGAGGGTTGTTTATTTAAAAAAAAGGAAAAGAGGGGGAGAAAAGTGAGAGTGAGAGAGAGCCAAAAAAAGTCAACGACTTAAAAAAATGTTTCAAAAAAAATGACGGCTTAAAAAAAAGATGAAAAGCCGCAAGTTCATGTTCTTGTTATTTACCCCTATTTTATTGTCTTCTCCCAACTTGGTCGACGATTATCATTCCGACAAGTATGGGAGAAAGGGGGAGTATATATATAGAGTCACAGGTCTAGATCCAGATTCCAGATTCAGATATCAGTCTCCAGACCAACCAGATGATCAGACTCTACAGTTCGGTTTCAGATTCGACGATCATTGTTCCGAGTCTGCATTTCAGACACGTACGAGTATGCGATCATTTTCAGAGGAGCATATGTTGTCATCATTTGTTCGTGGTCCCCATCATTATTCTTGTTTGTCGGCTAGAGTTTTCATGTGAGCCATAGAGACCCCAGAGTAAAGGACCATTCCCTATGCCATGTTGGCAAGGGTTTTCATGTGGTATCATAGATACTCCAGAGTAGAGTATCATTCTCTGAGCCAGATGGGAGAGACCCAGTTCTCCGACGAGGAGACTTCAGGCGCAATTCCAGACTCGATGGTCAAATTCCGAGTCTTCAGTTGACTCACACTCCGGCCCGTTCGTCCTCCTCACCAGCACGACATGAGAAGCAGCGTCCTGAACTGCAGCAGTGTACGTGTTGGGTTGATATTGTCCGTAGTGTCTTGTAGCGTTTAGTTGAGTTTCTTTCTGTTTGTCCAAGTTGAGCATTGCATGCTCCAGCTTGAGGGGGAGTGTTAGAGTATTTGGTTGTGCGCCTATTGAGTTGTAGCAGGGTAAATGGATCCTGGAGAAGATCCATTAACCACAATCAATGTTTAGTCCCACATCGTCCAGTGATGGGACTTGGAGGCTCTGGAGAGGCTATATAAGGAGCCCCAGACCTCCTCTATCCATTGAGAAAGTCAATAGACAAACACACCCCATTTAAGGGCTTCTCTCATGGTTTCATCCCGCTCCTCATGGAGTAGGTTTCCACGTAAATCTCGATGTTCTTCTTTGATGTTTATTTCGCTTCCGCATATTTATTTATTAACAGACATTTATTTCAGTGAATTTTTTTAGAATCCATTGGGGGACCACTAATTATGGGAACCCCAACTGATATGTTCAGGACTCAAGAAAAAATGTTTTACAAAAAAAATTACAAAGATCAGGCCTCACAAAGAGCACTTGCATGGTCAACCACAATATCAACATCGAACCTCTAAAAAATGACAAAGCCTTCTCCCACTTTAAGTAGGGGTGGTTACATGGATTTTTGCTCAAATCCATGTTGAAAGATCCAGTTATTTTTTACGTTGGTTGTCAGCTACCTAATGCAACCCCCTTAATGAGGCTCCTGAACCCTAGTCTATTGGGTGGTAGGCACACTGCACTACCACCAGACCATTGAAAGTGGGCACATGCATAGAACCTCTCATTTTTAAATCACTTCATTCCTTGCTAATCAAATTGCCCACATTTGGGCTAGCACATTAGTTCTTTCATCTACAGAACCAATCCAGTTGTTGCCCATAAAGTCCCAAAATGTATGCTTATCTTCAAATCGCATGCCAGGCAAGTTTTCCATGTCCTAGATCCGTATGGAATCAGAGCACTTGGAGAAGAGGTGGTTGATATCTTCGGATCCCCCTCTCAATATCTAAAATGCATCTCGTCGTACAATGGAAGCATCCTAGATCTCCTTGCCCCATAAAAACATAACATCGTCTAAGCTGCCACGAAGATCTTAATCCTTATGAGAATTCACCATTCCCGAATCCCGAGCACAATTTCAACATTATGAAAACCCACTTAATGATCTAGCACAATATCAGCATAGAACCTCTCATTTTTTAATCACTTTACCTATACTCGAGCTAGCACATAATCCTTCCATCTACATAAGCGCTCCAATTGCTTCCCATATAGTCCCAAAATGTAATCTCATCTTCAAATCACATGCCAGACAAGTTTGACATCTAGGTACGTATGGAATCACAGCACTTGGAGAAGAAGTGGGTAATATCTTAGGATGCCCCCGTCCCTCCACATCTAACACACATCTCATCACACAGTGGAGACATCCTATATCTCCTTGCCCCATAAAAATATACCATCGTCTAAGCTGCCAGCAGGAAGATATTAATCCTGACAGGAATTAGTCATTCTCAAATATGAGAACAATTTCAGTGTTATAGTGTTATGAGAACCCACTTAATGGTTTATTGGTAGTGCAATATACCTACCAACCAAAGGATCGGGTTCAGATCTTGGAGCAGGAATCTGTACGTGTTTCCCCCTCTTGTTTAAAAAAATCAGTGTTACGTTGTCTTTCCTCCTTATAAGGGTATTCATGTATCCTCGTGCAATCTTTTGACAAATCCTAGACACTCTCTTCCATATAAGAGAAGTCTACATCCACATAATAAACAAGCCTATAAATTCTTCCTTTCTACTTGATATTAGAGGGCCGGTCATACACTAGTACTCTATACTCGACCTAGACCAAAAAAACCACCAAATCTCCATGATGCTAACCAACCTCCAGTGTTCTACCACACATCACCAACCACCTCTTATCCAACATGTGACACCAACCAACATTGCCCTAAGACCACAGCACCTCGGGCCAAGTTCCACTTGGATTTTCACCTTTTTTAGCAGAAAGAGGATGGCTTCCCACACTGGGACCCACCACACAAAAAAATTATATAATTAAAAATTAAAAAGAGTACATGACATTATGTTGCATGGTTCTAAGATTGATGCAACGTGCTACAATGTTTGAGTACATTCTCCAAGTAGAACTGGCCCCGAAAAATGGCCATGATTCTACAAACCCAAATTGCCCACAAAATTGCGAAAGGATAAGAGCTATCGTCATGGCCATTACTGCACACAGATCTAATGCAATGTAGAAGGCGGAGCCGTCCTCCACCCCATGCCAATGAATGTTGGGATCGCTCAAAACCTGCACCGAAGGAGGTCAAGAGAGGAACAAATGATCCGGGTCCTCATCCTCCAACCCGTATCAGTCACACATGCAATCAACTCATAACAGTTGACTCCAACGATTCTTGGTAAGGAACCTAGCCAACTAGAAAATCCAGAGAAAACACCTTGACCATGTTCGGCACTCTGCTCCTCCAAAAGATTTGAGCGTCAAGTCTGACTTTGTTAGTCGTCTGCTCCGCACCATCACTGAAGAATCGGTATGCCTTCTTCACTATGAATCATCCATCACCCTACACAAAATGGTCTTTGCTAGCCGAAGGCCCCTCCAAGCATGTAAGATCTCTCTCCATATGGAGCAGCTCCTCCAGTCTCTGATCAGATAAAAACGAGAAGTGGTAAGCCGAGGTTTGTTGTTCCCAGAACTATCTGACTGGAGAGTCTATGTTGGTGGCCAAGGTGAAGATCCTCGTGAAGCTCTCCTTAAGGGGCCCATCCCCTATCCAATCATCCTGCCAGAATATGAATCCTTCCCCGTCCCCAAGAACCGGTCGTATCTTGTTTGCTATAGCTGGGAGGACCTTCATAATTGCCTACCAAAGCAAAGAGGGAGCATGTACCTAAGTGGTTTCCAAAGACAGAGAAACCACATATATCCTCCTCATAATCTGACAAACAAGATCATCCGAGTTTCCCTACGGTTGAACAACCCATTTGGCCACCAGTGTCTTGTTCATCTCCACCAATCTCAACACCTCATCCCACCTTTTTCTCGTTGTACTTGTAATCTTGCCCCAATACATGAAATGGAGCCCCCTCTTCTCCTTTTTCCCATCTGACCAGAAACATTGCCTCGTCAGAGCCTCCATCTGGGAGCAAACCCCCGCCGGTAACAATCCCATAGAGTAGAAGAAAATCGGGATGGCTGGAAGAACATGCTTTAAAAGAATCAATTTTCCCCCCTTAGAGTGTGTGGTCGCCTTCCAACCAGCAACCTTTCCTCTAACCTTGCCAGAATAGGTCTCCAATCACTGTTTTGTAACCGTCCGACTACCAAACGGAGTCCAACATAAGTAATGGTCTAATCGGGCATCTTAATAAGTTTGTCGCCTCCTACGCCTTCTGCTCGGATAAGCCAAAAGGAACAACCATTGATTTTTCTCTGTTGATTTGCAGCCCCGAGACATCATTAAAAATGTCCACAATAAGAGCCAACCGACGAGTCTACTCCAAATCCGCCCCCAGAAAAAGCATGGTATCATCCGTATATTGTAACAGAGGAATCGAAATGTCTTCATTCAAATAGGCCCCACACCAACCGGATTCAAATGCCAGCCTCATAATTATAGCCACTACGTCTGCCATAAGAACAAAAAGTAATGGGGCAAGGGGGGCACCCCAGTCTGACTCCTCTCTGCGGTTAAAAGAACCACCCCCCTCAGGTCTGCCATTGGTGAGCATCGCGTAGGAGGTTTTCATAAAGCATCGCTTGACTCGTGTTATCCGCGTGTTAGAGAATCCCTTTTTCTCCAACGAGGTCCATAAGAACTGCCAGCTGACGCAGTCATAAGCCTTTTGAAAATCAACCTTCCAAAGTTGGCCCTTGTTCTTACTTCTCTTCCAATCTAACACCACTTCTGATGCCAACACCGGCCCATACGCCATAAATCTACTAGGCAAAAAAGTCGTCTGTCCCGGAGATATAATGTTCGGCAGCACCCCCCCATGTGGTTAGCAAGAATCTTGCCAATAAAAAGGTATTTCGCATTGGAAAGTGCAATGGCCCGGTAATCCTCCAATCTATTAGGAATTTCCTTCGATAACAAAAATAGAAGGGCCTTATTCAATCTTTTGAAGTAGTAATTACCAACGCGGAACTCATGCAACACATCCATGACGTCATTCTTTATGGCATCCCAGAACTACCTGTAGAAGAGTACGGAGAAACTATTCGGATCGGACGCCTGAATTGCATTTAGTTGGAACAAAGCCGTCTTGGTCTCCTTCGTAAATTCTTGGATAAGCGAGGTTGCCTGGATATCAGAGATCCGTGAGGCCCCTCTCCCTTGCCATCCCCAACTAGCGCGTGCACCTCTCCTGCTAACAACCTAAAAGTGCGATCGGAGCATCGCCCCAACAGCATGGTCCCCTTTCACCACAGTACAACCAACGTTAATGTAGTGAATGAAGTTTCGGCGCCTCCGGCCGTTAGCCATGGCATGGAAAAATTGCATATTTGCACCCCTCTCCCTCAATCATCGTTGCCTCAAGCGCGTCTCAACGTCACCTCCTCCTTCTTATCCTCCAAGTGGATCTCCCACAAGTGCTTAACCCTAGCGTCAAGCACCTCTGCCGTCAACGCCCTCTCATCCTCAAGCCTATCGAGCTTGCAAATCTCCTCATGTGCCCTCACCCTTCTGGATCACTATTGTAGCTTGTTAGATTTTTGGAAATCCATCAGGAACCTCCTCAACACCGCTAACTTCAACGCAAATTGAGTGGTAGCCGAGCCGGATTGTAGGCAGCAAAGCCAAAAAGCAGACATCGACTCACGGAAATGGTCCTCAAGCAACCAAGCCCTTTCAAAACGAAAGAGGGATCTCGGACGCACATCCTCCTCAGACGTCCAGATCAGTGGCATGTGATCAAAGTATGCCCGAGTCAGAGCGAAGGCACTTGCCAATGGAAACACAAGCGTCGCCTCGGAGGAGAGCAGGAACCAGTCAAGCTGAGATCTCGCTCTTGAGTTCCGCCACGTGTATAAGCATCCTGAATATGAATCCCGAAGTCGTGAATCAAGCCCAAAAACTCTGTTGACCCACACCGCAACCACCACGTCCCCCGGATGGTCCTCCGGATGGAGGGTCACATTGAAATCCCCGGCAACAATCCACGGTTCCGTAGAGAACCGTGCACGCACCATAATCAGCTCATCAATCAACAATGCAATGTTTACATCATTACACGGTCCATAAACATTCGTAAAAACATCTTGTGATTGGTAGCCATGTTTCCTACAATAGTTGTGTGTGACTGAGTCCCATTACATAGAAATCCAAATATTTTAATCATATGCAACTAGTGATCCCATATAAGGCAACTACCTTCTCTCTTTGTTATCACCATGGACCAGTAGTCCACGTAATAGTGATCCCATATAAGGCAACTACCTTCTCTCTTTGTTATCACCATGGACCAGCAGTCCACGTACGTATAGTTTTGTTGGGTTAATTTAATCCATTGGACTTACGTGTTGATTATGATCTAGAAATACAATATTATCTTTGTTATTGATCACTATGGACTGGACTTTCCCTACTTAACGAGAGAAAGCATCTCGTCTCCACCTACTTAATAGTTTTAATTACAGGGTGCCTCTATTAAACTCAAAGATGCAGAAAACTACTTGCTCTAGTTTCAAGCATTCAAGGTGTTCACAAATGGTCGAAAGAAGTTTCATACTCTCAAGAAGGATCCCCTACACGAGTTTAATAATAATAAGTCTTCACCGCAAGAAACTACTAGGAGATAAATAAGCTTACCCATCATATATTGCAACTAGTATCCTTTTCAAGGAAACAACCGAGGAAGAAACTCGTTCAAAATTACTCCCACTAGGAGAGTAGGATTCCTTATCGATATTTTAATGTGGATATGGTCCATTTATCAATGGAATTCTACCATCATGCAGTACAACACTCATATTACACGATTGTAATAGGAGCTTGATATTTTTTAATTAGCGTGTTGTCCTAAGAAGGTTCAAGAGCATACTAAGTAGTTATCTACAAGTTCGTATCTGGACTCGACACTAAACAACTAGGGACCATATTTTTACTTTGAACACAGTCCCTTCGATTAGTGTTACCTTTGGTCATCTTCGGCAGCTTTGGCTCTATAGTTAGTCCTCTAGTGATCATAACCAACCATAAAATGCAAGGTTTTAGCCTCAAGTGGTGTGGACGATACTCTAGTCTAAGAGGAAAAGATCGTGAAGTTGGCTACAGTCGAGGACATAACATCCTTCTTATTCATTGCCATAGTGAGCGGCCTTAGCCTACGTTTAAAGACCCCTTGTATCTAACTAGTCGTACGATATATCTAGTAGATAACCAACGACAAGGTAGTCGAACAGAGGATCTTATTATCTACGACATTCTAATCGCTTATCTTCCACAAAATTATCTTTCCTAATGCAGCTTCTTCATAGCAGTCCTGCTTCTATTAACCCTAACTATAGTGCTCCTACAAATCAAGCAACTACTTCTGATAAGGTGGCCAATGCAACACCCACCTCTGCTCCTCCATGAAAAATTGATCCAGTTCATCCAACCACATAACTGGTGATGGTAGCCCATGTTCCTCATCTCAACCATGCAAAACTATGAAACCCGTCAAATTGGCCCATGGTTATATTTCGCATGTTACATTGAAGGGAATATACTCGTACCTGAACTTTTCTGAGTTTACTATGCATCTAATTTTCATGCAAGCACGAATCAGGAAATTAGAGTTTCTTGCCAACTTAAGTCAATCGTCAACTTCTATTTTGGTTTCAATAAATCGAGACCAAATTAGGAATAAGGTTGATTTTTTTAAAAAAATGTTAATTAAATTAGAGTTATTTTAAGGGTAAATTAAGTTTGATTTGATTTTTAAGTTAATTATCTTTTTATTTTTGTAAACCTCACCCCTACATATGCAAAAGGGGTAAGTAGGCTATAGTAAAAAAATAAGTTGCGATATAAATAAAAATTTGAGATTCGTTTTGGAGTGCTCCTCCACCATTATCTTCCACGCCCCTCTCTTTCTTTAAGGTTTCTTTCATCATCCATCTTCGTCTAATCATACCGCGAAGCTTGGCAAGTTTCGTTTCTTCTCATCTCTCCCCCCTCCAGATTTCTAACAACGCCATGTGGTATCAGAACATGAAAATCAAATAGTTGTCATGATTTAACGCTCTTGTCATGTTTTGACAGACGAAGTTTGAGCTATGTTACCTATGTCGTGATTCATATTCGCAGTAGGGATGGCAACTGTGTCTTGAAGAAACTGAATAGGGCTCTTATTTTCTTGCTTCCAAAGAGGGGCACACCCACGTGGGTTGAGGATTACATGCTGAGTGCATTATCTAATGATGCATATCTTATTGTGTCAAATATTCTGGCAAATCGAAAGAGGAAGGTGATGGCGTGGATCATTGCACCCGAGCAGATGACTTTTATGTCTGGGAGGACTATAGATGATGGCATGGTTTTAGCTTCGTAGATAGCGGCGGATTGGAAACGGAACAAGGCTACAAGGGTCTTAAGGAAGATGAACTTTTCCAAGGCATGACTGCAATGACTGGAGATTCTTATGGGCCTCCTTGGAAAAGAGGGGCTTCCCGAGGTGGTGGATTGGTTAGATGAAGCGATGTGTGACAATGGCATCGCATGTGGTTTTGGTCAACGGTAGATCGGAGGGGGGTTTCTTACAACCGCAGTGGGGCAAAAGAAAGGGGTGCGCTTTGGCGCCACTTATTCATCATTATGGCGGACGTCTTAGCAGTTATGATGAGGTTGGCAATGAGCAAGGGGTGGTGGAGCCTATGAGAAAGATTACATCTCCATTTAGATGTTGCAATATACAGATGACACTATCTTGTTCATGGGGGCTGATAGGGAGAGGATGTAGCAGTCATCTCTCATTCTGGACATTTTTTAGAGTTATCAGGTTTGCGGATCAACAGAGACAAGTCAATGGCGGTTCCTTGTGTCTTATATGAGCATGAGATGCGGAGGCGGTGGTGCTTATGGGTTACCCAGCAGCTGCGTTGCTGATTACGTACTCGAGGCTCCCGTTGGTGGCGGGGAAGCCAAGGAATGAGGATTGTAGGGTGCTTTTGGACAGACTTGAGAGCATAATGACAGGATGGAAGATGTCGATGTTGTCGAGAGGGGGGAAGATGGTCCTCTTGAAGCACATTTTATCCGCCATTTCTTTTTTTTTGCTCCATGAGGTGACTTCTTATGGGTGTGCGTACGAGGATTAAATATCTCATGAGGAGATTCTTTTTGGCTGACGGAAGGCAGAATAGACGGAGCATGCATTTGGTGGGATGGGACAAGATGTCTGCATCAAAGAAGAAGTGTGGATCGGGAATTATGAGGGTAGGTGAGATGAACAAAGTATTCACGGCAAAGTGGGTGATTCGGCTGTGGGGAGATTCAGACGATTTGGTTTGCAGGCTGATAGGGAAGATCTATGGGGTCCCTTATTCTTTATGGAAAGGGATCACCGAGGTGTTGCCTGAGATCACGGTGAATTTGTTAAATATCATGGTGGATGGCACTTTTTTCCGATTCTGGTTGGATGATTAGACGGGTGAGGGCACTTTGAGCGAGCAATTCCCTAGATTATGCAGGTTGGCGATGAATACATGGGCAACGGTGCAGTAGATGTAGACACACGATTCTTGGACCCTTACCGTCGCATCTTCGTTGCCAGATCAGAGGGTGGATGACCTCATAGCATCGCAGGTGTTGTTGGAGCAATTCGGGGGGCCCGTCAAATGGCAGGGATCACTTTGGGATCACTTTATTTAGGAGATGGTAAATTCTCAATTAAAAATGCATATCATTTTTTGGCAGAGGATTGGGAGGAGGTGGAGAAAAAGTTGCTGGCGGATACCAAGATGATATGGAAAAGTTGGGTGCCTAGTCGAATAAAGATATTCTTGTGGCTTTTCCGGTAAGGCGGGATTCTCACGCATGTTCATCGTGGTCAGCTTTTGGGCTTGGATATTGGTATGTGTCAGATGTGGTGCGGATATGGAGGACATGGATCAATTGTTCTTCTCTTGTTCATCTTCTGGTTGTGTTTGGGAGGGGGGCGACATCTCGTGTTGGAGGGCTACACTGTGCCGGTTATTGAAGGAGCTTCAGAGCGGTATGTGGGTATGGGCACGAGGACAGCACTCGTCCATTTGCGATGTTATGGGTGATTTGGCGTGCTATGAGCAGTGTCATTTTTGAGGGACAGCTTTGTTATACTGAAAATATAGTGGAGGAATATAGTAAAGCTCTGTGTACATTATGGAGGATGTAACTCTTATGTATCCTTCTCATATATATGATAATATACTTGGTGATTGATCTCAAAGTTTGGGACGCCACCTGTTTTACTTCTTAAAAAATATTCGTAGTAGAAGATTTAAGAATTCCTACAGGGGTATCATCTAAACGTGTGCAACTACCTTCCAAAGAATCAAAACCTTCGACAAGGGACACATACAGTTAAGGAGTACACTAATAAGTTCAAGGTTTTGGTAGCCCGAAACAATGCAAGGCAAAGTGACTCTATTAGTGGATCGATACACACACGAATTGAGAACCAACATTCAAGATAAACTTTATATATGTGACTATCGAACGGTCAATGTTGCCTATGATAGAGTTATCAAGGGCGAGACTAAATTAGCAACGATCACCACTCGTTGTACATTGAATGCAACCACATTTAATGTTTCTTCTACCACATAGACCACCTCTACAGGATTGCCTAGGATCTTCATGTAGTCATAAATCAGGAGAAAGAAGAGATAAGAAGAAAAAATGCACGACAAGCTTTGCGGGATGAAGGCATGAATAAGGATAAGAAAGAAACCCTTGAAAAAAGAGGGGGGAAGAGGATAATGGTAGGGGAGCACACCAAAACAAAACTCAAATCTTAAGTCATAACATAACTTACTTCTTGCAATAACCTACTCATCCCTTTATACAAATAGAGGTGGATTTACAAAAATGGAAATAAAATAAATATAGAATTTGACCCATTGACCTCTAAAATAACTCTAATTTAACCAACCAGATAAAAAATATCAATTTTGAGATCCTAATTTGATCTCAGATTATTTAAACCACAGAATTGACAATTGACTTAAATTGATGAGAAACCCCAATTTCCCTAATCCTGGCCTGCATTGGTACTTCTCTTCGAAAAAATCATCTCCCTATCTTTGAAAAACTCATCCTCTGATGAGTTATCAGAGAATTTGGTTGCTATATAAAAAGGGAGAAAAATCGATATGCGTTATTAAAGGGGGACAAAAATTGCTATCCTATAGAATGCTTGCCTAGGTTATCCCTTGATGAAAGAGGTTGTATAGTTGAGTGTGTTCTTTCCTTTATCAAAGGCCTAGGGTGCCACGAAAGATCTATCTCGACGGTTCGGGACTCTATCTGTAAATGCGGGATGGCATATACCTTTGAAAAAGAAGTGGGATTTGGTCTAGGTGCCTTTTGATGCATAATTGGACCAGCCTGTGTTGTGTAACCATCTTGAAATTCCAAAACTCCTATCCAAAGTTCAGAACATCAAGGTTTTGCAAGAAATTTCCCTGCTATGAGGGAGAGTAGTGTCGATTTCTTTACTAGAATCATTTCAAGAACAAGTCATTACAAATATTGAGAATACTAGGTTTGAACATTGAAGATGTTGAAGACTACACATTTATTTATAATTTGAATAGTGTCAAAAATATTTGTCGTCATTTCATCATTCAAAGGCCTCTTGAAATTTTGAGAACATTTTATACACTTCCAAAATTTCTCAAAACATAATTGCAGCTTATATTTCTTGGAGGCTGATCTCAAAATTCTTCTTGTAGGGGTGTTTCCCAATTTATTTGGAATGTGTGCACCATATAATTTGGAAACAATATATTTCTGTAGCTTCTTTCCAGAGGATACTATAGATGTGGGTGCCAATAAAATATTTCCAAATATTTAATAATCCCATAACCAGCTTTTTGGAAGAAGCAGCAGAATGTTGTTTCTAGCTGTAAAGCCCCTTTTCCATCGGCTTTCTTTATATTGCCCCTTTGATAACCACACATAATTCAAAGGAAAATCCACAAGGATTTTGGGAAGGAAGCAGCATCACTTTTTCCTCCCAAAATCTTGCCGCAAATCCGTAACCTACAAAGACAGCTTGATGATGCCATTTCTAGACGACATTGATGAGCTCGAAGGGCAGCATCGTGCTCGGGGTGTCCTCCAAACTGAGGGTAGCAGTGTCTATATCTGGTGCCCCAGAGACAACAGAAGTGGCCTCGAAGAGGGAAGCATCTGTAATATCAAGAAAGATATTCGCATTGGCCGCGACACAAAAGAGGGCAATAATGACATCCCTGTCAGCTCGGGTGTGCGACATCAACACTTAAACTATGCTGGCAACCGTGATTTCTTCCAATCAGATGGCGGAGGCAACTTTGATTTATAGGTTGTGACGATGGTTACAACCCACGTGATGAGCCTTGGATCTTAAATAGCACCAATCCTGAAAGAAGGGGAAGAGGTCATGATGGCATTCGAAGATCATGAAACCATTTTTAGCTTCGGTGCATCAATTCTCAATGGAGGCAACTGTATAAGATAGCCGTGCCCTCTGAAAGTTAAGCAGGGGTTGTCATCACTAATAGGGCAACAAAGGAGAGCTGAGGCAGCATGTTTGGGAAGTGGTGGCCCGGGTGGGAGTTCAAGAACCCACAGTGGCAACAGTGCTTGAGAACCCGACTCGCATATTGAGGTTGATGGTGGTGAAAGCATTAGTGTTGTAGAACTTGCGTCGATTGGAGAAGTTATCGACAAGGACACTTCGTCTTTCTGTTAGTCCATAGTCGACCGCACATTGTATTGATATATCGGATGAATCTTCTTAGTAACTGAATATATCTTCCTTGAAAAAGGAAACATTGTTGAGAAATATATCTTCTATGATAAAAGAATCCAACCATTGTTGTATTTTCATATTAGATTTGAGACGACACTTGAAATTTTTCTGCCGCAGATAAGAATTACAAAGTGGTTCATATACTATGTCTTCAAGAGACTAAATGGGTTGGAGAGAAAGCAAGGCAGATCGAAAAGACAGACTTTAAACTTTGGTATTCAGGTAAAGATAAGGGTAGAAATGGTGTCGGAATGGTTGTTCATAAGGATTTGAAGGATTGTGTGGTTGAGTTGCAAAGATTCAAAGATCGGATTATTTTGCTAAAATTGGTGCTTGAAAAAGAAATTCTGAATATAATTTCATTTCATGCACCGCAAATTGGTTTAAATGAAAGGACTAAACAAGCTTTTTGAGAGGATCTAGATAAGATTTTACAAGGAATCCCACAAAGATAAATGATTTGCATAAGTGAAGATCTTAATGGACATTTGGGAAAAGATGCTTCATGGTATGCTAATGTTCATGGAGGACATGGTTTTGGGGATAGAAATGAAGAGGGAAAAGTCATCCTGGATTTTGTGACGGCATATAATTTTTTCATAGCAAACACTCTTCAAGAAGAGAGAGGAGCATTTAATTACTTATAAGAGTAGGCCAACTAGAACATAGATAGATTACTTTGCGTCGAGGAGAAAAGATTGGTTGTATTGTAAAGACTATAAAGTAATCCCATGAGAAAGTTTGACAACCCAACATCGCTTGTTAGTCTTGGATGTACAAATAAAAGGGTTGGTAAAGAAAAGGAGGGTTCCTAAGATCACTAGAACTAGATGGTGGAATCTTCCATTGAAGCAATCGAGCTTCAGGTAGAAGGTTTTAAAAGACTTATCTTGGGATTGTAGCGGAAGTGCAAACGAGATATGGGAGGCAGTAGCATCTTGTATCCGAAAGGTAACCAAAGCGATGCTAGGCGAGTCAAAGGGAGGAGCCCCAGGTCAAAAGGAGGCGTGGTAGTGGAGTGAAGGGGTGCAAGAGAAGCTAAAATTAAAAGAGCATGCTTTAAAGCTATGTCCAAGGATATAACGAAGGAAACTGTCACAAACTACAAAATAGAAGAAGGAAGCAAAGAAAGCTGTAAGCGAAACTAAGTCCAAAGCTTATGAAGTTTTGTATAAAAATCTCGACTCTAAGGAGGGTCAGAAGGATATATTCAGGTTGGCCAAATCAAGAGAAAGAAATACCAAAGACCTTTGTCAAGTGAGATGCATTAAGGACGAGGAAGGTCACGTGCTTATTACTCAGAAGGATATAGAGACTAGATGGGAGCAGTACTTCCATAAACTATTCATTGGGAAGGGAAATAGAGAGATCACTTTGGGTAATCTAGCTAGTAGTAAAAGTTACTTGAATCGTGCAAGCTATAGATGGATACAAAAAAAAGAAGTAGAGGAGGCTTTGAAGGTTATGAGACCTGGGAATGGTGTAGGACCGGATGACATCCATGTAGAAATATGGCGAGATTTAGGTGAGCGCGGTTTGACTTGGCTTACGAATCTATTCAATGTTATTTGGCGAAGCAAGAAAATGCCTGAAGATTGAAGGAGTATCGTGGTGCCTCTTTATAAGAATAAAGGAAACATTCAAAATTGTTCAAATTAGAGAGGTATGAAGCTAATGAGTCACTATGATATTTGGGACATTTGATTGAAAGAAGGTTGAGCCATGTTTTCAACGTAAAAGAAAACCAATTCAGATTCATGCCAGGTCGCTCAACTATTGAAGCCATCCATTTGCTGAGGAGAATAATGGAGATTTATAGAGCTAAAAGGAAGAACCTTCATATTATCTTTATTGACTTAAGAAGGCTTATGATTCTGTCCCAAGAGAGATATTGTGGAGAGTTTTGGAGAAGAGACAAATACCTCTCCTATACATTAACCTCATAAAGGGCATGTATCAAGGGCTTTATCTTGTGTACGGAGGTCAAGATCTTCACACGCGCGTGCAGTGGACATAAAGGACTTGTGTACGAAGGTCAAGATCTTCACCTACAAAAGGCTCTTCCATCTCGCCCTATAGTTGGAAATGCGGTCCAATAGAGGGAAAGGTCTACTCAAAAACTACACTCCAGAGACGGGTGAGAGAGACTCTCCGGAAAAGTCACTCTAGAAAACAGCCCGACCGGTAACGGGCAAACGAGCTCGTACGGAAAAAACTAAAACTAAGGATTCCCCGCCTGGGTATACTAAAACAAAGGGGTCAGCGGAACTGGTCAAAGTCGGGATCCCGACGAGGCGTAAAAACACTACGAGCTCGCGTAAAAATCGTGTAAAAGACTGGGATCCTAAACCCGCGCACTTAGCGGCCGCTGCCCTAACTGGGCTTCCTATCTCCCGCCCAGCAGAGGGTCACCGCGCCCTCGTACTGTCAGGAGTGAAAGTCACCATGACTGGTATTTTTATTTGACATTACTTGATTCATCAATACTTAATTGATTCCTCATTCCTTTATGATTTATGTGTGCCATCCTTACAAAGGGTCATGCTAATCTTCTCTGCATTGTTCCAATTTTATGAGATGTCTCCTCATGTTATGAAACTCTAAATTATCCTACCTAATATAGCATGTGCTATACTTCACCAGAATCTGATTATGTCACGAAGATCACTTCAAAGAATTGATAATGTTAAAGTCATGTCTCCAAAAATTCAGAATGGCTATTATGCTGCTAAATTATTAGAGAACTGAGAAGGAAAAGAAAACAAATATACAAGGCTATTAGTCCTTCAATAAACCTTCGCTAAGTTACTGAATTGGGACTTTAATTTGGTATTGCCATGGAGTCTTTAATGATTTCCATTCTTGCAGATTTGAATAAACTTAGAAGAAGAAAAACATTGTTCTTATGGGAATTATGGAACCTATGGTTGAAAAGGAAAGGATTAGGCAAAACTGCTAAACATGGAACGGTTGCTACTGATCAAATTTTGTTCTTTTGCAAATCACATTTGAGTATTAATGTGGTTCATGAGACGGATCAAATGCTCACAGTTGACGTCCAAGATTTATTTAAAGAAACCGGCTTCTTAATTGTTGTATATGCTTCTACTGTTCTGATATACGCAAAAGGATAATATTATGATCTCATATTGAAGATCCAGTTGGAACTATGGAATTGACTCAAAGGCTGATTGCAGGGATTCAAAAGTATGCTAGAAAAAAATAAGAGAGATTTGATGACAAAAGTGCTACTGAATTTAGGGAAGCTATACTGTGTGTGGGAATGACTTGAACCTAATCTTTAGTTGGTGTAACAATCAATTTGGTGCCTATAGAATTTATGAACGATTGGATAGATGACTCATTAATGCCAATTTCAATATAGCTATTCTCATAAACTAAAATAATAATAATTTCAGATTATGCTGCCATGCTTATTTCTATCAAAGAAGGGAGAATTTATCATCTTTCTCCTTTAATATTTCAAAAGATGTGGATTCTTCATGAGTAGTTCAGTAAAAAAAATATATAGAAGTGACTAGGAAATATGAAACTTTCTCAAAACAAAAGTCCAAATAAGTTAGCTAGCGGTGGGGGACAGGAATACCAGTTTTTAAACTGTTGTGAAGACTAATAACAAAAAAAATAGCATTCTGAGCTCCCTTTTTGAACAATCAGAAGTTTGGTTATTCTTAGGAAAAAGTTGCAACGGCAGGTATTGAATTTTTTTTATATAAATAATTTTACTATAGAAAAGATCTTGTTATAAAATAGAAAGCGGAAGCGGAATAACATAATAAAGAAGAATAATCACGAAGAACACAAAGATTTTTATGTGGAACCCTACTCCGTGAGGAGCGGGATGAAACCACAGGAGAAGCCCTCTAAGGGGCGGATATTCTATTAGAATTTCTCAATGAGTACAGGAGGTCTGGGGCTCCTTATATAGCCTTCCCAGAGCCTCCAAGTCCCACTGCTGGTCCATGTGGGACTAAACACAGAATGGGGTAAATGGATCTCCTCCAGGATCCATTTACCCTGTTACAACATAATAGGCGCACTACTTAATACTCCAACACTCCCCCTCAAGCTGGAGTATGCAATGCTCAGCTTGGACAAACAAACAAAAAGAAACTCAACTCAACGCTACAAGACACTACGGACAATATCAACCCAACGCGCACATTGCTGCAGTCGAGGACGTTGCTTCTCATGTCGAGCAGGTGAGGAGGACAAACGGGCTGGAGTGTGAGTCAACTGAAGACTCGTAATCTGACCATCGAGTCTGAAACTGCGCCTGAAGTCTCCTCGTCAGAGAACTGGGTCTCTCCCATCTGGCTCAGAGAATGGTGCACTGCTCTGGTGTACCTATGATACCACATGAAAACCCTTGCCAACATATGGCACAAGGAATGGTCCTCTGCTCTGGAGTCCCTATGGCTCACATGAAAACTCTGGCCTGACAACAACAAGAATGATGGGGACCTCGAAACAAACGATGGCAACTTATGCTCATCTGACAATGACCGCACACTCGTGCGTGTCTGAAACTGAAGACTCGGAACAATGATCATCGAGTCTGAACAACTGAATCTGTAGAGTCTGAACAACGTTGACTGGCCTGGAATACGAAGATCTGAATCTGGAGCATCTGAATAGACCTGTGACTCTACATATACTCCCCCTTTCTCCCATACTTGTCGGAAAACATGGACATCGACAAAGTTGGGAGAAGACCAGATAAATAGGGGGTAAACAAAAAGAACATGAAACTTGCGGCTTTTCCATTTTTTTTTAAGCCGTCACATTTTTTTTAATTTTTTTTTAAAGCCGTTTCAACCATTTTTTTTCTCGGCTTTTCCCTCTCTCTTTTTTTTCTCAGCTATTCCCAATTTTTTTTTTGAAAAATAACTTTGCGTACGGTTTTTTAAATTTGTACGCGCCTCTTATCTTTCTCTCCTCATATATTTTTTTTTTCAATCACACGTGGCCCACTTGGACCTTTTTTTTTCAATCGGGCCTTGCCTTTTTTTTTTATTCACAGCCGCATGAGGCCCCGTGTTTATTTTTGCCTCTTTTTTTTTAAAGCTCGGGCCCACGGGCAAAATTAAATCACCCTTAGGGTTCCCATCGGGGAACCCTTTCTCACAAACTGCCGCCGCTGGAGATGGCGTCGCCTCTGCCGCTGGAGATGTTCCGATTGGAGATCTGGGAATCACGCGTGGATGCGCCGCCACTGGGGTTGCGCGTGACTGGGAAGCGGGGAGGAACTGGGGCGGATATCGCCGCCGGGGAGGTTTGACTCGCCTGGGGCTCGCGCCTGGGATTGCGCGTTTGGACTTGGAAGCTTCGCTGGGGAAAGGGCACTCGCACCTGGGGGTGCCATCACGATTGCCTGGAATCTCGCCAGGGGTTCGCGCGCGACTGGGAGAGGGGTTGGCGGTGCGTCATCGGCTTCTGGAGGTAGCGCGCGTCATCGGCCAGGAAGGGGTTGCCGCCTGGACTGTCGCCGTCGCTAGGAGGAGCGAGAGGCGTGAGGATGCGCCGTCAGGGGCCTTGGGAGGTTGCATCCATCGCGCGTGATGTGCGGCTCACGCCGCTAGGATCTGATGGAGAAGACGCCACTGGAAGAAAGGTTGCTGCCTGGAGACAGCCTGGAGAACTGAGATGCGATGCAGATCGACACTGCCTGAAGCAGACTTGGAGAGATGGCACGAGTAGCTCGTGGCCTGGAAGATGTCGGCGGCAAGACTGCCGCCTGAGGGGGCTGCTTCGATCAGTGGTTACGTCGCGCGCCGCCAGAGTCCTGGGAACTTTCGCTGCTCAAGGGATGCGCGCCTGGGGGAAGACATAGTGGCTTGAATTAGGGTTGCATAACGGCAAAGAGGAGTCCTGATGTCGATGGAGAAGAAGGGGCGCTGCTGCTGCGCCACCTTGGAGTCCTGATCCGCCCTGGGATCGAGGGCTTGCAGTTCCTGCGCCACCCTAAGATGGGAGTCGATTTGAAAGAGCGCCTGGAGTTGGAGGCTGTGCCAGATCTGGAAGAGAGCGCCTGGCTTCTGCTGCGGCTGGTGATTTACGCAGACAACGACAATAAATCACGCAAGAGCGCCGCCCGCTGGAAGAAGGAGCGTGCTCCTTCAGAATTTAGGGTTTCAAAACCCATAGAACGACAGCACTTGAATCAAACTAGAAATTTCCTTGAAAAAATGATCTTCAATAGCCGCACATAAAAAAAACTCGAATCTCGAACAAATAGCCAATATAAAATCCACGAGAATCGTCCCGCTCTGATACCATGTTATAAAATAGAAAGCGGAAGCGGAATAACATAATAAAGAAGAATAATCACGAAGAACACAAAGATTTTTATGTGGAACCCTACTCCGTGAGGAGCGGGATGAAACCACAGGAGAAGCCCTCTAAGGGGCAGATATTCTATTAGAATTTCTCAATGAGTACAGGAGGTCTGGGGCTCCTTATATAGCCTTCCCAGAGCCTCCAAGTCCCACTGCTGGTCCATGTGGGACTAAACACAGAATGGGGTAAATGGATCTCCTCCAGGATCCATTTACCCTGTTACAACATAATAGGCGCACTACTTAATACTCCAACAGATCTTCCATTAATTACATTGGAAAGAAATCTTTCAGGCATCAAACCAAATGTTCTAAAGATTTGAATCACAAAAGTATAGGCATGACATGCATGGCATAAAAAGATGGATTTGACTTGTACATTTGATGCTTGAAGTATATGCAAGGCAACATGCATGACAGCAAAAAGATTAGAGATAGGATTGTACACAAGATCTTTAATTTAGGGAAAAGTGTTGATCGTACATGCAGCAATTGACTGCAAGAAGAAAGTTTGTAATAGTCATGTATGGCAGCAAAAGAAAGGGTAGGGATGGTACCAAGTTGGTGGAGATCTTGCATGCAACACTCCCAAGTTGCAGGACAGCACTCCAGATTGGAGCTGAAATTGGAGGCTTCAATAAAGAGATCTTTACTGCTACTGGGCTGCAGTTTAAGCTCCCAAAATGGAGCAGTTTCTGAATTTGATTTGGGGAGCAACAGCCCCAGATCTCCAGGGGCTTGATACAGTAGCAGTATCTGCACTCAAGAGTGTCCAGCAGCCCAATCTGCAGTAGATTCCATTAGGTTGAAGAAGTAGCAACTCTATCACATGAATAAGGTTGCAAATAGCTCCAGGAGAGGCTCAAGTTGCTTGGACAGCAACATGAAACCTCCCGGAACAGCTGCTGTGGCTGTAGCAAGAAAAGGAAGGAGTTGAGACTCCTTCGGTGGAGAAGCTTGAGAGAAAGGGAGAAAATTTAGGGAATAAGAAAGGGCTTTGAGGTTTATATATTCAAAGAGAGTACGCATGATTGTTGACGTGTAAAGTTACTGGGAGCCACTAGGAGGGGGCTAAAATGCCCAAGTGGAAATAGAGTAGAATTGCAAGTGGAGGCTGTTGGATATTTCCAGCAATCTGTTTTTTTTTAAATATATATATAAATATAGCCAAATTCTCTCCTTATTTGACATACTTAAAATTGACCGTATTCGCGCATCGAACCTCGGATTTCGACGCACAATATATCGATTTGACCGTCTCTGAGCGACGATCAATATGAGTATAATATTGATATACTTTCGATAGTGTTTGCATCTCCGAAATTTTCGAGATACGATTTCGGTTTATGTTTAATTTTGTGAATTTAAAATACCAAACGAGCTTCGATTGATGAACGGTCGATTCCGTTGATCTTCTTTCTTCGAATCGGATCTTATGATGGTTTTGGTTTGTTTCGCGGTTTCTGAATTTGCGTCGCGGCATTTTCGGACACGCGTTATGATGCGACTGATTTTTGGTCGGCTTCGCCCGAACGACTTTTAATTCACGATCAATTGATCGATTTAGGTTGTTTGGCATCGACCAACAACTTTATTAGGTTAATTTCTTTATGTAATTTACTCATAGGCTACTCTCCTATATAAGAGAGCCTAGGGTTGATGGAATAAACAAGTTCTCTCATTTTCCCAACATGGCATCAGAGCGACGGTCCTAGACCGGAGTTTGTGAGCCAAACCCTAACCCTACCCTCAAGCCTCCGCGCCTCCACGCACGTCGTGCGCCTCCGCGCAGCCACCTGCGCATCACCGTGCCCCCGCAGAGGCAGCGCCGTGCGCCTCCGCACACGACTGCGCAGCGCCACCGCGTGCATCAGCGCACGGTCTTCAGCGCCACCGCGTGCTCCAGCGTCGTGAGCCTGTACGCACCTTATGTGCGCACCTGTGCGTGCACCTGAACGCCTGTGCGCTGGTCCTCTGCGTGTGCATCTTTGCATGCGCACATCAGCGTGCGATCACGTGCTCCAGAGCGTCACTGCACGCGCGTGATCTTCGTGGGTCTCTCGCGTGTTTAATCATCCAAAGTCAAGCATACGCGCCTCCAAAGTAATGGGTTTGATTGCTTGAAGTCTACACATGCAACTAAACCCGTTTATGTCCATGTAGACGATCATATCTTCAGTCTACTACTCCAGTCTTCAGTTATCAGTATGTCATAAAGCAAGGTAGATATTCCATATATAGGCGCCTTCCAAGGTCCAGTGCCGATTGTGAAGATGGATGGTTCGAACTATGAACTGTGGGCTAGTTTCGGTCACCATTTCGGTACCGACCAAAACAGAATTTCGATGGAATTTCGGTGGAATTTCGACCGAGATTTCGGTCATTTCGGTCATTTTTTGTACTACGACCCCCATATTTCGGTCATTTCGGTCATTTCGGTCGAATTTCGATTTCGACTGGATATCGATATTCGACAGAAATTCGACCGAATTTCGTTGAAATTTGAAGCCATTGCAGTTCATGAGTATGATGAAGTCAACCGGTAAGAAACACATTCTTACTGAAGAAGAGACTGCTGAGAAGACTGGAGCTAATGCCTCGTGGGAGGCAGATGATGCATATGCCAAAGTATGGCTATCTGGAACTCTGGCAATCGAGATTGCCAATAATATTCTTCATCAGCCCACAGCCAAAGCAATGTGGGATATTCTGGCTGCCACATATTTTCAAGCGAAGAATGAGACAAAGATTCTGCAACTCCAGCATGACATATTCACTATCAAGTAGAATGGGCGTCCTCTATACTCACTATACACATCTCTATGAGGAATGTTCGAGAAGCTTTATAGCTTCATGCCCCTGATAGCCATACCAGAGCAACAGAAGACCTACCAGAATGCTACTATGGTAGGAGTTTTCCTCGCTGCCCTTGATCCTGAGTATGAAGCAGCACGATCCCAGATCTTGGCGGATTCTACTATTCCTCCTATGGAGGAAGCCTTTCACAGACTAAGCCGAATCATTGTTCCTTCTACGACTACTAATCAGATTGCTTCAGCCATGGCTGCTAACCGAGGTCGTGGAGGTCACCATCATCAGGCTCGTGGTCGTGGTCCTCGTGGCAGAGGAGGTCGTGGTCGTCCAACGTGTACCTACTGCCATCGCACTGGACATACCGAAGACATGCTACTCTAAGCATGGATTTCCTGCATCTGCACGAGTCGCTGAGCAGATAGAGCCTCCATCTGCTGCTTCTTTGGATCAGCGCTTTGATGATCTTGTTGCCCGTCTAAGGGGCATTATTCCTCCATCTGGCACAACACCCACTACTGAGAACCAGTCTGATGTTACCGCATCCGCCTCTGCATCTACCAGTACATCATGTAGCACATATGCATTTACTAGTAGTGGAACAGATACTTTAGCATGGATTATGGACTCTGGCGCCCACATCATTTATGTGGCGATCAAAGTCTACTTACAGGGTACAGACAGATCCCTCCAGGTCGAACAGTGGTCATTGCTAATGGTACACATTCCCCGATTACTGGTTAGGGCCTTGGGGGAGATTAGACTGACGTCATCTATGCAGCTCAAGAATGTGTTACACGCACCTGATTTTTTAATGAATTTGTTGTCTATCAGTCAAATTACAAAGGATTTACAGTGTCGGGCGATTTTTGATCCATCTTCTCTTGTTTTTCAGGACATCCTTATGGGCAACGTGATTGGACGTGGCTATGAGCAAGGAGGCCTCTATCGCCTCAGTCAGACTCCTTTTGCTAGAACCTTATCTCTACCTGTTGGACCCGTCTCTCCTCTGCTATAGCACCTGCGCTTTGGACATCTACCGCTTTAGAAACTGCGTCGTGTGTTACCCCAGGTTTCGCCTCACACGTCTATTCAATGTGAGGCTTGTCAGTTGGGAAAACATCATCGGTCTACATTTCCCAGTCGTCAGTATCGGAGTAGTACCTCCAAGTTTGAGTTGTTTCACGTCGATATCTGGGGTTCGAGTCGTGTTCCTGATCATCAGGGACACAGGTTTTATATAGTTATTATGGACGATTTCTCTTGTGTGTCATGGGCATTTTTGTTAAAAAATAAATCTGAAGCAGGGAATAATATCATCAATTTTCTTAATGAGATTCGTAATGTATTTCTGCATCTGTTAAAATTGTGAGAAGTGATAATGCCCTGGAATTGTGTACTCATGTCTTATCCAGTTATTTCTCATCCCAAGGGATCATCCACCAGACACCCTGTGCATATACCTCCCAACAGAATGGGGTCGCTGAAAGGAAACATCGCCATTTACTGGATGTAACCAGGTCGCTTCTTATACAGAGTCATGCTCCTCATTCTTTCTGGGGTGGCGATGTTCTTACAGCATGTTACCTAATCAATCGTATGCCGTCATCTGTTCTAGGTGAGAAGATCCCTTTCTCTCTTATCTTCCCTGGAAAAGAATTATTCTCCCTTACTCCTCGTGTGTTCGGTTCGGTTGCGTTTGTCCACCAGTTGTTTCCTGGGACTGACAAGCTCTCTCCTAGTGCTGTCAAGTGTATCTTCGTTGGGTACTCCAGAACTCAGAAAGGGTACAAGTGTTATGATCCATTGCGCAGGCGGTACCTTGTCAGTGCAGATGTTACATTTTTTGAATCTGTTATGTATTTCTCAGCCTCAGGAGATCAGTTGATACCCCCCGCTAATATTGATGCCATTTACATGTCACCACCACCACCATCACCATCATCACCAATACCACCAGAACCGTTACCCTCTTCTACACCTACTGTCACTATACATGTTTCACCATTACCATTTCATTATACCCGCAGGCATGTCTCAGCTCATGGTCATTGCTCATCACCTAGCTCGCCTAAGGTATATTCTGAAGATATTACTATTGATGGATCTGATGATTTTCTGAGCAGGATGTGTTACAGAGGCCAGACGAGGACACAGATGATTAAGATGTTCTATTGCTATACCGCCTATACAAAAGTCAAAGCGGAGCTGCGCATCATATCCTTTAGCAGCTTCTGTGTCATTTGATCGACTAACTGGAGATTTCATGAATTTTGTCATCGCATAGTCAGCAGTAGCTATTCCACGGAATTACCAAGATGCACTGAAGGACAATAGATGGCGCCTAGCCACGGAGGAAGAAATGGCAGCTCTTCAATCTAGAGGAACTTGGAGTCTGGTTCCTGTACCTGTTGATGTCTCGCCAGTGAGCTGCAAATGGGTATTTACAGTCAAGCAGAATGCAGATGGCAATATTGATAGATACAAGGCTCGTCTCGTTGCTCGTGGCTTTACACGGACATATGGGGTGGATTATCTTGATACATTCTCGCCAGTGACCCACCATTCCACTCTACGAATCTTGCTGTCTTTTGCGGTCACTCGTGAGTGGCCGCTATACCAGTTGGATGTGAAGAATGCGTTCTTATATGGTGACTTACAGGAGGAAGTCTACATGCAAGAGCCACCTGATTTTGCGGTTGAGGGGGAGTGTCCTAAGTTGTGCAGACTTCATAAGTCTATCTATGGCCTTAAGCAGAGTCCCAGAGCGTGGTTCCAGAAGCTCTCAGACCTCTTTGAGAAACAGAGATACAAACGTTCTAATGCTGATCATTCCTTGTTTGTACAAAAGACTTCCATAGCTATTATAGCAATCATGGTCTATGTAGACGACATTCTGATTACAGGTGATGATGAACAGGGAATAAAGGACGCAAAAGAAATGATGGGTCGTGAATTTGTTACCAAGGACCTTGGAGTTCTTAGATATTTTTTGGGACTGGAGTTTGCCAGAAATCCTTATGGGTTGGTAATGTCTTGGAGGAAATATGTCACTGACCTGTTGAGTGAAACAGGAATGCTTGGTTGCCGACCTGCTACCACACCTATGGACCCTAGTATGAAGCTATATGATGGTGATACAGAGGAGGTAGATAGGAGAAGATACGGAGAACTGGTGGGCAAACTTCTGTATGTCACTATCACTAGGCTCGACATAGCCTTTGTTGTGAGTCGAGTGAGCCAGTTCACGGAGCAACCACGTCAGGTACACATGGACGCCATACATATGATACTCAGGTACCTCAAGTCATCTCCAGGTGCGGGTTTGTTGTTCAAGAAAGGCAAGGTGATTACTATCTCAGCCTGTGCAGATGCAGATTATGCAGGGTGTTCCAAGGACAGGAAGTCCACCTCCGGGTTCGCTGTATATGTTGGAGACTTTCTAGTCTCATGGAGGAGCAACAAACAAACTGTATGGCAAGGTCTAGTGTTGAATCTGAATATAGGTCTATGGCCCAGGTTAGCACAGAAATGATGTGGGTAAAGACGGTGCTTACAGATTTACATATAGAAGTCCCACTTCCTATGGCTTTGGAATGTGACAATCAGGCGGCCTTGTTCATTGCAAATAATCCAGCATTCCATGAACGAACTAAGCACATTAAAGTTGACTGTCACTTTATACGTAACATGATTCAGAAGGGATTCATTGTCACATCACATATCAGTTTAGAGAATCAAACGGTAGATATTTTTACCAAGGCATTAGTGCAAGGCCCATTTCAGAAGTGTACGTCCAAGCTGAGCATGATTGATACCTATGCTCCATCTTGAGGGGGAGTGTAAACATATATTATTCATTTATGTACCTTTTTGTTATTTTTCTTTCCCGTTGGACACTTTATGTAATTTACCTATAGGCTACTCTCCTATATAAGAGAGCTTAGGGTTGATAGAATAAAAACAAGTTCTCTCATTTTCCCAACAATTCACATGCCAACATTCAAATTCATAGAGCATAGTAGATCTCACAGCTGCTTAGTAAAACTTTCCTTTGATTTTCAAAGGATTTTTCTCATCATAGAGAAGAGTAAAGGCTCCTCTCCACTTTAGTCAACATGTATTTATTCTACTAGTGTTGAGATAAATATATCTCTTTGTCTTTTTTATATATTATGTTTTTCTCTAAGTACTTATCATGTATTAACCCAAGGGATTTTCTCCTATATAAGAGAGCTCTTGGTCTATTCTAATGTTATGTTCTCATTTTATCCCAACATGGTATCGAAGCATGGTCCTAGACCGGGGGGTTCCCATATCCCACCTGAAACCCTAACCCTACCAACCCCCCCATCGTCGTCGTCACCCACCCAGCACCTTCCGCGCGCAGCAGCGAGCGTCGCCAAGTGTGTCGCACCTCCCAGGCGATTCACTGCCTCCTAGGCATACCACAGTTCGTCGCCGTCCATACGCATCGAGCTTCGTCGCGAGGCACTGTCAGGCGCTAGGTCCATCAAGCGCAGCACCAGGCGCTCCCAAGAGCATCACGCGCCCTAGGAGCATCGCGCGCCTTCACGCGCCTCCAGAGCATTGCTGCTAGGGAAATCCCAGGCACCGCCAGAGCCTTCACGCGCCTCCAGGCGCTTCTCTCGCTCACTGCCACACGTCGCCATCACTGCCAGGAGCACCTACAGCGCCGCCAGGCCTCAACTGCGCTGACCTAGGGCTCATCCAGGCATTTGATCTCGCACGGACGCCAAGGGATGGTTGTATAAGTCTACATATACAACTAATCCCTCCTATGATTCTGTAGACGATATTTTCTTCTCTTGATATAACCCCCAGTTGTTCCTCGTGTTTGCTTCTTGGTACAATGTCAGAAAACAAGGCTGATGTTTTCTCCTCTTCCGGTGCCTTCAAAGGTCCGGCAC
The DNA here is from genome assembly GCA_037367405.1 of Ottelia alismoides. Classification (NCBI taxonomy): domain Eukaryota; kingdom Viridiplantae; phylum Streptophyta; class Magnoliopsida; order Alismatales; family Hydrocharitaceae; genus Ottelia; species Ottelia alismoides. Next base: position 679,664 of record JAZKJV010010505.1, on the reverse strand, counting down.
CTATTATAAAGATGGACGGGACCAACTATGAGTTATGGTCCATGTAATTTCGTACCCTAATGCAGTGCCACAATAAGGAGCACATTCTGACTGATTCGAAGCCGGTGGACAAGACTGGGGCAAATGCATCATGGAAACAATATAATGACTATGCTCGTATCTGACTCTCCAGGACACTTACAACAGAGATCGCAAATGATATTGTTAACCAACCAGCTGCAAAGGCTATGTGGGATATATTGGAAGACACATACGGGCAAGCAAAATTGAGAGCAAGATTCTTCAGCTGCAGTTCGACATTTTCTCGACCAAACAGAATGGTCGACCTCTCCATGCACACTTCTCTCATCTGAGAGGCATGTTTGAACGACTTCACAGCTTCATGCCTATTACCACGAGCACAGAATAACAGCAGACATATCGAAATGCCACCATGACAGGAGTTTTCATGTCCTCTCTTGACTCAGTGTATGATGTCGCTCGTACTCAACTTCTCATTGGAGAGACAATTCCGCCCATGAAGGAGGACTACAAGCGTTTGAGCAGGATCACTACTACAAACACTACTACGGTTCGGCCGATTCTTTTTGCTATGGCTGCTACTCGCGATAGAGGGGGGTCATCCCGATTTCGGGGTCGTGGACCTCGAGGTCGAGGAAGTGGCCGACAGCGTGGTCCTTGTTCTCATTGCCGTCGTCCGGGTCACTATGAGGACACATGCTTTCAGAAGCATTGTTATCCAGTGTCTGCACATGTTGCTGAGCAGACTGAGCATTCTAGTACGCCTACTCTAAATCTACGGTTCGATGATATTGTATCCAGATTGAGAGATATGATGACCACTCCTACGACTCCGACTCCCGGTGTCATTGATGCTACAGCCACGGCCAGAGCATCATCTAGCATGTCAAGCATTCATTCTGCATTTATAAGTTGTAGCAGTTCAGATTTAACTGACTGGATTATGGATTCCAGAGCGTCACACCATATGTGTGGAGATCGGACGCAGTTCAGTACATACCGATCCATCTCACATGGCAGGTCTGTGGTTATTACTAATGGTATTCGTCTACCCATCATTGGTCAGGGGGAGATTGTTCTATCCCCCTCCGTGCATCTTTAGAATGTCTTATATGCTCCAGATTTCCATATGAATCTTCTGTCTATTAGCCAACTCACAAAAGATTGATGTACCATCTTTGATCCCTCTTTTGTTTTTCAGGACATACTAACTGGCAGGGTGATTGGTCATGGCCGTGAGCAGAGAGATTTTGTAACATCCGGGAATTGCCGAAAAGAAGTGGCCTCGGAACTTCGTCTCGAAATCGTTCCAAGTAGGCTCTCGGCCTAACTCGGACATTACGGCCTCACACCATCGCTCAGCGAAGTCTGTCAGTGAATACTCTACGAAAGATAGCCATTTAAAATCGTAAAATTTAACCTCAAACCGAAATCCGTATCCGAAAATTTCGGGTATTCAAAACCCGACCGGAAGTATATCAACATTATACTCATATTAATCGTCGTTCCGTGACGATCCAAACGGGATATTCCACGTCGAAATCCGAGATGCGAGGCGCAAATACGGACAGATTTTAAAATATCTCAAAACATATATATGTATAATATAATAACTTTTGAAAACTATACGGTTGTAAAACAAAAAAAAAATTATATACAGCTGTACAGACTGCACTGACTGGGTATGTGGCATTTAAATTTTTCTTCCACATGGCCCCTCTCTCCTCTCTACTTGGCAACACTAAGCCCTTCACTCCTCCTTATTTATATCCCACTTTTCTTCCCATTTCCCCGTCAAGAGCTAAGCCGAAGGGAGGTCTTGATGCCGTAGGGAGTTGCTGAAACATCAGTCCTCTTCTGCTGCAATTATTGAAGGTTGAACAATTGCTGCTCTCCTTGTTTGGCTGGAGTTTTCCATTCAGAGTGTTGCTGCTCCTCTTCATTTGAGAAGTTATCCCCTCTTCCAAGAAGCCCTTTTTGCTGCTACATGCTTAATTGCATGAAAGACTTATCCTCTAATTTGAAGAATCTTAGGTACATCTCCCCCTTTTCTCTTTGCTGTCATACACGTATATAATTCCTTCTCATCCTTTGTTGCCATATGTGTGCTTTTACACCATATAATTCTAAATTCAGATCAAAAATTCTGAAGCTCCTAATGCCTGTTTTAAAAAGTTCAAATTTGGGCTTTTTGCATGTAGTATTTAAAAAAAAAATTGACTATGTATTAGATCTGAAATAAGATCAGTGTTAAAGCTCAAAGTTAGAAACCCTAAAGATGTACAATCTAAGATCTATCTTGCCGTCCTCCTTGTATAATAATTGTTGTATTTTGTAGATATGAATATGAGTAATAAGTGACATCTTCCTATTTCGTTCCCTTATTTCTTGGTGGTGGATTTGTTATCTAGCAAATGGATTGGGGAATAAAGACTGACTGCTATTGTTAGCCATAAAATAATTTTGACTATCTGTTTATTCCTTTGGTTAGTACCCATCTTATGGATGATACAGTTCATCTGATTGATAACAGAACTTCAAATTTCCATTCTCATTTTATTCACATGAAGTATCATCTGTTTCCATTTTTTTATCTCTGTTCTAGAATTGCCACTAAAATCAATATTAAACATGGCTACTATCCTTCATTTCAAGTCACTCTGTATATTCAGTATTTGTTTTCATTTCTATAATTGTTTCCCGTCACTATTCAAGATCCTTTTTGAGTTAGTTTCCACTTGAAGGTGTTACTTTACTTTAATTACATATTTAGTTGCATCACTACTTAAGGAATAAAGTAGGCAACTTCTTTCTATAAATGTAAATAGTTTTTCCTTACAATTGTATCTTTATACATCAATAAGTCAAACATTGTGATCTAAGACAATTAAGGTTGTACTCTAAAACTGTGTAGCACCTTACATCCTATTCACTGGTATTTTATATATATATATATAAAGGAACGAATCCCAGCATTGTAATAAGTAATATTTTGATATCTAGTTGATCTCAAATAATAATATAGAAGGGTTCTGTAAGGTACGTAACTTGAAGGCCACCATGAACCTTAGGAAGAGAATGGAAATAAATGGAAGGTGTGCAAATGTTACGTATCTCTATGAGAAAGGAAAAATGGAATCAACTAAGAATGAAATGTTGGAGAAAGGACAAATTTTAAATAGGGTGACTATTATATTATTAATAGTAGAATTTTGAAGATAATAGACCTCTTCAGTCATAAGATAACAAAATTTTTGGTGCTCAGATTGAATGTGTTATCCCTTAAAGATTGGAGGCGTTTGACTAAATATGTGATCCTTATTTCACATTTCATTTTCCTCAGACTTTCACATTGAATTATTTTGACCTATGGTTTCACTAGTTTCAATGATGTTGCCTGGTGATGGATATACATTCAAATAATGTTTACCAAGGGTTCCGTTGTGTAAAATAATTGGTTGATGAGAATCCATGATTGATAAATATCGGTGCCAGTTATGGTGACCCTTCCAATAAGTGACTTCTATTAGTATGATGATAAAAATGATGACCTATGATCATAAGGATTTATCATCTACATAAATCATACTTTAAGATATACCCTACCAATTATTGCTCACTATAGAAAAGAGTTATTATGAGATACGCAAATAAGATAAGTTGACTATAGTAGAGGTCAAGAAAGGATGGTGTTGAATCAATGATGTCAATCAATAATGCCGGTTACGGTGACCTTTGCACCTGACTGTGCGAGGGCGCGGTGACCCTCAACTGGGCGGAGGAAAGGAAGCCCAGTTAGGGCAGCGGCCGTCAAGTGCGCGGGTCTAGGATCCCAGTCTTTTACACGGTTTTTACGCGAGCTCGCAATGTTTTCACGCCTCCTTGGGGTCCAGACTTTAGACCAGTTCCGCTGACCCTGTTTTAGGATGCCCAGGCGGGGGATCCTGGTTTTTCAGCTTTACGTACGAGCTCGGTTGCCCGTACTAGTCGGGCAGTTTTCTAGAGCGACTTTTCTAGGGAGTCTCTCTCACCCGTCTCAGTGGCGTAGTTGGGGAGTAGACCTATCCCTCTATTGGACCGCGCTTCCAATTTGAGGGCGAGACGGAAGAGCCATTTGCAGGCTTCTTCACCGCTTGAGTTTCTTCGCCAAACAGACTTGGCGATTCTATATCTAGATCATCCATATCTACATCTACAACATCTAGAGCTATATCTGAAACATTGAAGTTAGAATTTGAGAAGTTATGATCAAAAGACCATTCTCTCTACCCAAGAATTTAAATAAATCAATAGATTTCTACAATCTCAACTTTTCCATTTTTCACTCGCCAACTTGATCTCTAAGGAAATTGATATACGCATTCACACTCATACACTCATGATTACGCAATTGCTATATAAATATGACATCTGGGAAATGCCGGGTTCTGGGGGAAAACATTAGAAAACGAATTACAAACAAACCCTTTTTTACTTACGCAAGTAGATGTAGATTTTACTAATACCACCTTTCTACTTGCCTGCTTTTGTACATATTAAATGCCAAGTTATTTTTATAAATTTTAAGGAGGTACCAGCAATGGCTGACGCCTCTTCTTTCCTATTATGTGTGTGGCAGGCAAACAGCTTGCAGTTCAGTAGCCGCTCAGTAGCTATATGCTTCCAGGAGACAGAGTATATACGAGACGGTATGAATTCCTTGTCTCAGTTTTTGTTCAAATAATGATGTAAATGCTATCTTTTTTGTATCACACTTTGGGATATATGTTGTAATGGAAGATCCTTGTACATGTTGTAACTTGATATGAATATTAATGAAAAGAAAATTTTGGTGCCATTGTCTCTTTTAATTTTTGTGGTGATGTTGTGGATGTGAATGTCATGTGGATAATTAGCCACGCGAAAAATTTTCCCTGCTTTTCTACAACTTCTGCGATCAATGTGAATGAATTATTGCGAATTTTGTCGTAAACGGGTACCCGGATCCTGAGGGGTTCACAGATTTGTACAAGCTTGTCATCCCACCATGTGCAGGCATCGCTACTCTACCTTCAGGATCAGTTTCTCCCTTCATGTGGCCTCTTCGATTTGACCACCTTCCACTACTAAAGATATATCATGTGCTACCGCAAATATCTCTTCGTACTGCAGTGAATTGTGAAGCATGTCAACTTGGGAAGCATTATCACTCCTTGTTTCTGAGTCGTCCGAGTCGTCACAGTACTCAGTACTTTGAGTTATTCCATTTTGATATTTGGGATCTGAGTCGTGTCCCTGATCATCAAGGACTTCGTTTTTATATGGTTGTTGTGGATGATTATTCTAGACTATCTTGGGTGTTCTCGTTAAAACATAAGTTTGAAGCATGTGCTATCATTAAACCTTTTCTTATTGAAGTCAAGAATATATTCTCTGCTAAAGTGAAATTTATTCGTACGGATAATGCTTTGGAGTTTTCCACATTACTTTTATCTGAATTTCTCAAGTCTCTTGGAATAGCTCATCAAACCTCTTACAATTACACTTCTCAGTAGAACGGTATGGTTGAACGCAAACATCGTCACCTTCTTGGTGTCACTCGAACATTATTGATCCAGAGTCGTACCCCTCATTTTTGCTGGGGGGACGTTGTTCTTAATGCTTGTTACTTGGTGAATCGCATGTCGTCCACCATGCTTGGAGAGAAAGTTCCCTTCTTGATTGCGTTTCTCGAGAAGGAACTATTCTCTCTCACTCCCAGAGTCTTTGGATATGTGGCATTTGTCCACAATTTCACTCCTAGTCATGACAAGCTCTCAATTTCACTCCTGGTTGTGACAAGCTTTGGCCTAGGGCTGTCAAATGTGCTTTTGTTGGTTATTCCCATACCCAAAAAAGGTATAGATGTTTTGATCCTGTAGGCCCAGGATAGTATGTGAGTGCTGATGTCACTTTCTTTGAGTTGGTTATGTATTTCTCTCCTACAGGTGACAGGTTATCCAATATTACTTCTGGAAAGGATGTTGTTGTTCCTCCACCTCCGTCTCCACCATATGAACCCCAAGTTGCCCCTCAGCCTTCCCACCTCCCCTACCTCCACCTCCGTCTACCCAGTCAAAATTCCTATCCCTTGTTTACACTCACAGGTCTTTTACTCGTCCCTCTGCTCATGCGTCGTCCACATCATCCACCACGCCTCAGGTATGTCATGATAACATTGTTTCAACTTATGGCACTGGAGTTTTGCATGATATACAGGCTGAGTTGACTACAGCAGACATAATGCATGATGATCTGGAGGTCCCTATTGCCCTAACGAAGCATCGTCAACAGTGTGCCACATATCCTCTAGCTGCACATGTTTCTTTGGATCATCTTTCAAAGGAGTACAAGAAGTTTGTAGTAGGACACTCTGATTTTACTATCCCACGTACATATCAGGAGGTGCTACAGGACAGTAGGTGGCAACTTGGAATGGAAGAGGAGATGATTGCCTTGAGGTCACGTGGGACGTGGAGCATTGTTTCTACTCCACAAGGTACCCCTGTTGTAAGCTGCAGATGGATATTTACAGTCAAGCAAAGGGCAGATGGTAGTGTGGATCGCTACAAGGCAAGACTTGTGGCATGTGGATTCATCCAAAACTATGGGGTGGATTATCAAGATACTTTTTCTCCTGTAGCCAGACATTCGACACTAAGCATTCTTCTTTCTGTTGCAGTTTAACGGGACTGGCCTTTGTACCAACTGGATGTGAAGAATGCTTTTCTCTATGGGGATCTTCAAGAGGAAGTTTATATGCAGCAGCCACCAGGGTTTGCTACTGAGGGGGACTCCCATAAGGTGTGCATGCTCCACAAGGCGACTTATGGGCTGAAGCAGAGTCCGAGATCTTGGTACCAAAAGCTATCGGAGTTGATAGAGCACCAGGGGTTTATGCGGTCTACAACAGACCACTCACTTTTTTTTCAGAGGACACCGAAAGGTACTGTTGTCATTCTTGTTTATGTGGATGACATTATTGTTATAGGGGATGATGACCAAGGTATTCAGGCTGCCAAGAAGTTCCTAGGTCAACAGTTTGTGACTAAGGACCTTGGTACTCTTCGATACTTCCTCGGCTTAGAGTTCGCCAGGAACCAGCGTGGTCTGGTGATAACCCAGAGGAAGTTTGTGATGGATCTTCTTTCTGAGACAGGTATGACAGGATACAAGCCTGCTACCACTCCGATGGATTCAAGTATGAGATTATATAATGATGACACTGAGGAGGTAGATAACAGGAGATAAAGAGAACTGGTTGGGAAACTTCTATATGCCACTATCATCAGGCCAGATATAATGTTTGCAATAAGCAAAGTGAGGCAGTTCATAGAGCAGCCCAGAAAGGTGTATATGCATGTTGTCTATATGATATTGAGAAATTTGAACTCACCTAGCTCGGGTCTTATATTATATAGGGATGCATCTCTTGATGTGACAACTTGAGCATATGCTAACTATGCAGGTTGTCCTAGGGACAGAAAGTCTACTTTGTACTTTGTTGTGTTTCTCAGGAGCTCACTTGTCTCATGGAAAAGCAAGAAGCAGATAGTGGTTGCTAGATCAAGTGTAGAATCTGAGTACAGGGCCATGGTACAAGGGAGTGCAGAGATGATGTGGGTTAGATCGGTATTAACTGACCTTATCATTAACGTTCCTCTTCCTATGCAGCTTTTATGTGATAATCAAGTTGCACTATTTATTGCCAATAATCCTACGTTTCATGAATGAACAAAGCATATAGAGGTGGATTGTCATTACACTGGAGACATGATCCAAAAAGGTCTCATATCCACCTCCCATGTTTCCACAGGAGATCAAACGGCTGACATCTTCACCAAGGCTCTTGCTAAAGGTCTATTTCAGAGGTGTTGCTCCAAGCAGAGCATGATTGATATATATGCTCCAGCTTGATGGCGAGTGTTGAGATGAATATATCTCTTTGTCTTTTTATATATTATGTTTTTCTCTGAGTACTTATCATGTGATTAACCCAAGGGCTTTTCTCCTATATAAGAGAGCCATCGGTCTATTCTAATGTTAAGTTCTCATTTTCTCCCAACAATTAGTAGCATCACCCTCAATGTACCCGTCATGTTGCAAATAAAGATCCTGAGTATATAAAAGAATCTCTCTGTTGAATGTTATCGTCACCAATCATCACCAATCTCTCATCCGCAATTATTCTTCTGAAGTTGGGAGAATGAATGAAGAGGGGACAAATAAGAGACACCATATCATTCTTTCTTCTTCCTTGTTTTGGTCCACGGGTTTTTTGTGTACACTGGTCTTTTTTATATTCTCTCCCTTTTGTTTCCGTTCTCTATGAGATCGTTTGGTAACTAGGTTGGGTTGGGTCAGAGTAACCTCTTATGAATAGTGGTTGTTTGGATGGTTAGGAGGGATGGGATGAGAGATGTGATGCGATTTCACATTGATTATGTTATGGAATTCCAACCCAGGAATACAGGGAGGTAAACCAGGTTACCCTAGGAAAACCTCGTAACCAAACGAGCCATATGGGTTGCTTTCTGTTTTTCCAGCCTCATCATCTCCCTTTTTATCATCATTTTTTTCTCTACGACTATGGCCTATTTGGGCCCACTGTTTGCACCTCTTTCTTTTCACCTTTTATTTTGTTACAACCAGTGTTGCAATAGTCGGCCGACTATCCCGAATAGTCGGTCCGACTATGCGGTGCGGGGGGGTTCCCGACTGAATAGACTCCTAGTCGGCCAATAGTCGGCCCGATCGAATAGTCGGCCGACTATTCGGCCAACTGGCCCAACTATTAGGCCGACTGGAGTTTGACTTTTGATATTTTTATTTTTTTATTTTCAATTTTCAATTTTAATGAGTTACATTTTACCATGGTATTGCCACAAATGTCAAATTCTATATATCTATTATATTGATTGGTACTTTTATCTTGGATTCATGTTAAATAATGACCATATATGTATAAAAATATAAGAATATATGTATTATAAATAATTTTTATATTAAAAAATACAAAACCGAATGATTCCGAATAGTCGCCCGAATACCGATTATTCTCTATTCAGTGACCCCTCCGACTGAATACCGAATACCGTCTTCTGCAACACTGGTTACAACGATGGAAATTTTTCAGGAGAGCCATCTTCCCCACCCCCTTGTAAATAAACTAGATTGTGGCCTAGGCTTAAATTTTAAAAAAAAACATCAGGGATAAGCCCAAGGCCCAATAAAAGAGAGCAGCACCTGACTCTTCTTCCTTTGAAAGATAGAGTTCGCATAAAGAACCCATCATAGGAAAACGATGTGCCTCTTCTCTCCCTCTAACGAAGGTTCCAACGTGGGGATCTTCATAGGGGAATCATTCCCTCGGGTTGGTTCGTTGACGTGCCATAATATGAAATTCTTTCCTCTCGCATTCTCTCGACCCTTCTTCCTTCTCATCGTCTCCTAGAACTAAGGTCAATGTTCGGAAATGTGGTCCATGCGGCCGCATATGCGTATTTGATCACTTGAATAAAGCGCATATGCCCTATGCGGCAATATGTGGTCAAAACGCATATGCGGTCCGCATATGCGACATATGCGGCCGCATATCTGATAGGATTCATGCTGATTAATAACATGTTGATGACACATTAACTCATTTTTTTCCCGAGCAACTCTTATATCATCATTTATATTGATGCATTTTTCCATTAATCTTGTATATGTTGCATTTGGGAACACAATCTAAGCGTACTTTTTATTATATCCATTTTTTCCATTGTTCTCAACACTTATTAATGAATTGTTTAATGCTTATTGAATTTTCTATCTAATGAAATTCATTTTAATTCTTCAAATAAAAGATGAAATAATTGAATAACATATTGGCTCTTTACATTTTTGTGATTCTAATAAATTTTATATGCAAATACAATTTCCCCTATATTTTGTGTCAACAAGTTTTATCCCTTGGAGATATATGTGTGTGTATAATTTTGGGTGTATAATTTGTATACCATGATTATTCTTTAGCTTTTGTTGTCTAGAGGATCTATATATACATTAAAGGTTTTCTTAAAGAATTCATGTGTTCCATGTTGAATTTAAATTTGTACACGTATATCTATGCATTATACTCAAAATACACATTAAAAAATAATCAATTTAAATATCGTGATTATATATCTTATTGATTATATTATCTTATTTGAATTTTTTTGATTGTGGATTTTCTTAGATTATCAATTTTTTATATAATCACATTTTATTAATGTATTTTATAATATTTTAAATTAAAATATTATAAACCGCATAAACCACACATACCTCTATATACTCCTCCGCATATCTGCTTACTGGCTTCAGACCGCATGACCGAACGAATACCGCATACCGCATTTCTGAACCTTGACTAGGGTTTCCTGATGGGAACCCACTGATTCAATCGACGATGACACGGGAACAAGGATCCCTAACTGGGGTGATAGATAGTACTGTGCTAATTGGTGTTGGATGATCAGTATGATGAATGTATGCATTGGAGTATCTGCGATCGACACAATGTTGGTTCGCATAGGCTACTATGTCTTTTTCAGTATTGATCAAAGAACCAAGAGAGCGAAGTGAGAAGGCAGCAATGCACAGATGAATGTGTTTTGCATGGCGAAATATTGTGCAAAGAAATGTGTATCTAGAGATACTTGTTGAGTTGCAGAATTAGGGTTCCATCAAGAACCCATCGAGCGACTGCATCGCTCAGTCCATCTTCTTTTACAACATTTAGGATTCCAAATATGGACCCAAACTTGATGGAACAGAAAGAATGGGAGCCTTTATTTCTTCTGTAGTTATGGTTCCCATAAGAACCAATCGTCGCCGACTTTTCTGGAGATCCGTGCTAGGGCTATTAGGCGATGAAGAGAAAAGACTTGTTGTTGCTGAAATCAAGAACCATAGAAAGATATATGTGCAATAACTCCAATCTTCTCAAACTAGAACAGATCTCGATAAAGCAATGAACATGAACATAACAAACTTCAAAACCACAATCAACCGATACAATGTGAAAATATAATGCAGATGCAAATAACAGAGAAATAAAAATAAAGAACATTGATTTAGCGTTTCACAGGAACCCTACTCCCCAATGAAGAATGCCTTACAAGGATGGACATGTCATTATGGATTGCTCAATAACTAGAGATGTGTGGGGCTCTTTATATAACCTAACCAATATGACCAAGTCCCGCCAATCCACGCAGTAGGACTAGATAGGAGCACATGTCGTAATTAGCTCATGGAGAGATCCAATTACCCATATACGTGTGTTCTTTAACAATAAGAACTTCGTATTTCGAACGTTCATTTAGACTCAAATTGATGTGCCACAACTTCAACTTTTCATGCATTCAAGATGATTGTTGTGAAGAGGTGGATAAGGATTTGCCTAAGAAGGTTAAAGAATGGAGAGGAGGTTTCTCCATCATTAAGAAGAATGAGATGGTTAATGAATTTAGCATGGAAGATAAAACTGCCTATCCCGATGTGGAAGTAATGAAGGTAAGGAAGAGAAAACTCTGTCATTTAACAATTAAAGGCACAAGATGAAGAAGAAGACCATTGATCAGTTAGTGATGGCAATTAGAAGTCAGAAATAGAGATGCAGTAACATTCTTCGATGGTGAAAAAGATAATAAAGGGATTCTTTTTTATGGATGGACCAAGAAAGAGAAGATGGATTTTAAGAAGTGGTTGAGAAGAAGAGATTCATCACTTGTGTATGTGATATGAAAGATACAGGATCTCAAATACTTCGAAAACAAAAAAAGATTTGGTATGGTCAAATACTTCGAAAACAAAAAAAGGTGTGCTATGGGAATTTGTTCGATCACTTCACACTTCAAGAACTATTTTGTGTTTATGACTAGAGGGCTTTGTTCTTATTTCAAGGACATGTTGGCCATAGTCATACTTAGATATGCTTTCTTTTTCAAGACCGTGTTGGTCACAACATAGTTTTCTAACTTTTTGGAGGTAAGGCTATATGTCCTTCACAATCCAGTGACTTTTTATACTCCTATATCAAAGAATGCGGTGACCCAGGCCCCTATATCCGGATTTACTAATTTAAGAAGAAGCAATACAAGAAAACCCAGAAGAAACAAATGAAAAATATACCTTGTCTCTTGATAATTCGGCAAAGAAATTGAACTGATAAACATCAATATCTCCATGCAATGCCTGATCAAGACCAAAAACCCACCACCCTTTTGAAAGTTGTAACGCGAAATAACTTTTCTTTTGAGGCAAGAACCATCCACCTAACCAACTCTTATGGCAAATGTACCTCATAAAAGTGTGAAGTCCGTCAAACCAATCTGCAATATAAATAACTTCATTATAGACATCTACATAAAAATGTTTCCCAACAAAAAACCTAGATGCAAGGAGTTTCTTTACAAATAATATCAAACTTAAGAAAAACAGAAAGTCTTAAAATACGAATGTAAACACCAAGATTAGCAATTAGAAAGCCCACAAACCATGATTTCCAGGAATAATGAAACACTGAGGTCCATCGTATGTTTTCAATCCTGAGAATCCATAAGGAAGTTCAGGCTTGTTCACAGATATTTGCTCTGGCTTATACCACGATGGAGGCTGGAGAGCATCTTCAAAAGGCCGAAAGAAGCGTCTTTCATATGAGAACGAAGATGGATTAGGATACCTGTATGGCATTTTAAACCAAATAAGTAAACAAAAAAACCACTTAGTAGATGATGTGCAAGTTTTAATTTGAGCAAGTATACAGCACTTTTTGGGACCCCATCTTTGAGGTGCTAAAAAAATGGCAAAGCCTTCTCCCACTTTAAGTAGGGTCAACTACATGGATTCTTATCGAATCCACGGTGAAAAATCCAAATGTTTTTTACGATGGTTGTCAACTACTTAACGCAACCACCGCAAGGGGGGATTTGAAACCTAATCTTTTGGGTGGTAGACACACTGCTCTACCAACAGACCATTGAGGTGCTAAAACAACAACAACAACAACAACAAAGCCTTTTCCGACAATTAAGTAGGGTCGGCTACATGGATTCTTCACCTCCATTCAGATCTATCTTGGATCAATCCGGAGCTTATATCCACAAAACTAAGATCCCTTTGTGTAGTCTCTTTTCAACACTTTTTGGGTCATCCACGCCCTCTCTTAGCCGTCTCAACATCCCAACACTCGCATCTCCTAACTGGTGCATCAGTTGATATTCTTTGCAAATGACCAAACCATCTTAAGCGGTTTTCTCGCATCTTATCCTCGATCGGAGCTACACAAACTTTCTTTCTGATTGCATCATTCCGAATCCGATCTTTACGTGTGTGTCCACACATCAGCCTTAGCATTTTTCATTTCTGCTATAGCCATTCTCTGCACATGTCTCTGGTTCACAGGCCAACATTCAGATCCATAGAGCATAGCAGGTCTCAAGACTGCTTTGTAAAACTTTTCTTTAATTTTTAAAGGAATTCGTTGTGACGATGTCATGAGAAAAAGAAATTTGTTATGACGAGGTCGGTGCATGTGCTGAAATTGCACATGCAAATTATGCACAACAATTTTGAAGGGAGCCCATATATAGTGGAAGCAACTAAGGTGCACCTAATGGTAATCCGAACATGTAATACAGAAATACATTCAACTATTACTTCCACCTCATGTAGTGGCACTCTTTTAATTTGAAATGAAGCGCTAGCCTATTTCTTTTCCCTGTCATCCAACCTACCAAGAATTCATGTCATGATCTGTTCATGCATTTGGTCAGATATTTAAAGAGAGGATGATAAAATAGTCTCGCACTCAATGATTTCAACTATTATGAAGTGACTAATAGTGAACTATTATGAACTGACTAATAGAAGGTGGAACTGATATGACAAGTGTTACAACCCCAACAGATCATAAATGTGCAGTTGACGCAAAAATGCGTACAAGGGGATATTTACATTAAAGAAGCATTATAGCATAAGAGAATTATAATCTTTCGAACTTATGAAAAGCTAGTTAAGAAAAAGGAGCCCAGGATAGTTTTTTTAGCAAACAAAACCAGGGTAGTTATTAAATACAACTTTTAAAATGTATAGGAAATAAATGAAACCTCAAAAACAAATACTTGTTACAAAGGACATAAACAGCATCCCTCCGGCAACAATTTGCCAACTATCTCATAGCAATACATGTTCTCAGAAATTAAAATGCACAACTTTACAAGCCAATCCCCAGTCATCCTTTTATCCTGCACGGGGTGAAGGACCTATTCAATGAGCTTATGCTCAGTCTGTCCTGACATGGAACAAAACCAACTAGAAAAGTTACGATTAACTTTCTAATAAATACCTTCAGAATATGCTTCTAAAAGATAAAGTTATATTCACATTATATCAACCTTTTTTCCCTTATATATGTTACTGGGAAAATGTGCTGGACCCAACTTTTTTTGAGAAATCATTGGTGCCCACCCTTATGGTGTGCACCTTAACTCATATATTTATAAAGTAAATGTTGAGATACTTGTATCTCTTTGTTGAGATATTTATATCTCTTTGTGTTTATTTATATTTTGTATTTCTCCAGTCTATTTATGTAATTTTCCCTTAGAGCTTTTCTCCTATATGAGAGGGCTCTAGGGTTACGAGGAATACAACTTTTCTCTTCACATCTTTCCACATGGTATTAAAGAGACGGTCTTAGATGGGAGCATGTTCCCTAAAGCCCTGAACCCACCAAAAGCCCTAGCACATTGTGCCTCCTGCACCGACCTCCGTCAAGCCGCCTACGCACCTATGTGCCTCCCGAGCAACCCTCCGCCGCATCGCTCGAACGTCGCACATGCGCGCCTCCCACGCCGCTCTCCGACTGCGTCGCTTGTGCGTCACCAGCGCCACTGCAAGCACGCGGTCAGTATGTGCGTCGTAGCCGCGGCCCGCCTTTCTGTTGTCGCCTAGGGATACTCCCTGCTGCCTCGGCCTCGGGCTCCTCGCTCTTGGGATTCTAGGATGTAATGTGACTATCTAAAACACCACAAAGACCCAAAGGAGTGACCAAAGAATGGAAGAGGTTATGGTACGAGTCTACACCTACAACCATCTTCCCATATGTCAGTGTAGGTGCAAGTCTTTCACGTTCCAGACCAGTTCTTGGAGATAGTTGTCATCATGTCAGAGAACAAAGCTGATGTTACATCCCTGGGTGCCTTCAAAGGTCCAGTACCCATCGTCAAGATGGATGGAACAAACAATGAACTGTGGGCCATGCAGTTCATGAGTTTAATGTAGTGCAATGGCAAGAAGCACGTCCTCACGATAGAGGAACCAAGTGACAAGACTGGGATAAATGCCTTACAGGAGGCAGATGATGCATATGCACGTGTGTGACTATCTGGAACTATGTAAACAGAGATAGCTAATGATATACCGAATCAGCCCGCTGCAAAGGCTGTGTGGGACATTCTCATCGCTACATACTCTCCGGGGAAGAATGAGTAGAAGATCCTGCAGCTTCAGCACGATATCTTCACATCGAAGCAGAATGTTCGCCTCCTCCATACCCTCTACACCTCTTTAAGAGGTATGTTTGAGAGGTTACATGGTTAGACTCCCTTCACTGCTACGCCAAAGCAGCTTAAGGCATACAAGACTCCATGATGACTGGGGGTTTTCTAGGAGCTATTGATCATGAGTACGACACTGCTCGAGCCCAAATTCTTACTAATGCCACCATACCTACAATGGAGGAGGAGTATCACAGATTGAGAAATCTCTCTATATCCCTTGGTGGTGCCCTGCAGTCTCAGACATCTTAAGCTATGGCAGCATCTCGCGGTAGGGGAAGCCCTACCCTGTTTCGTGGTAGAGGGCCTAACCATGGTAGAGGAGGGGGTGGTTGACCCCGTCAGCCGTGCACCTATTGCTACAGGTCAGGCCATTTTGAGGAAACATGCTACTCTAAGCATGGGTTTCTTAGTTCAGCTCGGGTTGCAAAGCAGACTCAGCAGGTTGGAATTCCATCACTTGCTTCAGATCAAAGATTTGATGAACTTGTGGCGTGACTCAAGGAGATTATGCCTACTCCTGGGTCAACCAGCTCTCCTTCACGTTCCTCAGAGGTAGATGCCTTAGCATCAACGTCCACTTCAGGTATAGCCTATGCTTTTACTAGCTGTTACAGGGCAGATTTGTCAGAATGGATCATGGATTCAAGAGCTTCCCGTTATCTCTATGGTGACAGAGGACAGTTTAATACTTACTATCTGATTCAGTCAGGATGTTCAGTTGTGATAACATATGGGACACACTCACCCATCACTGGTCGGGGGGGTTTAGTTAACTTCCTCAATGAGGCTTTAAAATGTTCTTTACGCTCCTGAATTTTCTATGAATTTATTATCAATTAGTCAAATCACCAAGGATTTATATTGTCGTGCCATAGTTGATCCTTCTGCATTTGTGTTTCAGGACATTCTTACGGGCAGGATGATTGGATCTGGTCATGAGCAAGGAGGCCTTGACAGACTAGTGCAATCTCTTTATGCTAGTGTCTCTTCTCTTTGCACTAGATATCTTTCACCCTATGTTTGGCATCTTTGGTTTGGTCATCTTCCTCTGCAAAAGCTATCACGCTCTTTCACAGACTTCTCCTCGCTCTACCTTTCAGTGTGAGATTTACCATCTTAGGAAGCATCATCGGTCCACATTCCAGAGTCGTCAGGGTCAAAGTAATCATAGTCTATTTGAGTTAATTCATTTCGATATTTGGGGTCCCAATCGTGTCCCAGATCATTAGGGGCACAAGTTTTATCTTGTTGCAGTTTATGAGTTTTCAAGATTGTTGTGGATTTTTCTTCTTAAGAACAAGTCGGATGTTGGTCATGTTATTCAATCCTTTATAATAGAAAAAAGAAATATCTTTTCAACAAATGTCAAGTTTATACGTTCTGATAATGCACTAGAATTATGCAGTACTCAGCTTTCCTAATTCCTTAGATCCTACGGTATTATGCATCAGGCACCTTATGCGTATACTTCCCAACAGAATGAGATGGCTGAACGAAAACACTACCATCTTTTGGATATTACCATGACTCTTTTGATTCAGAATCGTGTCGTGCTCCTCATTCGTACTAGGGGGACGCGGTTCTAACTGCTTGTTACCTGGTAAATCGTACGCTCTCATTGGTTCTGGGGGAAAAGATCTCGTTCTTTATTGTGTTTCCCGAGACAGATCTTTTCTCACTTACACCTCGTGTTTTCGGATCAGTAGCTTTTGTTCATCAGGTTTCTGGTGTTCTTGACAAACTCTCTCCTAGAGTTGTCAATTGTATGTTTGTTAGGTACTCCAAAACACAAAAGGGATATCGTTGCTTCGATCATTTTCAATGAAGGTATTATGTTAGAGCAGATGTCACCTTCTTTGAGCCCATTATGTATTTCTCTCATACAGATGACAAGCTTATTTCTTCAGAGAATAGAGAAGAGGTCTATATGCCTCTACCTCCGATTTTCGTCTCCGTCATCTCCATCAATACCACTACCACCCCCCCTCCACCTCCATTGCCTACTATTGTCACGTCTACTTTCTTTTCACGTGTTTACCAACGTTGACCTCGTGTTCATGTGCCTACTACTTCATCCAACACGCCCAAGGTATGTTCTGAGCATTTGAGTTCTTCTGATGACACTAGTGATTTGTGTGTAGCTTGAGGTGCAGGAAGTTGTGAAGGATGCACCCTTTGAGGATGTTGTCGACCTAAATGTGTCGATTGCTCTTCAAAAGCAGAAGTGTGCATGCACTATGCATCCTTTTGCTACCCATGTTTCTCTGGCACAACTCTCCGGAGATTTTCAGATGTTTATTGTGGGGTTGTCCACCATAGAGATACCACAATCCTATCAGGAGGCATTGCAGAGTAGTCCATGGCATCTGGCGAAGGAGGAAATGACAGCTTTACATTCTCGTGGTACGTAGAGTGTTGTATAGGCTCCTTCAGGTGCGTCTGTTGTTGGCAACAAGTGGGTGTTTATTGTGAAACACCGACCAGATGGTATTGTGGATAGATATAAGGCCAGATTAATTGCTCGGGGGTTCATGCAAACCTATGAGGTGGATTACCAAGATACTTTTTCTCCTATTGTGCGTCACTCTACATTGAGGATTCTTATTGTTGTTGATGTGGTATGTAACTGGTCGCTTTTCCAATTAGATGTCAAGAATGTATTTTTGTATGGAAATTTGCAGGAGGAAGTCTACATGCAGCAGCCACCAGGGTTTGTTGTTGAGGGAGAGTATAGTATGGTATGTCGGCTTCACAAGGCCATATATGGCCTTAAGCAGAGTCCGAGAGCCTGGGTCCAGAAGCCCTCAAAGTTGATTAAACAGAAGGGGTTTCTCAGATCTACTGCAGATCATTCTCTTTCTATTAGGAGAACTCAGGAGGTACCGTTGTTGTTCAGGTATATGTTAATGACATCATTGTTACTGGCAATGACGAACAGGGCATTCAGGCAGCTAAGGATTTCCTTGGACGGTAGTTTGTGACCAAGGACCTTGGCAAGCTACGTTACTTTCTTGGTTTGGAGTTTGCACGAAATCAGTTGGGTATGGTCATGACGCAAAGGAAGCATGTTACTGATCTTCTATCTGAGACAGGCATGACAGGGTGCAGACCTGCCACTACACCAATGAAACGCAATGCTACGCTCTATGATGATGATTCTGAGGAGGTGGATAAGAGACGGTACAGAGAGCTAGTAGGGAAATTGTTATATGTCACTATTACCAAGCATGATATATCATTTGTTGTGAGCAATGTCAGCCAGTGGATGCAGTTTGCATGATCTTGAGATACTTGAAGTCTTCTCCAGGTACAGGCCTTCTATTCAGAAGTTCGCTCACAATTACTGGATGTGTAGATGCGGATTATGTTGGTTGTCCCAATGATAGGAAGTCCATTTCAGGCTTCACTCTGTTTATTGGTAGCGCACTAGTTTCATGGAAGAGTAAGAAAGAGATTGTTGTTGCTCGATCCAGAGCTGAATCAGAATATAGGGCCATGGCCCAAGGTAGCACGGAAATGATGTGGGTCAAGTATGTCCTAATTGGCCTAACTATTGAGGTGCATCTCCCTATACACCTCAAATGTGATAATCAAGCAGGTTTGTTCATAGCCAATAATACAACCTTTCATGAGAGAACAAAGAACATTGAAGTAGATTGTCATTACACCCGTGATTTGATCCAAAAGGAGTTTATTTCCACTTCTCATGTTGCTTCAAGCGATCTGATTGCAGGCATGTTTAACAAAGCTCTTGCGAGGGGTCTTTTTCACTGTTGTTCCAAGCTGAGCATGATAGACATATATGCTCCAGCTTGAGGGGGAGTGTTAAGATAGTTATTGTTGAGAAGTTTATATCTCACAATATTATGTTTATAGTTTATGTTTTCTTCAGGTATCACTTATGTAATTAACCCATGGCTCTTCTCCTGTATAAGAGAGACATGGGATCCCTTTTATCATATGAATAAATTTGATCCCAACATGGTATCAGAGCAACGGTCCTAAACCAGGGTTGTCGTACCCTAACCCTAACTCTAGCCCCACCCGCCCCCCCCCCACCTTCTCGGCGAGCCGCCTCGTGCTCCCAGCGGTGCCCTCGTGCCAACCCTGCGATGTTGCGCTTACCAGCACCGCCCAAGGCGCCTCCCCGCAGCGCTTTGTGCTCCCAGCGGCGCCGCCCAACACCGCCACCCTTCAACAGGAGGCTCATGCGCCGCCCTCCCGCCTCCGTAGGCGCGACTCCACGACCCAGCCATGGTTCCTACGCTCCTTCCGAAGCCCCAGGTCCCTGATTAGAGTCTGGCGGACTCATCTCCTGCCACATCGAGGTCTGGCCTGGTTTGCATGACGTAATATCATTTGACTTGTCACCTCTCCTTTGCATCCTTAGACCTCCATCGCAGCGTTAGAGATGAGTGTATAAGTCTACAGATACAACTCATTCCTCATATGATGCTGTAGACAAGTCTACTACTAAGATATTCCCCTCTTGTTATGCATTTGGCCCTATTAAAGAATGGCTCTTCGGGTGCCTTCAAGGGACCAGCATCTATCATGAAGATGGACGGGACCAACTACGAGTTATGGTCCATACAGTTTCGTACCCTAATGCAATGCCACAACAAGGCGCATATTCTGACTGTCCGAGCCAGCGGACAAGACTAAGGCAAATGCATCATGGAGGCAAGATGATGCATATGCTTGTATCTGGCTTTCTAGGACACTTAGCACAAAGATTGCTAATGATATAGTCAAGCAGCCGACTGCAAAAGCCATGTGGGATATATTGACCGCTACCGACAGTCAAGCGAAGAATGAAAGCAAGATTCTTCAACTTCAGTTTGACATCTTCTTGACCAATCAGAATGGTCGACCTCTCCATGCACATTTTTCACATCTGAGAGGCATGTTTGAACGCCTCCATAGTTTCATGCCCATTACTACCAGCGTGGAACAACAGCAGTCGTATCGGAATGCCACTATGACTGGAATTTTCCTGTCATCTCTTGACTCAGAGTACGATGCCGCTCGTACTCAGCTTCTGACTGGCGAGACCATACCACCAATGGAAGAGGTCTACAAGCGGCTTAGCAGGATTACTACCACACCTACATCTACGCCACAGCCGACGTCCTTGGCTATAGCTGCTTCTCGTGAACGAGGCAATGCGTCCAAGTTCCGTGGTCGTGGACCTCGTGGTAGAGGTGGAGGCCGTCAGTGTGGTCCATGTTCTTATTGTTGTCGGCATGGCCATTCAGAGGAGACATGCTTTCACAAGCATGGCTTTCCAGCATCTGCACGTGTTGCTGAGCAGACTGACTCTTCATCTGCAGCCACCACCGATGCACGTTTTGATGATCTTGTCTCGAGACTTCGAGAGATGGTGACCACCCCTATGAGTCTGACTGCAGGATCATCAGATGCAGCGGCCATCGCCAGAGCACTGCACATTTCCTCAGGTACTTCATATGTGCTTACAAGTAGTAGCAGTTCCGATGGGACAGATTGGATTATGGATTATGGAGCATCTCATCACATGTGTGGACATCAGACACAGTTTACCTCGTACAGGGCTATATCTCCTAGGAGATCTGTGATCATAGCCAATGGAGTTCGGCTACCAATTATTGGTCACAGGGAGATTGTTTTAACACCTTCTATACGTCTTCAGAATGTTTTACATGCTCCAGACTTTCAAATGAATCTTTTATCTATTAGTCAGATTACAAAAGATTTACACTGTCGTGCAATTTTTAACCCCTCTTCTCTTATGTTTCAAGACATATTGACTTGCAAGATGATTATTCATGGCAGTGAGCAGAGTGGATTGTATAAGCTTGTCGTCCCATCCTGTGCTTGGGTGGCCTCTAATCCATCTGGATCAGTTTCGCCCTTCATGTGGCGTCTTCGCTTTGGCCACCTTCCTCTACAAAAGATGATACGGGTTCTTCCGCAAATATCTACTCGTACTACTTTGGACTGTGAAGCTTGTCAACTTGGGAAACACCATCGCTCCTCCTTTCTGAGTCATCCCAGCCGTAGTAGTAGTCGATCTTTTGAGTTGATTCATTTTGACATTTGGGGTTCATGTCGTGTTCCTGATCACCAGGGGCACAGATTTTATATTGTTGTCGTGGATGATTTTTCTAGACTGTCTTGGGTTTTCTTGCTTAAACATAAGTCTGATGCAGGTGCTATAATTAAGACTTTTCTTATTGAGATTAACAATATCTTCTCTGCTAAAGTCAAATACATTCGTACTGACAATGTTTTGGAATTCTCTACTCTACAATTGGCAGAATTTCTCCAGTCTCTGGGTATAGTTCATCAGACTTCATGTACTTATACATCACAACAAAATGGGGTAGCTGAACGTAAACATCGTCACCTCTTAGACATCACAAGGACCTTGTTAATTTACAGTCGTACACCTCATTCTTTCTGGGGGGATGCCGTTCTAACCGCCTGTTGGTAAATCGTATGTCGTCCACTACTCTTGGAGAGAAGAGTCCTTTCTCAATTGGTTTCCTGAAAAGGAACTCTTCACACTTAACACCACGTGTCTTTGGATCGGTGGCTTTTGTCCATGATTTTACTCCTGGCCATGATAAGCTCTCGTCTAGAGCTGTCAAATGTATCTTTGTTGGTTATTCTTGTACCCAAAAAGCGTATAGATGTTTTGATCTTGTTGGGAGAAAATACTATCCGAGTGCTGATGTTACGTTTTTTGAGTCTATTATGTATTTCTCTCCTACAGGTGACAGGTTGTCCAATACTGGTTCTAGAGAGGATGTTGCGTACATCCACCTCCTTCTACATCTCATGCTCCTTGTGATGTTACTCGATCTTCAACACCTACACCACCACCGCCGTCGCCGCCACCTCCACCTCCTACTACAGAATCTAAATTCTTACCACATGTTTATACTCGCAGGTCTTCTACTCGCCCCTCTGCTCATGTGTCGTCTACATCATCCACCATGCCTCAGGTATGTCATGAACATATTACTTCTACTGATGGCACTGGAGATTTGAATAATGAACAGAAAGAGTTTATTTCAGAGGACAATGAGGCCGATGACCTGGAGATACCGATTGCTCTAAGGAAACCTCGCCGCAAATGTGTCACATACCAAATGGTTGCACATGTTTCCTTGGATCATCTGTCAGAGGACTACAAGAAGTTTATAGTGGGACTATCTGTGGTTACAGTCCCACGAACGTATCAGGAGGCATTCCAGGACAGTAGGTGGTGTCTTGTTATGGAAGAAGAGATGGCGGCTATGCGATCACGTGGCACATGGAGCATTGTCTCTGCTCCACCAGGTGCGTCTGTAGTGAGTTGCAAATGGATATCCACGATGAAGAAAAGGGTCGATGGCAGTGTCGACCGATTCAAAGCAAGACTTGTGGCTCGGGGGTTCACCCAAACCTATGGGGTGGATTATCAGGACACCTTCTCTCCAGTAGCAAGACATTCGACACTACGCATTCTGCTATCTGTTGTCGTTTCTCGAGACTGGCCTCTGTACCAACTTGATGTGAAGAATGCTTTTCTATATGGCGATCTACAGGAGGAAGTATATATGCAACAGCCACCAGGATTTGCTACTGAGGGGGAGTCTCAGAAGGTGTGCCGACTTCATAAAGCAATTTATGGTCTGAAGCAGAGTCCGAGAGATTGGTATCAAAAGCTATCGGAGTTGATAGAGCAGAAGGGGTTTGTGCGGTCTACTGCGAACCACTCATTGCTTGTACAGCGGACACCTAGAGGTATTGTGGCTATTCTTGTTTATGTGGATGATATTGTCATTACAGGAGATGATGAGCAGGGTATTCTTACTACCAAGGAGTTCCTTGGTCAGCATTTATGACTAAGGACCTTGGTAAACTTCGCTACTTTCTTGGATTAGAGTTCGTCGGGAATTAGCGTGGACTCGTAATGACTCAAAGGAAATTTGTTGTGGATCTTCTATCTGAGATAGGTATGACAGGGTGCAAACCTGCTTCTACTCCTATGGATGCGAGCATGAGATTATATGATGAGGACACCAAAGAGATTGACAGTAGAATATACAGAGAACTTGTTGGGAAGCTCCTATACGCCACCATTACCATGCTGGATATTGCTTTTGCAATTAACAAAGTCAGTCAGTTCATGGAGCAATCCAGGAAGATGCATATGGATGCGGTCCAAATGATCTTGAGGTACTTGAAGACTTCACCTGGCTCTGGCCTTATATTCAGTAAGGGTACATCACTTGAGGTGACAGGATGTGCAGATGCAGATTATGTTGATTGCCCAAGGGACAGAAAGTCTACTTCTGGTTTTGATATCTTTTTAGGCGACTCGCTTGTTTCATGGAAAAGCAAGAAGCAGACAATAGTGGCCAGATCTAGTGCTGAATCTGAATACAGGGCTATGACACAAGGATGTACAGAGATGATGTGGGTTAGATCAGTTTTAATTAATCTTACTATTGAGGTTTCTCTTCCTATGAAGCTTTTATGTGATAATCAAGCAGCTTTGTTTATTGTCAATAACCATGTGTTTCATGAGCGTACAAAGCATATCGAGGTGGACTGTCATTACACTAGAGACATGATTCAAAAAGGACTTATATCCACTTCTCATGTTTCCACAGGAGATCAGACGGCAGATATCTTCATGAAGGCTCTGGCTAAAGGTCCCTTTCAGAGATGTTACAAGCTGAGCATGATTGATATTTATGCTCCAGCTTGAGGGGGAGTGTTGAGAAGTTTATATCTCACGGTATTATGTTTATAGTTTATGTTTTCGTTAGGTATCACTTATGTAATTAACCCATGACTCTTCTCCTATATAAGAGAGCCATGGGATCCCTTTTATCATATGAATAAATTTTATACCAACACTTATACCTCTTTGTTGAGATACTTATATCTCTTTGTCTTTATTTATATTGTGTTTTTCTCCAGTCTACTTTACGTAATTTTCCCTTAGAGCTTTTCTCCTATATAAGAGGGTTCTAAGGTTACGAGAAATACAACTTTTCTCTTCACATCTTTCCACGGTATTGTTGAGATAATTATATCTCATTGTCTTTATTTATATTTTCTATTTCCCGAATCTTCTTTATATAATTTCTCCCTAGAGCTTTTCTCCTATAAAAGAGAGCTCTAGGGTTACGAGGAATACATATTTTCATTTCACAACTTTCAACATGGTATCAGAGCAACGATCCTAGACCGGAGCCTGTGCTTTAGAGCCACGCCCCCAACAAAAGCCCTAGTGCACACCGCGCTTCCTGCGCTATGCGGCCACCCGCGCAGCCGAGCCTTGCGGCTATCTCGTCGCCCAGCCGCACCTGCGTCGTGCGGCCCAACCGCAACGTGTAGCCCCTCCGCCTAGATGTGCCTCCTGCGTTGAGTAGCCTTGCCGCTCAGTCGTGCCTCCCGTGTTGTGTGGCCCTTCTGTGCCATGTAGCTCGTCATGTTGTACTGTGTTGTGTTGCATGTCCCACGCAACACCACTGCGATCTCGTTCTTGGATTTCTAGGATGTGACGTGATTATCTAAAACACCCTAGTTACCCAAAGGCATCTCCAAAGAATGGAAGAGGTTGTGGTATGAGTCTATACCATGGAATGAAATTTCGCAACGGTTTCGAGAGGTCATGGGTATCGAAACTCCTATATATATATCGATTTCCCGGATTTCGACCGAAATTTCGGTGATATTTCGACATTTCGATCCATTTCGACCCATTTCGATTGAAATTCATGGATCTCAGTACAAAATTTCCTGGATTTAGACCAAAATTTCGGTGATATTTCGACATATCGACTCATTTCGGTTGAAATTCATGGATACATGGTATGTTGAGACAAGAGAGTACATACATTGATTATTCAACTTGGGGAGCTTTTTCCCCTTTGGGTTTAAGCAATGGAGATGAAAAAACTCTATAACTTCTATATATTAGATATAGCTTGTTCCTTTCATTTGTTTGTCATTTGTCTTTGTAAATAGATGCATCTTTATTGTAAGTATGTAATTAATTCTGTAATTCATTCGAACTTTGTCTGTGGCGGTTATTTCTATGAACAAAGCATTGTTTAATTAATCATTATCTACATTTTTAAATAAAAAATTCTTTTCTATTTTTATGAACAAAAGATGTCTTCTAAGTGTTGTTAACTTAGTTGTTTTGATTTCCATTTCCAGTATCTATCAGACCGCTCAACAATATGTCTGATATGACCGATATGGTGTGATATAAGGCGCATGGATGAGAGATGTGTGTGATATAAGTGTGCATTTGGAAGATGTTGTTTTAAGATCTTGGATTGGATGATATTAATTTCCTAAACATATCAATCAAGAATCAACATTAACATCGATTTGACCGATATGACCGATATGTGAGCAATATGTGTGATATAAGTGTGTATTTGTAAGCTATTTATTGTTGTAATAACTCAGAAGATCTTAATTTCCAAAAAAAACATCGAAAAATGGCTTTTTTGAGTAATTTTCGACATTTCCACCGAAACGGTCGAAATTTCCCGAAATTTCACCGAAATTTCAGTTTTGGAGGGGACCGAAACGAAATCGAAATCGAGATTTCGAACCTTGGTCTATACCCACAACCATCATCTTGTATGTCAGTGTAGGCGTAAGTTTTTCTTGTTGATAACCCAGTTTTGGAGATAGTTGTCATCATGTCCGACAACAGGGACTGAAGTTCCATCCATGGGTGCCTTCAAATGTCTAGCACCCATAGTCAAGATGGATGGGATAAACTATGAGTTGTCGGCTATGCAATAATGCAAGAAGCACGTCTCACAATGGTGGAGCCAAGCGACAAGAATGGGATAAACGCCTCGTGGGAGGCAGATGATTATGCACGTGTGTTGTTATCTGGGATTGTGTCACTAGAGATAACCAATGATATTCTGAGTCAGCCTACTACAAAGGCTATGTGGGACATTCTCGCAACTAGATACCCTTCGGCGAAGAAAGAGTCAAAGATACCGCAGCTCCAGTACGATATTTTCACATCAAGGCAGAACGGTCTCCCCTTCATATCCTCTACACTTCTTTGAGGGGTATGTTTGAGAAGTTACATGGTTACATTCCCTTGACTGCTATGCCAAAGCAACTCAAGGCATACAGAGACTTTGTGATGATTGGGGTTTTTCTGGCAGCTCTTAATCCTGAGTACCTTGCATTCTCAGACATCTTCAGCTATGGTTGCATCTCGTAATAGAGGAAGCCCTATACCATAACGTGGTGGGGGGGCCTAGTCGTGGCAGAGGAGGGGGTGGTCGAACTCATCAGTCGTGCACCAACTGCCACATGCTAGGCAATTCTGAGGAAGCTTGCTATTCTAAGCATGGATTTCCTACTTCAGCTCGGGTTGCAGAACAGACCCAACAGGTCAGGAGCCCATCACCAATTGATAATCAGAGATTCGACAAACTTGTGGCGCAACTCAGGGAGATCATGCCTACTCCTGGGTCAACCAGCTCTGATTCAGAATCCTCAGAGGTAGCTGCCTCAGCATCAGCATCCACATCAGGTACAACATATACCTTTACTAGTTTTTACATGACAGATTTGTTAGAATGGATCATGGATTCAGGAGCATCTCATCATCTCTGTGGTGATAGAGGTCAGTTTAGTGAATTCTGTCCGACTCAACTTGGACCAAGGTTCAGAAATACGGTATGTGATATTCGTTCTGTCATGTGGTCTAGAGCGAGTAAGCGGATATGCAGAGAAATATACAGAAGTATATGCAGTTTATGCAGTTTATAATATTTTAATGTAAAAAATTAAAAAATGCACTAATAAAATATGATATTATAAAAATTTTGATGATCTAACGAAATCCAAAATCAAAATTTCCAAATAAGATAATATAATTAAAAAGTATAAAAGCATGATATTATAAATTGATTGCTTTTTAGTGTATATTTTCAAAATATAATGTATATATATACACATACAAATTTGGATTCAATAGGGAACACGTGAATTCTATAAGAAAGCCTTTAATGCATATATAGATCCTATAGATAACTAAAGCTAAAATATAATCATCGGTAGACAAATCATACGCCCAAAATTATACATATATATGGATCTCCAAAGGACAAAACTTGTTGATACAAAATATAGGGAAAATTTTATTTGCATAAAAAAATTAGGGTAAATTACAATTTGGGTCCCTATCTATGGATCCGATCCCAGAATGGGTCCCGATCTTTGAATTGTAATGATTCGGGTCCCAGGACCATTTAGGAAATGGAAATTTTGAGTTTCATGATGAATATGCCCTTGTTAGGAAGAGAATGAGGATTGGGTTTCAACTT
The DNA here is from genome assembly GCA_037367405.1 of Ottelia alismoides. Taxonomy (NCBI): domain Eukaryota; kingdom Viridiplantae; phylum Streptophyta; class Magnoliopsida; order Alismatales; family Hydrocharitaceae; genus Ottelia; species Ottelia alismoides. The sequence continues at coordinate 651,670 of JAZKJV010010505.1, read as the reverse complement.
TTAAACAAGGGCATACTTGTCATTAGCCCCAAAAAATTCCCTATAATAATGGCCTTGGGACCCGAATCGCTACAATTTAAAGATCGGGACTCATTCTGGGATCAGACCCATAAATGAGGACCCAAATTGTAATTTACCCAAAAAATTATTAGAAGCACAAAAATGTAAAGTGTCAAAATTTTAGTCCATTATTTTATATTTTGTTCGAAGAAAGAGAATGAATTTCATTAAAAAGAAAATTTAAAAGGTACTAAATGGTTCATTAATAAGTGCTAGGAACAATAGAAAGATATGCATATAAGAAAAATACCTTAGATTATATTCACAAATGCGGCAAATACGAGAATAATGAAAAGATGTGTCAATGTAAATGATGATATAAGAGCTTCTCGGAAAATAATCTAGTTTATGTGTCATCAACATGCTACGAATTTTAAAAAGACACATGAATCATATATGAAAGTCTTTTGTTCAGATATGCGGCCGCATAGCATATGTCGCATAGTCATACCGTATATGCGGTTTGACTGCATATTGTTGCATATGGCCTATGCGCTTCGGTCAAGTGACCGAATACGCATATACGGCCGCATGGACCGTATTTCCGAACACTAGCTTGGATGATCTTTTGTCATAGCAGATGGGACATACTCTCCCATCACTGGTCAGGGGGAGATGCAGTCGACTCCTGCAATGTGACTTCAGAATATTCTTTACGCTCCTGAATTTTCTAGGAATTTACTATTAATTAGTCAAATCACCAAGGATTTACATTGTCGTGCCATATTTGATACATCCGCTCTTGTGTTTCAGGACATTCTCACGGGCAGAGTGATTGGTTCTGGAAGTAGGTAAGGGAGTCTCTACAGACTGGTGCAATCTATGTATGTTGTTGTCTCTTCTCTTTGCACCGTGTTTGTTTCTCCCTATATATGGCAACTTCGATTCGGTCATCTTCCTTTGCAAAAAGTTGTCATGTTCTTCCATAGATTTATCTTCACTCTACCTTTCAGTGCGAGGCCTGCTAGCTTAGGAAGCATCATCGGTCCACTTACCAGAGTCGTCGGTGTCAGAGTAGTCAGTCTGTTTGAGTTAATTCATTCTGATATTTGGGGTTCCAATCGTGTCCCGGATCATCAGGGATATAGGTTTTATCTTGTTGCAGTTGATGAGTTTTCAAGATTGTCTTGGGTTTTTCTTCTTAAGAGCAAGTCTAATGCTGGTCATGTTATTCATTCTTTTATTAATGAAATAAAGAACATTTTGTCTGCAAAAATCAAGTTTATACGTTCAGATAATGTTATTGAATTCTGCAGTACTCAGCTTTCCCAATTCCTTAAGTCTCTCGGTATTGTACATCAGACATCTTGCGTGTATACTTCCCAACAGAATGGGGTAGCCGAACGAAAACACCGTCATCTTTTTAAATGTTACTAGGAGCCTTTTGATTTAGAGTTGTGCTCCTCATTCGTAGTGGGGGATGCGGTTCTGACTGCTTGTTACTTGGTAAATCGTATGCCCTCTTCTGCTTTGGGGGAGAAGATCTCGTTTTTAATTGTGTTTCCCGAAACGGATCTTTTCTCTCTTACGCCTCGTATTTTCGATTATGTGGCTTTTGTTCATCAGATGTCTCCCGGTTTTGACAAGTTCTCTCCCAATGCTGTCAAATGTGTATTTGTTGGGTATTCCAAAATCCAAAAGGGATACCGTTGCTTCGACCATGTTTGACGAAGGTACTACGTTAGTGCTGATGACTTCATTGACTCCATTATGTATTTTCCTCCTACAGGTGACAAGCTCATTTCTTCAGAAGATGGAGAGGTCTATATGCATCTACCTCCGTTCTTCTGCCTCCACCTCCGTTCTTCACTACACCGTCATCGTCACTACCACCACCACCACCACTACCTCTGCAAGTAGCCTACTTTCTTTCCACAGATTTACCAACGTCAACCCCATGCTCATGTGCCTCCTCCATCATCCAGCACGCCCAAGGCATATTCAGAACATATGAGTTCTTCTAATGGCACTGGTGATTTGCATGTGCAACTTGAGGTGCAGGATGTACTATGCATTCTAGATGATACACTTTCTACGATAACGAAGATCTAGATGTACATATTGCTCTATGGAGGCAAAGGCGGGCATGTACTATGCATCCTCTAGCTTCCCATGTTTCCTAGGAACGTCTGTCCGAGGATTTTCATAGATTTATTATAGGACTATCTGCCGTGGAGATACCACAATCCTATCATGAGGCATTGCAGAGTAGTCCACGGCGTCTGGCCATGGAAGAGGAGAAGGTAGCTTTACAGTCCCGTGGTATGTGGAGTGTTGTACAGGCTCCTCTGGGTGAGTCTGTAGTTGGCAGCAAGTGGGTGTTTACTGTAAAACACCAAGCCGATGGGACTGTGGACAAATATAAGACCAGACTAGTTGCCCGTGGGTTCACCCAAACCTATGGAATAGATTATTAGGATACTTTTTCTCACATTACGCGTTACTCCACATCGCGGATTCTTATTGCAGTTATTGTGGTACGTGACTGGCCTCTTTTCCAATTAGATGTCAAGAATGCATTCTTATATGGAGATCTGCAGGAGGAAGTTTACATGCAACAGCCACCAGGGTTTGTTGCTGAGGGGGATCCAATATGGTGCGTCGACTTCACAAGGCCATATATGGCCTTAAACAGAGTGTGAGGGCTTGGTTTAAGAAGCTCTCAGAGTAGATTGAACAGGTGTCTTTGTTAGATCTATTGCAAATCATTCTCTTTTTGTTAAGAGAACAGAATGTCTTTGAACAGAATGGCTTGGTTTATCCTGATGATATCGTTGTTACTATCAGCGATGAACAGGGTATTCACGTAGCTAAGGATTTCCTTCGACAACAGTTTGTGATCAAGGACATTGGCAAGCTACGTTACTTTCTTGGCTTGGAGTTTGCACGCAAGAAGCAGGGTATGGTTATGACGCAAAGAAAGTATATTACTGACCTTCTGGCTGAGACAGGCATGACAGGATGCAGATCTGCCACTACACCAATGGATCTCAATGCTAGAGTCTATGATGATGACTCTGAGGAGGTGGATACGAGAAAATACAAAGAGCTTTTAGGGAAGTGGCTATATGTTACTATTACCATGCCTGACATATCATTTGTTGTGAGCAGAGTCAGTTTATGGAGCAACTCAGACATGTTCATATGGATGCAGTTTGCATGATCTTGAGATATCTAAAATCTTCTCCAGGTGCAGCCCTTCCTTTCAAAAGAGATACATCTCTATCAGTTATTGACTGTGCGGATGCGTATTATGTTGGGTATCCCAACGACGGGAAGTTCACTTCAGGCTTTATTTTGTCCGTTGGTAGCTCATTGGTTTCATAAAATAGTAAAAAATAGATAGTTGTTGCTCGATCCAGAGATGAATCAGAATATAGGGTTATGGCCCAAGGGAGCACAGAAATGATGTGGGTCAAGTCCGTCCTGATTGTCCTATCTATTGAGATGTCTCTTCCGTGCGCCTCAAATATGATAATCAAGCAGCATGTTCAAAGCTAATAATCCTTCCTTCCATGACAGAACAAAGCACATCGAAGTAGATTGTTATTATACCCATGATTTGATCCAAAACGGTTTTATTTCCACCTCTCATGTTGCTTCAGGCGATCAGATTGCAAACATGTTTACCAGGGCTCTTGTGAGGGGTCCTTTTCACCTGTATTGTTCCAAGCTAAGCATGATAGATATATAAGTTAAGGGGGTTGTTAAGATAATTATGTCTCCTTGTCTTTATTTATATTTTTCTATTTCTCCAGTCTTCTTTATGTAATTTTCCTCTAACGTATTTCTCCTGTATAAGAGAGCTCTAGGACTACGAGGAATATAACTTTTCATTTCACAACTTTCCACAAGTACTGTTAAGATATTCATGTCATTTTGCCATTTTCCTATATTGTTTATTTCTATTGTCATGTTTATGTAAATTACCCTAAGAGCTTTTCCCCTATATAAGAGAGCTCTAGGGTTAGATGGAATACAACTTTTTTTCCCTTCAACATGGTATCAGAGCGACGGTCCTAGACCGGAGACTGTGCCCTAGAATCCTACCCCCACCAAAAACCTAACTCCCTTGGGCCCATCGCTACTTAACCCCTACGGGTGTCGCCTTCGCCCAGCCCGCACGTGTGTTCACGTGTATTCACGTCACCATCATCCAGACCCTGTGGTTGCCTCCCTGCCGTCGGGTGCAGCCGCTCGGCCACACCCCGTCGGTCGCAGTTAGACGACCCTAGTCTTGTCACGTGGCTCCTCAACCGTGAGGATGTGCTTCTTGCCATTACACTACATCTTACATTGCATCAAACTCATGAACTGCATGGCCCACAGTTCATAGTTGGTTCCATCCATTTTGACAATGGGTGCCGGACCTTTGAAGGTACCTAGGGATGGAACTTCCACTTTGTTGTCGGTCATGATGACAACTATCTTCAAGACTGGGCTAGAAACAAGAGATACCAGTGCCTACACTGACATACAGGAAGATGGTTGAGGGTGTAGACTCATACCACAATCTTTTTCATTCCTTGAAGAGTCCTTTGGGTAGCTAGGATGTGTCTAGGGCTTCACGTTACACCTAGGTACCCAACAAATCAGCAGGATGGCTATACGTGGGGTCGGTGATCTTCCCACTACACGAGGACAGCGGTTATCATGGCTGTAGACGGCAACCACACGTGGACTGGAGTGTGTGAATCCGCGTGCCTAATGGGAGGCTGATGATACGTATGCTCGCGTATGGCTATTTGGATTGTATCCACAGAGATAGCTAATGATATTTTGAGCCAGCCTACTGCAACGGCTATGTGGGATATTCTTGCCGCAACATACTCTCCAGCAAATAATGAGTCGAAGATACTACAGCATCAGCATGATATCTTCACATCGACGCAGAATGGTCATCCTCTTCACACCATGTGTACTTCTTTGATGGGTATGTTTGAGAATTTACATGGCTACATACCCTTGACTGCTACACCAGAGCAGCTCAAGGAATACAGAGATTATGTGATGACTGGAGTGCTTTTAGCGGCCCTGCATCCAGAGTATGATGCAGCTCGTGCCCAGAATATTCACTGATGCTACTATACCTCCAATGGAGGAGGCGTATCGTAGGCTGAGTAGATTATCTATATCTTCTGGTAGTCCTTTACAGTCCCAGACCTCTTCAGCTATGGCAGCTTCATGTGGTAGAAGCAGTCATATACCATATCATTGCAGCGGGAGTTCCAACTGTGGTAGAGGAGGAGGAGGTCGACCTCGTCAATCGTGCACATACTGCTACAGGACAGGCCATTCTGAGGAAACCTGCTATTCTAAGCATGGGTTTCTTGCGTCAGCCAGAGTTGCAGTGCAGACACAACATGTTGGGAGTCCATCACCTGCATCTGATCAGAGATTTGACGAGCATGTAGCACAACTGAGAGAGATCATGCCTAGCACATCTGGATCTACTACTTCTCCTTCAGGATCCTCAGAGGTTGCTGCCTCAGCATCCGCGTCTACATCAGGTATATACTATGTTTTTACTAGTTGCTACATTGCAAACTTATTAGAATGGATCAAGGATTCTTGTGCATGCCATCATCTCTGTGGCGACAGAGGTCAGTTAGTGTTTTCTGTCCTGTTCAGCCTGGATGATCAGTTGTGATAGCAGATGGTACACTTTCCCTCATCGCTAGTCAGGGAGAGGTGCAGTTGACTTCTACATTGAGGCTTCCTAATGTTCTCTATGCTCCTGAATTTTCTATGAACTTATTATCAATTAGTCAAATCACTAGAGATTTACATTGTCGTGCCATATTTGATCCATCTACTCCTTTGTTTCAGGACATATTTACGGGCAGAGTGATTGGAACTGGCTGTGAGCAGGGGGCCTTTACAGACTTGTGCAGTCTCCGTACGATGGCACCTCTACTTCTTTGTGCAATGGGTCTGTTTCTCCGTACATGTGGCATCTGCGATTTGGTCATCTTCCTCTGCAAAAGTTAGTCCATGTTCTTCCACATATTTCTCCTCGCTTCACTTTTCAGTGCGAGGCCTGCCAGCTTGGGAAGCATCATCGGTCCCCTTTCCAGAGTTGTCAGGGTCCAAATAGTCATAGTCTGTTTGAGTTGCTCCATTTTGATATTTGGGGTCCTAGTCGTGTCCCAGATCTTCAAGGATACAGATTTTATCTTGTTGCTATTGATGAGTTTTCTAGGTTGTCTTGGGTTTTCCTTCTTAAGAACAAGTCTGATGTTGGTCATGTTATTTTTCCTTCTTAAGAACAAGTCTGATGTTGGTCATTTTATTCAGTCTTTTATTAATGAAATAAAGAACATTTTTTCTGCCAGAGTCAAGTACATACGTTCTGATAATGCTCTATAATTTTGCAGTACTCAGCTCTCTCAATTTCTTAAGGCTCATGGTATTGTGCATCAGACATCTTGTGTGTATACCTCCCAACAGAATGGGGTGGCTGAAAGGAAACACCGCCATCTTTTGGAAGTTACCAGAACCCTCTTGATTCAAAGTCATAATCCGCATTCCTATTGAGGAGATGCGGTTCTAACTGCTTGTTATGTGGTAAATCGTATGACTTCTTTGGTGTTAGGGGAGAAGATCCCGTTCTTGATTGCGTTTCTCGAGACGGATCTTTTCTCGCTTACGCCTCGTGTCTTTGGTTCGGTTGCATTTGTTCATCAACTCCCTCCTAGTCTTGACAAGCTCTCTCTCAGAGTTGTCAATGTGTGTTTGTTGGGTATTCCAAAACCCAAAAGAGATATCGTTGTTTTGACCCTGTTCGACGAAAGTACTATGTCAGTGTTGATGTCACCTTCTTTGAGTCCATTATGTATTTTTCTCCCACAATTGACAGGCTTACTCCTTCAGAGGACGGAGAAGAGATCTATATGCCTCCTCCTCCGCCATTACCATGTTCTACTCCATTACCGCCACCTCCACCACCACCACCACCACCTCTACCGTCGCCTCCTAGTTTCTTTCTACAAGTCTATCAGCGAAGGCCCCGTGCTCATGTGTCTCCTCCATCATCCAGCACGCCAAAGGTATTTAATAAGCATTTGAGCTCTTCTAATGGCACGGGTCATTTGCATGTACAGACTGAGGTATAAAGTGCAGATACTGTCTCCACTACTCCTACTGAGGATCTGGATATACCTATTGCACTTTGGCAGCAGAAACGAGCATGCACTATGCACCCTTTGGGTTCACATGTTTCCTTGGAGCGTCTTTCCAATTTTCAGCACTTTGTTGTGGGGTAGTCTGCTATAAAAATACCACGATCATATCAGGAGGCACTACAGAGCAGTCAGTGGTGTTTGGCTATGGAGGAGGAGATGGCGGCTTTACAATCACGATGATGCAGCGTGATCTCCAATTATAGGGCCGAATGTATTTAATTAATTAGTCGTCAATTTTATTTACGTTTTTAAGTGGTCGTAATTATCTAATTAAATAATTGAGATCGCCAGTGATCTCAACGTTTATTTCGTAGATTTTAATTTGAAAGTGGGTCAATTAATTAGTTAGAGTCAGTCAATTTTAATTAGGTTACTATTTTTGTAACCCCATCTCTCCTATATAAAGAGATGGTAGCCCAATGTTTTTAGGCAGTCAAGTATGAATCAATATTGAGAGTTTATCTCTCTCCTTCCTTTCTCTTCTCTCTCTCCCTCCACGCGATCTCGGCGGTTCTCCTTCTTCAACCTCTCGTATTCCCGACGAGTTCTTCTCAACCCCTCTCTTTTCTTCTACCAAATATTTTCCACCGTTCAAATTATTTCCCGCGCGACGCCGAATCTCATTTTGCATCAATTGGTATCAGAGCATGGCTTACAGATCGTCCCCACGATCTGACGATCCGTTCCAATACTCGCGCCGACATGCATCAAGGGACCATCGCTTGTCCGACAGAAAACGACGAGCCAACGACGACTACGACAAGGAGACGGAGCGCATGTTACGTGATTTGCATCACTTGCAAACCGCAATCCACTCCGAGTTTCGGGCCCATGTGGCCAACTTCGAGGCCCTATGCGCCGTCCAATCAAATCCGCCAACCACCGAAGTCGTTGCCGCGAGTCTTGATGAAGAAAAACTCGTCGTAAAGGAGGAATCGACCGCTGTCCAGGAGATTCCAGATCTGAGTCCGTCATCGGAATCGACTCCGCCGCCCCCGCCAACCATCCTGGCCCCACCCCAGCCCTCCCAGGTAACTCCCACCACAGCCCCAAGCCTCCCATCCCTCCCTCCTGTCCACTCCCCAGCGCCTTCTTCCCTCCCCACGGCCCCTGCTCCTCCCCAGCAAACCCCTCCCCACGCCACCCTCTTTCCCTCCCCTCCCGTGCCCCAACCTCGCCGCTACCATATCTCTCGCCACCCCCGTGCACTCTCAACCCCTCAGAGCTCGCCGCCATCGACCTGCGCCTCTCCCCTCGTCGACTTCATCGCCTCCCGCCTCTCTCCTCAACAGCGCCCCGCCGCCGCCCCAACCCTTCTCCGGCGCCGCCTCACCTCGCCCCCACCTCCGCGAACCCCTCCCTCATCACCGCCCGCCGCCTCTCCCTCGACCTCGCGACCTTCTCTATCTCGCCAGCAGCCCCAGCACCCTCCGGCGCCGCTTCCCACTTCCCAGCCCACCCCCTGCCGAACCACCACCACCTGCGACTCCACCCCATTTCGCCACCCTCCCGTTCTCCTACCCCGTCAGTGCTGCACCTTCTTCTTCCACCCCCCCCCCCCAGCGACGTGCGCCTGCAAGCGCGCCCCCGCGGTGCCCCCTCCTCTCCAGCGCCAGTCCCCTCGCTGCCGCCCCCCGCGCCACCGCATCGTCCGCGACCTTCCCCATCCCGCGCCCCGCCGCCTTTGGTTGCAGAAGAGAGCAACCTTATCGGGGTTTCCAGGACCCGAATCCTTGAGATTAAGGGATTGGAAAACTAATTGGGAAAATTGCAAAACCAAAATGGCTAAGTTCTCTATTTACAGAAAGGTCCAAAGCATTATGAAAGAAGAGAAGAATGAAAGGGTGCGAAAATTGCCCCCACACCCCTGGCGGCCGCAATATTTAAGAAAAGAGGCAGGAAATCAGAGATTTGGGGATCCTCCTTATCCCAATAGGACTAGGGCCTTGGGCTTCCCTTATAAAAGGACCCCATGGCTTCATTCCTTAGCCACATCTCCTCTTCTCCTCTCCTTGTGCCATTGCTTCACTATGGATTCTCCACGGGTCATATTCTCCATGCCGCATCAATTTTTTGAGCATCACGGGGAGGAGACAACAATCAAGACGACGACGCCGTTCGCGCCGCACATGTTCTTCAACCACGATGGCCGCATCATCCCCGCCCGCATATGGATTCTGTCGTTCGCTCCACATCAGTTCTTCCAGAAGACGACGGAATGTGTCGAATCAGCCTCCAAGCCTGCAGATCCAGCAATTCGTCAGGAGACGAATTTTTAAAAGCGGAGGAGAGTTGATGCAGCGTGATCTCCAATTATAGGGCCGAATGTATTTAATTAATTAGTCATCAATTTTATTTACGTTTTTAAGTGGTCGTAATTATCTAATTAAATAATTGAGATCGCTTGTGATCTCAACGTTTATTTCGTAGATTTTAATTTGAAAGTGGGTCAATTAATTAATTAGAGTCAGTCAATTTTAATTAGGTTACTATTTTTGTAACCCCATCTCTCCTATATAAAGAGATGGTAGCCCAATATTTTTAGGCAGTCAAGTATGAATCAATATTGAGATTTTATCTCTCTCCTTCCTTTCTCTTCTCCCTCTCCCTCCACGCGATCTCGGCGGTTCTTCTTCTTCAACCTCTCGTATTCCCGACGAGTTCTTCTTCTCAACCCCTCTCTTTTCTTCTACCAAATATTTTCCACCATTCAAATTATTTCCCGCGTGACGCCGAATCTCATTTTGCATCACACGAGGTACATAGAGTGTAGTCCATGCTCCACTAGGTGCGTCTGTTGTTGGAAGCAAGTAGGTATTTACTGTGAAGCATCAGGATGATGGTACAGTAGACAGATACAAGGCCAGGTTGGTTGCTCGTGGGTTCACCCAGACATATAGGGTGGACTATCAGGAGATGTTTTCTCCTGTAGCGTGTCACTCTACCTTGCGGATTCTTATTGTTGTTGATGTGGTAAGAGATTGGTCACTTTTCCAATTGGATGTAAAGAATGCTTTCTTGTATGGTGATTTACAGGAAGAGGTTTACATGCAGCAGCCACTTGGGTTTGCTGCTGAGGGGGAGCCCAGTATGGTGTGTCGTCTTCATAAGGCTATATATGGCCTTAAGCAGAGTCCGAGAGCTTGATTTTAGAAGCTCTCAGAATTGATTGAACAGAAGGGGTTTGTCAGATCTACTACAGATCATACTCTCTTTGAAAAGAGACACCAGAGAGGTATTGTAGTCATCTTGGTTTATGTTGATGACATTGTTATCACTAGCAGCGATGAACAGGGCATTCAAGCAGCTAAGGATTTCCTTGGACAGCAGTTTGCTACCAAGGACCTTAGTACGCTTCGTTACTTCCTTGGACTGGAATTTGCATGAAATCAGCGGGGTATGGTTGTGACACAAAGGAAGTACGTTACTGATCTTCTATCTGAGACAGGCATGACAAGATGTAGACCAGGTGCTACCCCGATGGATCCTAATGCGAAGCTTCATGATGACGGATCTGAGAAGGTGGACAAGAGACGATACAAAGAGCTGGTAGGGAAATTATTGTATGTTACTATTACCACTTTACCAGGACTGGTATATCTTTTGTTGTGAGTAGAGTAAGTCAGTTCATGGAGCAACCCAAGCAGACGCACATGGATACAGTTTTCATGATCCTGAGATATCTGAAGTCATCTCCAGGTGCTAGTCTTCTGTTTAGAAGAGATACGTCTCGCTCAGTTACAGGGTGTGCAAATGCAGATTATGCTGGGTGTCCTAATGACAGGAAGTCTATTTCATGCTTCATTGTGTTTGTTGGCAGCTTACTAGTCGCATGAAAGAGTAAGAAACAAACTGTTGTTGCTCGATCCAGTGCAGAATCAAAATGTAGGGCAATGGCCCAAGGTAGTACTGAGATGATGTAGATCAAATCTGTCTTGACCGATTTAAAGATTGAAGTACCTCTTCCTATACAACTTAAATGTGATAATCTAAATGCGATAATCAGGTAGATCAAATATGTCTTGACCGATTTAAAGATTGAAGTACCTCTTCCTATACATCTTAAATGCGATAATCAGGCAGCTTCGTTTATAGCTAATTGATGCAAATCGCAATTTGGTGTTGACGAAAATAAAATTTTGTTTATGGTGGATTTTTTGGTAGAAGAAATAGAAGGGTTGAGAAGAAGAAATTGGAAGGGTTGAGAAGAAGAACTCGTCGGTAACGAGGGGTTGAAGGAGGAGAACCGTGGAGATCACGTGGAGGGAAGGAGAGCAGAGAGGGAGATAAAAATCTCAATTTTGATTATCACTTCACTGAATAAAAACAATGGACTACCATCTCTTTATATAGGAGAGATAGGGTTACAAAAATAGAAAATAATTTTAAATTGGACAATTAACTTATCTTAATTTGACTCTGACAAAATTTAAAATTCAAATTGACCTCTAATTACCCTAATTGGACTCTAATTAATTAATTGACCAAATTAAATCTACGAATAAACGTTGAGATCACATGCGATCCCAATTATTTAATTAAACAATTACGACAACTTAAAAACGTAAATAAAATTGACCACTAATTAATTAAATAAGTTCGGCCCTATAATTCGAGATCACGCTGCATCAACTCTCCACCGCTTTAAAAAAATTCGTCTCCCGATGAATTGCTCGATCTTCGTTCTGTCGGTGGAGAATTCCATCTGGATTGGTTGAGCATACATCCCCCAAATTTGATCCTTTTCCATGTTACGTTTGTAGTTCTTTTCAATTGAAGGGCGTCCCTGCAATTTTCGTACCCCTTCAATTTTCCTCACATTTCTATTGCCTTGGACCTTTCTGCAAATATGGATTTTAGGGAAATTTTCTTTGCAATTTTCCCAACTAATTTCCAGTTCCCTTCTTCCAGGGATTTGATTCCCCTCCATTTCGGACGATTTGTTAGGGCATGGGGCCCCTGTGGCGTTTTAGGCGCGCGGGGCCGGTGAACACGCAACGGTGGCGCGGCGGTTTCTCGATGGCGCAGCCTGGGCGGTGACTTCGGCCACGCACGAGAGAGTGCGTAAGAGGGCGGTCCTGGAGGGAAGCGTCGAGCGGCGTGAAGGGCGCTGGAGGTTGGCGAGGCGACCACGCACGGCTACTCGTGCGGCGTCGCCTGGGGAAGAGGACGGCGAGGCGGTGATCTGCAGGAGGCGTAGAGGGGCACCGTGGGGAAGCGCGTGGAACAAGGACGACAGCGGCGAACTGGAAAGGGGGACTTCTGGCGGCGTCGATGGCGGGGAATTCCACTGGCGCAACCCCTTCGCTCGTGATGACGACGGGGAGGGAGATGGGCACGCGCGTGGGTGTAGCCGTGACGATGCGGGCCCGGGCGAGACCCACAGCTGCAGGAGTACTGCCTGTTGTGCGCGCGATATCGGGAAGGGGTTTGCTCGGTTGGTGACGGGGCAAAGGCTTCTTGGCCTGTGTCGGAGAGGACCACTGCGGGGATTTCACCCTCCTTCTCAGGATTGCTATTATGTATTGTCCCTTCCCGGATAGCAATTACATCAGTGAACAAATCGAGCGCCTGCAAAAATCTGATTTTTGTCGTTGACGAACAAATCTTCACTGTTTAGTGTAGTGTGCCCAGCCACTCTTGTACTTTGAGGCTTGATTGGAGGCGATACTTGAACTTCCTCGAGCGTGAACGTGAATGCGGATCATGAGAAAGACGGCTCAAGTTGAATTGCGTCCTCCAATAGTTGACAGGACCGTCGAATCGTAGGAACGATTCGGTTTCCATGCTCTTATACCAAATGATGCAAATCGCAATTTGGTGTTGACGAAAATAAAATTTTGTTTATGGTGGATTTTTTGGTAGAAGAAATAGAAGGGTCGAGAAGAAGAAATTGGAAGGGTTGAGAAGAACTCGTCGGTAACGAGGGGTTGAAGGAGGAGAACCGCGAAGATCGCGTGGAGGGAAGAAGGAGAGGAGAGAGGGAGATAAAAATCTCAATTTTGATTATCACTTCACTGAATAAAAACAATGGACTATCATCTCTTTATATAGGAGAGATGGGGTTACAAAAATAGAAAATAATTTTAAATTGGACAACTAACTTATCCTAATTTGACTCTGAAAAAATTAAAAATTCAAATTGACCTCTAATTACCCTAATTGGACTCTAATTAATTAATTGACCAAATTAAATCTACGAATAAACGTTGAGATCACATGCGATCTCAATTATTTAATTAAACAATTACGACAACTTAAAAACGTAAATAAAATTGACCACTAATTAATTAAATAAGTTCGGCCCTATAATTCGAGATCACGCTGCATCACTAATAATCCAGCATTTCATGAAAGGACAAAGCACATTGAGGTGGATTGTCACTATACTCGTGATTAGATCTAAAAGGGGCTTAATTCAACATCTTATGTAGCAACAGGAGATCAGATTGCAGACACGTTTACTAAGGCTCTGGCTAGAGGTCCTTTTCATCATTGTTGTTCCAAGCTGAGCATGATAGATATATATGCTCCAGCTTGAGGGGGAGTGTTAAGATATTCATGTTATTTTGTCATTTTCTTATATTGTTTATTTCTACTGTCATGTTTATGTAATTTACCCTTAGAGCTTTTCTCCTATATAAGAGAACTATAGGGTTAGATGGAATACAACTTTTCTTTTCCCCTTCAACAAGTACATATAAGGTAAAAAATTTACAATAATCAGGGATCGTGCCTCATATAGGATTCTTGCATGCTCAATTATTTTTGGCACATTAAATATTTCTTGTCTGAGACAAACCGAATTCTTACCAGGCAAATAGCCCAAACCAAGGCGATATCAAAGGTTTTGCCAGGATCCCTTCCAATAACCGCCAAACAAGTCCCAAAAGGATTCAACGTCCTCAAATTTCACACCAAGTCGTCCCTCCTGCAATAGCCTAAAATCAGCACACGAAAAAAATAGGCGGTTGGTGTCTTCCAAATCTCCCTCACATCGCATGCACTTCCTACTTACTCCTTGGAAGAACCTTGCCCTCCACATTACAGTCATAGTGTGCATGCATCTGAAAAGCAAGGAGAAAATCTTAACCCTTACAAGAACCTTCCAACTCCTAAGTTATGCAAAATGTATAGGTGCCAAGATCAGACACCATGAATGCATAATGAATCTTATATGTTTTCTTCACCGAGAAGTGTCCATGACACGAGATCCATCAATACTTCTCATTTGTCAGGTATTCCATTGTAACGAGATATCCTATTAACAGCAAGAACTCCTCCACTCTCTGATCGGATAGCATCATGCAAAAAAGTAGAATCCAGATGCTAGTCGACCATGCATTCGATACAAGTACCCTTGGGTCATCAGTAAAGGCGGAGACGTGAGAATCGATCACAAAACGCACAATATGTATTAAAGTAAATAAACAGGTTTTGTGTTAAGTGTTCTTACAAGAAATATAATTTACCATGCATTCGATACAAGCACCCTTGGGTCATCAGTAAAGGCGGAGACGTGAGAATCGATCACCAAAAGCACAAATGTATTAAAGTAAATAAACAGGTTTTGTGTTAAGTGTTCTTATAAGAAATATAATTTTATATATCATGTATTCATCAACTATAGTAATTTTTATATATTTGTTTATTTATATATTAAAAAAAAGGAAACTGCATAGAAGCACATATTCACCTCATATGCCCACGCATACTATTAATCTCAATTCAGTGACATGTACAAACGCATAAGCATATCGCTTTCCTGAACCTTGCCTAGGCCATCCTTCTCTACAGAAACTTCGCCATGTTATTCCTTGGCTTCCTAATTAAATACATTGGACCATTACAATATTTTCTAATTAAAGACATTGGACCATTACAATATTTTATTAAGATTGAGATTTCTCGTTCCAAACAAGGTCTTGTTATCACCTAAAGAAAGAATGATACTAACCTACTACAGGAAATCGGTATGTTGGGAATCAAATAGCTCAGATTCTAATGGATCCCAAAGCACGCATCTATGAACCTGGAGAGAGTGGAGATGAAAACTGCTACGTGTGATCGATTGGGAAGCTACTTTATCTAACAATCGCTAGGCCAGACATCTCACTTGCAGTTGGCAAGCTTAGTCATTTCATGGATTTCCCTAACCATGCCAAATATGATGCATGCATGATGATCAAGTCCTATCCATCGGTTTTTACCAAAGGGGCCACTATGGATTTTAAAGAATATTATGGTGCTCATTATAGCGGAAATTTATGAGGTAGAAAGTCCACATCTGACTTGTGTACCTACCTAATAGGAAACCTGATCGCTTGGAGAAGTAAGAAACAAGCATTAGCTTCCTGCTCCAACGCAAAAAGTGAGCACATAGCAATGGCTCTTGCAACAACCAAGTAAGCATGAATATGATATATATACTTGCAGGCTTACACATAACTCCTACTAGGTAATGAAGCTCAGATATGACAACAAGAAGCTATGTATATAGTCAATAACTCCATGTTTCATGAACGCACAAAAGTTATGGAGGTGGACTATCATTACTAGTGTTGCAAAAGTCGGTATACTAGCCCGATTAATAGGTCCGACTAGTTGAGTCGATGGGGTGGCTGATCGACAATTGACTAATCGATCAATAGTTGGTCAGCCAGCAACTCAGTCTGATTAGTTGACCGACTAGTCAAGTGATTTTTACATTGAGATACTATTTTTTTCTAAAAGAAAACTTATTCTGATATGATTGATATGATTGATATTTTATTTATATTCAATTTCTTCTTCTACTTCATTATGATAGTAAAAATGTACAAATCTATATAACTATATATATATATATATGAATATATGTATAAAATTTTATTTATATGTTTAAAATAAATAAAAAATGCAAAACCGACTAAAGCCGGACTAAATAGGATTACTCACCTGATTATCGATTAACTCTTAGTCAATGACCCAGCTAACCGAGTACCGACTATCGATTTCTGCAACCTTGATCATTACAACAAGGACCTGATACAAAGAGGATTATTGCACACATCCAGTCTGACTTCAAATAATCTGTGGACATATTTACCAAGCCTCTTGTCAGCACTCAATTTGAGAGATGTTGAAACAAGCTAAGCATGATAAGTATATTTGCTCCAGCTTGAGAGGGAATGTTGAGATATATTTATGTAAATCATAACCTGAGGGGTATTCTCGTACTCTCTTTGGAGAGGCATCTCTTAATTGTAACCCTAATCTTAGAACTCCATATATATAAGGAGCCCTAGGGTTCTCATTCTAAAACATTCATTTTTGTCCCCAACTTATACCATCCGAATGGACGTACAGTTGAAGCATACACAAATGCTAATTAAGATAGATATGGTACCGGTAAACATGGGTGGAAATTTTATTACATGGCAGAGCAAAAAAAATATAATGCGTGCAAGGACCTGTGTGGAGGATGGACTTCAAATCTTATGGTAGAGCAGTATGTCTTCCACCCAAAGGTACATGTTCAAGCTCCATAACTTACCTTTTTCAAACACAAATCATGTGATAGGTATATCACGGAGCCAAATCTCGTGTATTGTCAATAATCTTCAAGATACGAATTCATATCCACCTACCTACAATCAACTTGAGGGGGAGGATTAAAGGTTGTATCTGGATTAAGCATATCTTGGATGTGGTTCCGTTTAGCCCTTGCCCATATAAATATTGTTCACATTGCACATTTGATTTCTAAGAGGAAAAAAAAGAAGAAAAAAACTAGCCTCTTAGGAGAGGCAGCTAGGTTGAAGTGTACATGCCCCTCTCAGAGTAGATGGTTTTCAAATAGATCCTGTGTTTTTATTTTTTTTTTGTTTTTCTACACCATCAATTCATGAGATCTACCATCTGGAGCAAGTAAAAAGTGGTCATGTTTTCTAGAAGGAAAAGGGATTTTTTATAAGCTCAAAGTATTTTACAAGGAAAACTTACATAAAATATTACATATTTCGCATTGATCAAATACGACACATCACTTAAAATTCTGATTATAAAAAGTTGTTGGGGGCTAAAACTAAGAATAAAGACATTGTTGAGATAATTGCTATTTAGATAATTCCAAGCTTTATTATCTTTTGTAGTCCTCTATTTATCCTTTCCTTTTATTTGTATTTTATCAAATGGGTTTTTCTCCTATATAAGAGAACCCTTAGGTCTTTAATAAATTATCTAAGTTCATCCCTTTTACATGGTATCAGAGCCCTAATCCATAATCCATCCCTAAACGTAACCTGTGCCGCCACGCCTCCTCGACACCTCGCGCGTCCTCGACACCTCACGCGTGCCTGGGCATCTCCCTCGCCGCGCCTGACCCCAGGCGCTAGCGCCCCTCGCCTGGGCGCTCGGCGCCTCTCGCTCGGCCGCGTCATCTCCAGGCGCTAGCGCCCCTCGCTCGGCCGCGACATCTCCAGGCACGCCTGGGCGCTCGGCGACCCTTGGCCGCACATCTGCGCGCCCCTCGCCTAACGCTCGACGCCCCTTGGCTGCGCGCCCTCCCCCTCGCCTGTGTCCCCTCGCCCATCGTTCTCCGATTCAGTGGACGAGACTCGCCGCGAATCCAGGCGCCTCTGTGCGACATCGACATCTGCCCAGCATCGCCAGGTGACCTCTGTTCTGTGTTTTTCCCTTGGATTGGGATTTAATCGAAGAAAATTGACCAGCACCGTCCCTGCGACCTGCCCGTCTAGATCCGTACGTGAGAAACTTAGCCGTTCTACGTCCAGATCGTGCGCTGCACCTTATCTATTAACAGTTCTGCACGCTTCATTTTTTTTCGATCCTAACAAATAACAAGGATTAACAAGGATGATTGTATGAGTTACACATACAACCAATCTTTCGTATGATTCTGTAGACTTCACTATATCTGTCTACTCTCCGATTGAACTCCGTTGTTTGGCTATTCCACATCATGGCCGACAACAAGGGTGACATCTTCTCTGGGGCCTTCAAGGGTCAGGCTCCCATTGTTAAGATGGATGGGACCAACTATGAATTATGGTCCATGCAGTTTCTCACCCTCATGCAGTGCAACAACAAAGAACACATCTTGACAGATCCAGAACCAACGGAGAAGACCAGAGCAAATGCTTCTTGGAAGCAAGATGACGCGTATGCACACGTTTGGCTTTGTGGGACTCTTTCTACAGAAATAGCTAATGATATACTAACTCAGCCAACTGCGAAGGCAATGTGGGACACTTTAGCATCCACCTATGCTCAGGCAAAGAATGAAGCCAAGATTCTTCAACTCCAGTTAGATATCTACAACACCAAGCAGAATGGTCGTCCCTTACATGTCTACTATTCTTCACTAAGCGGTATGTTCGAAAAGCTTCATAGCTACATGCCCATTACGACGTCTACTGAGCAGCAGAAGACATATAGGAACTCCACGATGGTCGGAGTTTTTATGGCTGGACTTGACAAAGAATATGATGATGCGCGTACTCATCTTCTTACTAAAGCAACCATTCCCCCTATAGAAGAGGCCTATAGCTGTCTCAGTCGGCTCGTCATCCCTTCGACACCCACGTCTTCACACTCCTCAGCGATGGCCGCTTCTCGTGAACGAGGTGGTGCGACCCAGCTTAGAGGACGCACACCTCGAGGAAGAGGCAGGGGACGCCAATGTGGTCCCTGCACCAACTGCCGCAAGCCTGGACATGCAGAGGATACATGCTATCAGAAACATGGATATCCTATTTCTGGTCGAGCAGCAGAGCAGATTACGCCCTCAGAGATCTCATCTCCACAGGCCGATCCTCGACTGGATGATATTTTCTCTCGTATTCGCGAGATCATGACTCCTAGTGCTGACACTACCACAGATACCGCTGCAGTATCCAGAGCCTCTTCAAGCTCCTCAGGTATCACATATGCTTTTGCTGGTAGTACAAATACAGACATGACAGAATGGATTATGGACTCCGGTGCTTCTCACCACTTGTGTGGAGATAAAACACAGCTGAAGTCCTACAGGGCTATACCACCTGGCAGATGGGTCGTTATTGCTAATGGCGACCACTTACCTGTTACAGGATAGGGAGAGGTGCAGCTGACACCTTCCATGTGCCTGAAGAATGTTTTATATGCTCCTGCTTTTCAGATGAATTTACTTTCTATTAGTCAGATCACTAAGGATCTGCATTGTCGTGCCATCTTTGACCCATCATCTCTTGTGTTTCAGGACATACTTACGGGCAGGGTGATTGGATGTGGTCGTGAGCAACGAGGACTCAACAGACTGGTTCAACCGCCTCATGCTAATGTTTCCATTATACCTACAGGACCTGTCTCTCCTTATCTATGGCACCTTAGGTTTGGACATCTTCCTCATATTTCTACGAGATCCTCATTTCAGTGAGAGGCATGTCAACTTGGGAAACATCATCGTTCCCCTTTTCCATCTCGTCAGAGTCGGAGCAGTTCTCAGCTATTTGAACTCCTTCATTTAGACATCTGGGGTCCTAGTCGTGTTCCTGATCTCCAAGGACATTGTTTTTATCTCGTAGTTGTGGATGATTTTTCTAGACTTTCCTAGGTTTTCTTATTAAAAACTAAATCTGAGGCTGGATCTGTTATAAGGTATTTTATTAATGAAATAAAGAATATTTTTTCTGCCAAAGTCAAGTATCTTCGTACTGATAATGCCTTAGAATTTTGCACCTTACATCTTTCCGAGTTTCTTTGATTCCATGGCATTGTTCACCATACATCATGTATATACACTTCCTAACAAAACGATGTTGCCGAGCGCAAACATCGTCACCTACTTGATGTAACCAGAACATTGTTAATACTGAGCCGTGCTCCTCACGCATATTGGGGTGATGTTGTCCTTACTGCTTGTTATTTGGTTAACCGTATGCCCTCATCCGTGTTAGGAGAAAAGATTCCTTACTCGATTGCGTTTCTCGAGAATGATCTTTTCTCTCTTACACCCCGTGTGTTTGGATCTGTTGCCTTTGTTCACGATGTCTCTCCAGGGCGTGACAAGCTCTCTCCTAGAGCTATCAAGTGTGTGTTTGTCGGTTACTCTCGTACCCAAAAAGGGTATCGCTGCTTTGATCCACTAAGCCAAAAATATTTTGTTAGTGCTGACGTGACTTTCTTTGAATCGGTCATGTATTTTTCTCCTTCAGGTGACAGACTTATTCCATCTGACTCTGATGATGAAATATACATGCCACCACCACCTTCAGTTGATTCTTCACTTACCCCTCATCTTTCACCACCTCCACCACCACCACCACCTCCACCTCCTTCGCTGGTTCAGTTCTTGCCACGTGTTTTTTCTCACAAATCTCGCTCTGTTCGCCTTGCTCACAAGCCTTGCCCATCATCCAGCACGCCTCAGGTATGTAATGAGCATATTGTTTCTACTGATGGCACTACTGAATTAACTGTACAACAGGATTCTAGACATGAGGAGCGTGTGCCCTCTCAAGAGGGAGATACCCAGGCCCATGATTTGGCAGACGATCTTGACTTACCAATTGCTCTGCGAAAGCCAAAAAGGACATGTGCCACTTATCCACTTGCAGCCCAGAGTTCTTTGGATAGGTTGTCGGAAGATTTCAGGAGATTTACGCTAGCACTGTCAGCCGTGCAAATACCACGGACATATCAGAAGGCTCTCAAGGATAGTCATTGGAGGATTGCCATGGAGGAGGAGATGGCTGCGCTACAGTCACATGGTACGTGAAGTCTTGTTTCTGCTCCCATTGATGCGTCAGTTGTAGGATGCAAATGGATATTCACTGGAAACACCGCGTGGATGGCAGTGTGGATCGCTATAAGGCGAGACTTGTGGCACGAGGGTTCACCCAGACATATGGGGTAGACTATCAAGATACTTTCTCTCCAGTTGCCAGACATTCTACTCTACGTATACTCCTTGCTTTTGCCGTAGCACGAGATTGACCTCTTCATCAGCCTGATGTGAAAAATGCATTCCTCTATGGTGACTTACAGGAGGAGGTCTACATGCAGCAGCCACCTGGATTCGCTGCTGAGGGGGAGTGTCATAAGGTGTGCAGGTTACATAAGGCTATCTATGGCCTCAAGCAGATTCCAAGAGCATGGTTCCAGAAGCTCTCGGACTTGATAGAGCAGCGGGGGTTCATGAGATCAACTGCAGATCACTCCTTGTTTATACAGAAGACCGAGAGAGGTATTACTGTCATTCTCGTTTATGTTGATGACATTATTATTACAGGGGATGACGAGCAGGGCATTCGGGATGCCAAGGACTTCATAGGTCAACAGTTTGTGACCAAGGACCTTGGACATTTACGTTACTTTCTTGGAATAGAATTTGCCAGGAATCAACGAGCTCTTGTAATGATCCAAAGAAAATATGTTATAGATCTTCTCTCAGAGACAGGTATGGCAGATTGCAGACCTGCCACTACTCCGCTGGACCCAAGCATGAAGTTGTCTGATGATGATACTGAGGAAGTCGACAAGAGAAGATACAGAGAGCTGGTTGGCAAGCTATTATATGTAACTATTACCATGCCCGACATAGCATTTGCAGTAAGCAAAGTAAGTCAATTTATGGAGCAGCCCAAACAGGCATATATGGATGCAGTCCATATGATTCTAAGATACTTGAAGACTTCACCTGGTACTGGACTTCTTTTCAGCAGAGGCACATCTCTGTCAGTGACTGCATGCGCAGATGCAGATTATGCTGGGTGTCCAAAAGATAGAAAGTCTACATCTGAATTTGTCGTGTTCATAGGAAATTCTCTTGTTTCATGGAAAAGTAAGAAGCAGACGGTGGTTGCGAGGTCAAGTGCTGAATCAGAATACAGGGCTATGGCACAGGCTAGTACAGAAATGATGTGGGTCAGATCTGTTCTTACTGATCTAACTATAGAAGTACCTCTTCCCATGCATCTCCAGTGTGATAATCAAGCTTCTCTCTTTATACAAATAACCCAGCCTTTCATGAAAGGACGAAGCACATAGAGGTGGATTGTCACTACACTCGTGACATGATACAGAAGGGTTTTATCAGTACTACACATGTCAGCTCTGGAGACCAAACAGCAGATATACTTACAAAGGCTCCAGCAAGAGGACCTTATCAAAAATGTTGTTCCAAGCTGAGTCTTATTGATATCTACGTTCCAGCTTGAGGGGGAGTGTTGAGATAATTGCTATTTAGATAATTCCAAGCTTTATTATCTTTTGTAGCCCTCTATTTATCCTTTCCTTTTATTTGTATTTTATCCAATGGGTTTTTCTCCTATATAAGAGAACCATTGGGTCTTTAATAAATTATTTAAGTTCATCCCTTTTACAGACATGAAATGAAATTGAACCCACATAGTGGTGAACTCTGTGAGTTATTTTGTGTAAGATATTAACAACTGCTTAAGAACTAATATGGAAAGAACGAACTTACGCAAGATCACCACCAATTAAGAGTAGGTTTCCACGTGGCAGTTTGCACAGGGAACCGTTTTTCGTTGAAACAAAAGGCTGTGCCAATAACTGAGCAACTGCATATGAAGAGTTCCCACCATCCCCCGTGTCTGCAATGAAATCAAACCAAAAATCTTCTTTTTCACTAAACTGATCATACAATAGATCAGCTTTTCCAGATTCACCACTGACTTCATTCATCGCAGCCTATTTATCCAAAAAAACAAGGATGATACGTTAACTGTTAATAAAACAAAAGAAAATCACGTGTATAGAGGTAAAAGTGGTAACAAAAGAAAATCACATATATAGATGTAAAAGTAACTTGCAAGCCATTCACCCAACACGTCCATTTTAGAAAAATATCCCTTGAGAACATTGACCAATCTATTAAACGTAGGAAGTCCACATGGATTCCAAAATCTAAATCATAACTGATGCAGCATGAAGAGCCGTGCTTTATTTTCTCGGGCCATATTTCAAACCTAGTACTTTTAATTCCACTGCCTAGTAAGCCTAAGTTTGTAAAAGACCCAATGTAAAAACCTTACTCCAATTCATCCCCTTTTTTAAATCACAACTTGTTTGTTGTCTTTTGTTAAAAACTAAGCTATATAAAGGCCATCTTCCCATATTTAAATTGCAGTTGAAGCTAAAAAGAAAAGTGAACTTATCTCCAGCCTTTCTCCTCCTCTCCATTGCCCCTTGTGCATCTCAGCACCTTCTCCTCTCCCAAATCCTGCTAGGTGGCGCATTCCTCTCCTCCGCCCCCAACCCCCCATCCTCTTATCTTTCTCCTCTTCCCCAACCATGATTAATTTTTCCCACCCCTTGCTCTTCTTCCCCAACCATAACCCCGTCACACACCCCCTATCTTTCTCCTCTGAGAGCCTCGATTCACCACCCCACTACTAACATTGGAAATCACCATCCTCTCCTACAGCAACACCCCCATCCCGCCATCATTTGCAGCATGACCAAGCACCATTACCAACTCATCACCTCTTCGCACGTCGCCCACCTTCGTCAATCAATATCAGGACAAACATTGTTTGCCATGTCGGATGCCTTTTCCCTCTTCATCTACCTTCCTCTAGTCGTCGGATTTGGGTTCTTATACTTTGTCCTCAAGTTCAGTTCAGGGTAATTTTATTTTGTCAGTTTTTTAATGTCAGGATGTCTCTGCTAGTACTTAAGAAGGAACCCTTTATTTTCCAACAAGCATTTATTTTTCATAAATTAAGGATGGTTCTGTTCTTGTATTCTAACTCCATCAACACTTTTGTTTAGCATGCTCTGTGGGTGCTACCGTGTCATACTTCACCAACTTGCTGCTACATGAGCCCCTAGTCTTTTATTGGTGCCAGCCTTTTCATTATTTCATCAGATCAAACTATCTAGATTTTGTTTTATTTTATCTACTTCCACAAGTTGTACCCATTTAAATGATATAGTGGTAGTGTAATGTACCTACCATCCAAAAGATCAGGATTCAAATCCCCTCTTGTGGGGTTGCGTTATGTAGTCGACAGCCAAAATAAAAAATAGTTGAATCCTTCAATAGGGATTTGAGCAAGAATCCATGTAGCCGGCTAACTTCTAGTGGAAGACGGCATCGCCATTTTTTTACTTCCACGACTCATCTGTTCTACCCCCTAAATACTTTGTTTATTTAATTATTTCCATCCTAGTTCCCGGGAGAGCAGAGCCTAAGAACTTTTATTTATTTAATTGTATCGATACTCCAGGACAACCGATATCCAGATATTTAGTATTTACATCTATCATTGTCCTAAGCCGCAGGGTAGAAACGGTGTTGGAGTGGTTGTTCATAAGGATGTAAAGGATTATGTGGTTGAGGTGCAAAGATTCAGGAATCAGCTTATTTTGCTAAAGTTGATGCTTGAAGAAGAAATTTTGAATATCATCTCAGTTTATGCACCGCAAATTGGTTTAGATTGTAGAGATATGTTTATTTACATTAGTTATTTCTTGTTTTCGTACTATTTACTAATTCCCTATACTTATGGATGTCTTATGTAATTTACCCATAGGTTGCTCTCCGATATAAGAGAGCCTAGGGTTTGCGGAATAAACAACTCTTTCTATTTTCCCAACATGGTATCTGAGCGGCGGTCCTAGATCGGAGCTCCTGTACCAAAACCCTAACCATATCCCCATCGCACGCTTCCACCTCGCGACGCTCCTCTTCGGCACCTCCTCCCCGCGTCGCGCCACCTCCCCGCGCCTCCTCGCGTCGCGCCACCTCACAGCGTCGCGCGGCGCACCTCCGCCTTCCCGTACCGTGCAGCACCTCAATGTGTTGCACCTCGTGCAGCACACCGGGCTGCACCTTGGCTGTTGCACCGCCTAGGCTTCCTCTAGTCGAGCCTCCTTCTTGATGGGTTTGGTTGCTTGAGTCTACACATGCAACCGAACCCGTGAATGTCAGTGTAGACAGAAGTCTATACAGTCTATAACCCTAGTCTTCTATTATCATAATGTCGGAAAGCAAGGTTGATATTCCCTCTACAAGCGCGTTAAGAGGTCCTGCGGTTATTGTGAAGATGGATGGGTCAAACTATGAACTGTGGGCTATGCAGTTCATGAGTATGATGAAGCCTACCGGTAAGAAACACATTCTTACCGAGGAAGAGCCTGCTGAGAAGACTGGAGTTAACGCCTCATGGGAGGCGGACGATGCATACGCCAAGGTTTGGCTATCAGGCACATTAGCAATTGAGATTGCTAATGATATTCTCCATTAGCCCATTGCAAAAGCAATGTGGGATATTCTTGTTGCTACCTATTCACATGCCAAGAATGAGACGAAGATTCTACAATTCCAGCATGACATCTTCACAATCAAGCAAAATGGATGGCCTCTCCACTCGTTATATACATCTTTCCGTGGAATGTTCGAGAAGATCTATAGCTTCATGCCTCTCACATCTACCCCGGAGCAGCAGAAGACTTATAGGAATGCCACTATGGCTGGTGTGTTCCTGGAAGCACTAGATCATGAATATGAGGCGGTCCGTTCCCAGATTTTGGCCGACTCCACTATTCCTCCTATCGAGGAAGCTTTTCGCAGGCTTAGCCGAATCATCGTTGCATCAGCTATTGCAGCTCCAACATCATCTGCGATGGCAGCCTCCCAAGGTCGAGGAGGCTCTTCTCAATTTTGTGGACGAGAATCTCGCGGCAGAGGAGGTCAAGTCCGTCAACCATATACTTTTTGCCATCGTCCTGGACATACAGAGGATACATATTACTCCAAGCATGGATTCTCTGCCTCTGCCCGAGTAGCTGAGCAGATTAATCCTCTGGCTGCTTCTTCTTTGGATCAACGTTTTGAGGAACTGGTAACACGATTGAGGGGCATTATACCTCCTTCTGGTTCACACTGTGACATCTCCATTGGCCCCTGGGAGTCATTCAGATGTAGCTGCTTCAGCCTCCTCCAGTACCTCAAGTAGTACTTATGCACTCACTAGCAGTGGTAGATCTGATGCTATAGAATGGATTATGGACTCCGATGCCACACATCACTTGTGTGGCGACAAGAGTCAACTTACAACCTACAGACAGGTTCCTCCAGGATGAACTGTGATCATTGCAGATGGGACTCATTCCCCAATTACTGGACAGGGGGAAATTAGTTTGACACCCACTATGCATTTACAAAATGTGTTACAAGCGCCAGATTTCTCTATGATATGTGTTGTCCATTAGTCAGATTACAACGGATTTACATTGTCATGCCATTTTTTACCCATCTTCTCTTATTTTTCAGGCCATCCTTACGGGCAAGGCGATTGGGTGTGGTCGTGAGCAGGGCGGTCTGTATCGCCTAGTCCAAACTCCCTATGCTGGAATATCCTCTCTATCTGTTGGACCTATCTCACCATTTATGTGGCACCTGCGCTTTGGTCATCTCCCACTTCAAAAACTGTCATGTCAGTTGGGAAAGCATCACCGGACTACCTTTCCCAGACGTCAGAGTCGGAGCAGTAGCTCCATTTTCGAGTTGTTTCATATAGATATTTTGGGTCCCAGTCGTGTCCCTGATCACCAGGGGCACAGGTTTTATCTAGTCGCTATTGATGATTTTTTTTCGTTTGTCTTCGGTCTTTTTATTAAAGAATAAATCTGAAGCTGGAGATGTTATAAAAAATTTCTTAATCGAAATACAAAATGTCTTTTCTGTTGCCTCCGTAAAAATTGTTCGAACTGATAATGCCTTGAAATTTGTACTCATTATCTCTCTCGTTATTTTTCAACCAAGGGAATTATTCATCAAACATCATGCGCTTACACTTCACAACAAAATGGTATTGCAGAAAGGAAGCATCGCCATTTGCTTAATGTTACAAGGACACTTCTCATTCAGAGTCTTGCTCCTCATTCCTTCTAGGGGCGATGTTGTTCTCACGGCATGTTATCTTATTAATCGCATGCCCTCGTCATTCCTAGGAGACAAAAATTTTTCTCTTGCCTTTCCTGAAAAGGAATTGTTCTCACTCACTTCTCGTGTGTTTGGCTCAGTCGCATTCGTCCACCAAGTGTCTCCGGGTATTGACAAGCTCTCTCCTAGAGCTGTCAAGTGTGTCTTTGTTGGGTATTCTAGGATGCAGAAAGAATACATGTGTTATGATCCAATGCACAGGAAATAGTGTGTTAGTGCCGATGTCACCTTTTTTGAGTCCGTGATGTACTTTTCTCCTACAGGTGATAGGTTGACGTCTTCTGATACAAATGATAATATATACATGCCACCACCACCACCATTATCTTCCACATCTCCACCATCACCACCTCCTTCATCGCCACCCTCACCACTTCCTATGCCACATCAACCTACTATAACGGGCCCCGTTCCACCTTTGCCTCACCATTATACACGATGGTCTGCTTCTGCTCATGGTCACTGGTCATCATCAAGCACGTCCGAGGTATGTTCTGATAATACTGTTTCTAATGATGGGTCTAAAGGTCTACCCATGCAAGAGTCTTTACAGGGGACAGATGTTGAGGTTGCAGACTTGGATCTGCCCATTGCACTTCGGAAGCCGAAGCGTAGTTATACTTGATATCCTATAGCATCCAAGTATCCTTTGATCACCTAACAGGTGCTTTTAAGAATTTTGCAGTTGCCTTATCAGCCATGGATATTCCACGGAATTATAAAGATGCTTTGAAGGACAGTCGATGGCTTTTGACCATGGAAGAAGAGATGGCTTCTCTTCAGTCGAGAGGCACTTGGAGCCTCGTCCCAACTCCTACTGGAGTCTCTACCAGCAAGCTGTAAATGGGTGTTTACAGTTAAGCAGAATGTCGATGGCACCATTGGAAAGATACAAGGCACGTCTGGTTGCACGAGGGTTTACACAGACATACGGGATGGATAATCTTGAACACATTATCACCAGTTGCTCGTCATTCCACCTTACGGATTCTACTCTCTATTGTTGTTATCCGAGATTGGCCTTTATTTCAGTTAGATGTCAAGAATGCATTTTTGTATGGTGATCTTCAGGAGGAAGTCTACATGCAACAGCCACTGGGATTTCCCGTTGAGGGGGAGTGTTCACATGTGTGTAGACTTCATAAGACGATATATGGCCTTAAGCAGAGCCCTAGAGCTTGATTCCAGAAGCTTTCAGACTTGTTTGAAAGCAGGGATACAAACACCCAAATGCAGATCATTCCCTCTTCATATAGAAGACATCTAGAGGTATGGTCGTTATTATGGTGTATGTTGATGATATTCTTATTACAGGAGATGACATACAAGGAATAAAAAGGGTGAAAGAACTTCTGGCCGTGAATTTGTCACGAAGGATCTTGGAGCTCTTTGATACTTTCTGGGATTGGAGTTTGCCAGAAATTCAACAAGGGCTTATGATGACCCAAAGGAAATATGTCACTGATTTGCTAAGCGACACGGGAATGAATGTCGGCCTGCTACCACTCCCATGGATCCAAGCATGAAGTATATGATGATAATATTAAGGAGGTGGAGAGGAGGAGATACAGAGAGCTGGTAGGAAAGCTCCTTTATGTTACCATCACCAAACCCGGTATTTCTTTTGTTGTTAGTCGGGTAAGCAATTCATGGAGCAACCACGTCAGGTGCATATGGGATGCTATACATATGATACTCAGGTATCTTAAATCATCTCCAGGTGCAGGTCTACTATTTAGAAAAAGGCAAGGAGATTATCATCTCAGCATGTGTAGATGCAGACTATGCAGGGTGTCCGAAGGATAGGAAATCCACTACTGGATTTGTTGTATATGTTGGCGATTCACTTGTCTCATGGAGGAGCAAGAAGCAAACTGTTGTAGCCAGATCTAGTGTGGAGTCTGAATATAGGGCTATGGTCCAAGTTAGTACAGAAATGATGTGGGTTCGGGTTGTCATTACAGATCTATGTATAGAAGTTCCCACTCCTATGGCACTGGAATGTGACAATCAAGCGTTGTATTTATTGCAAATAATCCAGTATTTCATGAGCGCACCAAGTACCTTGAGATTGATTGTCACTATATACCATTAGATGTTAAGGCGCGTGCCCTAGGCGGCCGCCTAGGCGTCCAGGCGCCCCAGGTCGTGCACCTAGAAAGCACGGCTTGCTTTCATATAAAATGGCGTACATCTTGGGTCACCTGAGCGTCAAGGCGTGCCTAGGCGACTTTTTTTAGCATAATACACATATATCGCATTTTCAAAATGCGATATACATAGCGCATTCACAAAATGCGATATACATGGCACATTTTCAAAATGCAATATACACACGCATATTTGAAATGCGATATACCCGTTCAACCCTGTATTACCCCACCGCATTCGATCCGACCCTCATTCGACCCTATTGCCCTCGTGTCATCCCTGGAGAGAAGAATCTCCTTCGCAGCCGCCTCCCTACCTCCTCCAGCGACCTCCCTCCTCCTCCGATGGCTTCCCTCCTCCTCCGGCGGCCTCCTTACCTCCTCCCAACGGCCTCCTTCCTCCTCCAGCGGCCTCCCTACCTCCTCCAGCAGTCTCCCTCCTCCAACGGCCTCCCTCCTCCGGTGATCTCCCTACCTCCTCCAGCGGCCTCCCTCCTCCTCCAGCGGCCTCCCATGTTCTCTTGCTCTCCCCTTGTAGAATGACTTCAATGGAATCCTTGGATGGGGATGCCATTCCCAATCCTACTACACCAAACCCATCTACTGTGCAAAGGTCTGGGGAAATTGATCCCCGCTTCACCAACAAGATGAATGATCCATGCTTGAAAGCGGCGTCGAAGGATCCCGGTTGGAAGTACTCTTTTTGGCCGAATACTCTAGACAAGAATAAGGTGCAATGTGCATTGTGCGGCCACATTACTAATGGTGGCATCAAAAGGCAGAAGGAACACTGGGATGTATCTATGTGTCCAAAAGCCACTGTGGAGATTAAAAAAGAGACGGCTAACTTCAAAAATCGTAACAAAGAAGAGGAAGGTAGTCGTTGATGGAGCTGATTCAAACATTCCAGATGCAGATGATCGTGGTCGTGGTGAACATGTAGTCATCTTGGATGACTCAGAGTCTACGGCTACAACAGGTAAAAATGTTAAATCTAGTTTTGGTTCATGTTCTACAAATAGGCCACATGTACTGAAGGATCCACATGGCAAGGGTCCTATGGACTCGTTTAGTTCTGCTAGCCCATGGGAGGTTGTGGCACAAAGGAAGGCAGCAAGGGCTCGTGGTGAAGCACAACAAACTACAATTGAGTTTGCTTTAAAAAAAGATGCTAAACAGGTGGCATATGATGCCATAGCTGAGCTATTCTATACAGGTGGCATCCCTTTTAATGTTGCACAACCGAGAAGGCTATTGTCCAAGCTAGGAGAGGCTTTGTTCCTCCATCTTATCATCAATTGCAAAAGCCCCTACTTGAAAGATTACATGCAGTGACCAAAGATTTGCAGGTGAAGCATGAAAGCCATTGGAGGGCATATGGATGCACGATTATGTGTGATGCATGGACTGATAAACGACAACGAAGTTTGATAAACTTCCTTGTTAATTCTCCAGAAGGGTCATTTTTTATTTATGCAAAGAATACAACCCGATGTACACACTGGGAGTATGTGTTCAAATTGATAGACGAGGTTGTGGAGATGGTGGGTGAGGAGAACATTGTACAACTTGTCACCAAGGTTGCAGAAAGCGGTAGTTGGTATTCAGTCGGCGGGGTCACCTACTAAGGATTAGTCGGCAGTCGGCGACTAGTCGGAATTAGTCGGTCATTAGTCGATTTTGAATTTTTAATTATTTTAAATATATAAATCAGTTTTTTATATATATATTCGTATGTATATACATATATTTGTACATTTTATATGACAACATGATGAAACAAAAGAAGCAATTGACTTTAAATATAACATTAAGCATATTAGAATATGTTTGCTTTAACAAAAAGTGAAAAACAAAAAAAAATAAAAAGGTTGTTGTAAAAGTCGGCCGATTAGTCAGCCGACTAGGCCGACTAGTCGGGTGGACCGACTAAGGGCCGACTATGCCTAGTCGAGTCGGCTACCCCCCCGACTCGACTAGTCGGACCGACTAGTCGGCCAAGTCGGCCGACTTTTGCAAGCTTGGTTGTCACCGACAATGCAAGCAATTTTGTTTTAGCAGGAAAGTTACTGATGGAGAAGAGGAAAACCTCTTTTGGACTCCATGTGCTGCACACTACTTGGATTGACGCGTGAGGACATTTCCAAGTTACAAAAATTTGCAGGAGTTATCAAGAGGGCCAGAAAAGTAACAACGTATATTTACCAGCATATTCGGTTGCACGATGCGTTTCTCCCGTTCAGTGAGGATCACCAAGAGCTGTCAGAAGCGAGTTACCCGCTTTGCTACCAACTACTTGACCCTTACTAGTTGCTAAAACAAAGGAAAGCGTTGGCGTCTTTGTCTATTTCTGAGGTGTGGAACACTAGTTCTTGGTCGGAGAAACATGATGGGAAATATGTCTATAAAACTGTGATGGTGAATGCTTTTGGGGAAAAATTGAAGATTATCTTAGAGCCGTGCAACCCATCGTTGTTGTGCTGCGTTTAGTGGATGCTGACGAGAAGCCACCCCTGGGAGACAATTGCTAGGGCATTTGACACTGCAAAGCAAATGATTATTGAAAAACTTTGGCAGGAGGGAAACAGATTGCATGCCTATTCTACAAATTATTGATTCCCGCTGGGATAATCAGATGGCTCGTCCTCTGTATGGTGCAAGAAGTTTCTTGAATCTGCATTTTATTATAAAGTGAAGGACAACAATGAGGCATTGATGGGAAGATATGAAGGTGACTTCATATTTTGCCTTGAGAGGATGGTTGATGATCCCGATCAACAAGACGTGATTATGCTCTGAAATTGAGGTCTACAAAGGAGCTCGTGGTATGTTTGGCAGGGCAATTGCTATTAGACAGAGGAAAAAAAACCTCCATGTAAGTTATTTTTCAATATTTACATTGAATGATTTAATGAAAAGATGTGTTTAGTGTTTACGTTATAGACTTATTGTGTAGTGGAATGGTAGGATAACTTATGGAAGTCCACCCCCGCTCTGAAGCAGGTGGCAAAGCGTATTTTGGGGACTATGCTGCACTCATCCTCTTGGTGAACGCAATTGGAGTGCTTTTGACTTTGTATGTATCAAAAACACTTATAAATTTACAAATATAAATGCCAACTTTATACTTGTAAATTTACATAATACTTAAATGAATGTGCAGATCCACACACAAAGAGGAATAAGTGGAGGTTGATAGACTTTCCAAGCTTGTTTACATCCAATACAACAAGCAACTTGAGGAGATATTCAAGATAGGAGGCTGGGAATTTTAGCAAAAGATTTTGATCCAATTGCTCTTTCAGAGTTAGATTAGTCGAGTGAAGGATGACAGGTCTTACGTGAACTTGAGGTTGTATCGGGGCTTACACTGAGGGCCATTGATGAAGTATTATGTGCTTTTCAAGCATATGAAGGTTCTTGTCCTAGAAGGAATCAACCGCAAACACAACCAAGCACTTCAACACGTGGTGGTCTCCGTGGCCATGGTCGTTGTGGTACTCGTCGTGCACATGTGATTAGGCGACAATAATGTACCTCCTCCATGTTCCGGACGATGAGGAGGAAAGAAGACGAAGAAGATGATTGGATGGATCTAAATGATGATGGCCAAGAGCAAGATGAAGGACATGAAGAAGAAACTAACATGTGTGATGATGATGATTGAAGCATTAGATTATTGTCTTTCAGTCTTTGAAATGTTGTATTATGTCAAACAATTTGTCTCTATTTTTACTACGTTTTCCCCCCTTTTTTGTTGTAACTGGATAGCTAGTTTAATTATCTATGTTATGTTTCCTTTTTGTGTTGTGATTCTTCATTCTTGTGATTAATCACTAAATATTGGTTAAATGACATTTATTACTCTAACACTCTAGTTACTATGTATTTATAACACAAAAGTTCTTAACAGAAATAAATCCAATACCTACTTTGAAAAAATAAAAAATATATTAACTGATGTCGCATCTCCAAAAATGTGACATGCACTTTAAAAAATAAAAAATAAAGTCGCATTTGAGGACATGTGACATCCATTTGCTTTAAATAATTATATGTTGCGTGTCTCGAATGCGATACGTAGGTCCACATTTTGGGAAACGTCTAGGCGCGCCTAGGCGCCCAAGTGTCCAGGATTAACGCCTTGTCGCTTGCCACCTTAATAACCATGCTATATGTAAAGCCTTGAACTTGGCATATCTAGGATCCTTATATAATAAGATCCGGCTCGTCAAGAAGAAACCAACGGATTTTGTTTCGTGTGAATCGGACTTTGTTTCAATTTCTTATGAATTTCGAAAGAAAGAGAAGTAAAGAGATTAGATGTCATTAACCCATAATGATTGTCATTAAGACTAATTAAACATGATTAAAGAAAATAATGATGGTTTAGAAATCGCTAATGATCATTTGCAAATATTAATCAATAGTTAGCATAAGATAAGCGTAAGCCATGAAAGTTAAATCGTGATTAGTGAAAGTTAATCACGATTAGTGTTAATTACGCGTCATTAGAGAATCTAGAATCCTCTAGAATGTTCCAACTTAAACCCAAGTTTGGGATAAGTTTTGGCTAAAACCATGGGCCAAATCCATGAGCATTTAAATCATGGTTAAGCCTAAACCATGGTTTTCTAACCATGGGTTAGTGGTTTTCTGGAGCCCTATAAATAGACCCCCCATACTCATTCATTCTCTACGATTTCCACTACCACCACCACCCCAAGGGCTAGGGTCGAGAGGCCGGGAGGAGGAGTGAGAGGCGAGGAAAGAGCGCTAGCGAAGCGCTGCCGGAGAACGAGGGAGGGGAAAGGTATGATCCTCTCTTAGTTTGCTCCGTAAGCTAGGCTTTCAATTCATCCTCTTGTTCTTCCAAGTTTTGTTCTTGATTCATCTTTCTTTCCGATTCGTTTCCTGTTGTTGTTCGAGGAGAAATCTGTGTAACACCATACTTAGGTGCGGGCGGCTATGCACGTCAGTGAACCATGTGATTCGTCACACGTTCACTCATCTAAGATGCGTGGTGTCTACCGATTCTCCATCTCTTGTGTTTCTATTCTTTCAATTATTCTTTTATAGTTATTTTGATGGAGAATCTGTGTAATTCCCTACTTAGGTGAGGGCGGCTATGAACGTCAGTGAACCCTGTGATTCGTCCACGTTCACTCACCTAAGATGCGTGGTGTCTACCATTCTTCATCTCTTGTTTTTTAAGTATATTCTTTCAATTTCGTTGTTATTTTCCTCTCGACTGATTTTATGGAGGAACTCTTTTCGTTTTTATTTGAAATATGTCCCGATATAAGGGGAAACTCTACCGAAATTTTCCGAGAAATATGTCTCGATATAAGGGGGAAACTCTTGCCGAAATTTTCATATAAATATCACCCCGTATAAGGGGAAGCTCTGCTGAAATTTCAAAAGAAAATATGCTCTTTCGCGTTCTTTGTGTTCTTCGTTCGTTCTTCGTGTTCTTGACACGTTCTTAGCGTTTTTGAAACGAAAATGAAATTCGATCCTTTCAAGAACCTTAAAACATCCTTTTTGAAAACGAAACACGATAAAGCCTTGCATATGCGAGAGAGAGCTCGATTAGGTAACGAAATCCTTCCTTTTGTTGTTGGGTTTTCATACGAGATTATTGAAATTCTTGATTTTATATTCTTTGCTATGAAGAACCCTAATTTTGGCTATTTTTGAAAAAAGTCTGAAGAGTTGCTTTATGATTTTCACTAAAATAAGGTTTAAGCATCAAATTGATGCGATAATTTTGAAGTTAGGGTTTGGGAGTTAAAATAGGCATAAATACGAGTATATATGCCCATGAATAATATATATGTGAGTCTACACTAAGTGTTGCTGATTATGAAAATAGAAGACTTAACAAAAGAATTATATAATGGGAATTGATGTGGTTTGAGTTGGATCCTGAAAAGGATCGTGTGTCACGTTAAGGATGATTGGGAGTAGAACTACAGGTCGGGCATGCAACCTATAGGTTTGTCAGAAGGAACTCGTATTAGTGTTTCCCTACCTAGGTGGTACACGGTTGCCCTGTTATAATTAGTGTGCACGAAATGAATGATTTCCAATGCGTGGTACCCGGAACTAATATCTTCGGGTTGAAAAACGGAAGATGTGGTCGTGTCATGTAGAGGCACGGGTTGTTCAATAGCGGCTGGATCACGATAATGTGTATTTAAAGCCGCTAGGTTATATGATTAAATGTTAGAATGAGGTTTTAAGCAACCGAGTCCTCGAGGACGGTGTGCTCATTTGTTTTCCAGGCCAAGGGTTTGAGACCCTGTTTAATAAAAGAAAAGAAAAATTGTCAGGGTAGTATTGGAGGATTGGTAGAAGCGACGTGTGGCGGCATAAGCTTATCAAGATCAACACAATCTCCAATACCGAAGTTTCCACAGCTTCGGAGTCCAAGAATGGTGGGGTTCCCCTGGACTAATCCCTGACATAGAATAGAAAGGAATAGGACTTAAATTAACAAGAAGGAATGAAACCTTTTGTGATAACAAGTTTTGCAAAATTACACAATTTGTTTGCTTTTCTCTTCTTCGTTACTTAGCCCTCGCTAATTTTTATCCTATGATTTATGGAAAACCTAACCGGTGTCAGTGAGTCATTGCAAGGACTTCAAAAATCCAGCCACCTTACATACTAGACATCCAGCCAGTCACAGTAGCTTTTATTTGTAAGGTAGTAATATTTCTGTATATTTCCTTCCAGCTAACGTACATGTAAAGGGTTGTAGTGGGACAATGGATCATCTAAACTTTATTTTGTGAATGACAAAGTGTTGAAATACTTCCTTCTTCTGAGTATTTTTATTTGCAGTCTGTTTCTTAATGTTAGTTGTGATTGTTGAATAAATTATTGCTAAGTAACCATATCCGGATATGGGAGGATCCGACGGCTTCGGAATTGGGTTCGTGACACTATATACGAGATATGATTCAGAAGGGCTTCATTTTCACACTCATGTCAGCTCTGGGAACGAAATTGCAGATATCTTCATCAAGGCCTTACTTAGAAGACCCTTCCAGAAGTGCTCGTCCAAGCTGAGCATGATCGGCATCTATGCTCCATGTTTAGGGGGGTATAGAGATATGTTTATTAACATTAGTTATTTCTTGTTTCCGTGCTATTTACTAATTCTCTGTACTTATGGAT
Source organism: Ottelia alismoides (assembly GCA_037367405.1). Lineage (NCBI taxonomy): Eukaryota > Viridiplantae > Streptophyta > Magnoliopsida > Alismatales > Hydrocharitaceae > Ottelia > Ottelia alismoides. Next base: position 615,134 of record JAZKJV010010505.1, on the reverse strand, counting down.
GCCTTGTGTAATTTACCCATAGGCTACTCTCCTATATAAGAGAGCCTAGGGTTCACGGAATAAACAACTCTTTCTATTTTCCCAACATAGATGAAAGGATTAAACAAGCTTTTTGGGAGGATATGGATAAGATTTTGTAAGAAATCCCACAAAGAGAGATGATTTGCATGGGTGGAGATCTTAATGGACATGTGGGAAAGGATGCTTCATGGTAATCTTATGGATCATGGATGTGGAGGCCGGGGATCTTGTGAGGCCTTTTACGGTGGAGGAAGCAAAGCGGGCATTGCATCAGCTTAATACTAATGGGGCGTCGAGCCCGGATGGTTTTCTGGTTTTCTTCCCTCTCTGTGATGATCAATGGCAGGCCATTTGGTGGTTTTTTCCAACCTAGAAGGGGGGTGCGACAGGGATGTCCTCTTGCACCCCTTCTCTTCGTGTTGGCCTCAGATGTTCTTGCGCGCATAGTGGGTCGCGTTATCGACGCTGGGCTTTCTAATGGCTTACGTAAGGGGGAAGTCTGTGTGCCCTTGATCCAGTTTGCTGACGATACTATTTGCTTTATCGAGGGTGGTTGTGTGGAGGTCGCTGGCATGGCCACCACTCTTGCCCTTTTCTGCGAGCTATCGGACTTATCGATTAACGCCTCCAAATCCAACGTGGTGCCCTTTGGCATGTCGCCTGCGGAGGCGGATGAATGCGGTCGGCTGCTCGGTTCTTCTCCTGGTGAGCTTCCGATTGCCTATCTTGGTTTACCATTATCGGTGGGGCGGGTCAGAGCCCGGGATTGGCGTGTTATTATTGAGCGCGTGGAGACGCGCTTTGCTGGTTGGCGGGCGGCTTTGCTCTCCCGGAGGGACGTCTTATTCTTCTTAAGTCGGAGCTCTCGTTTATCCCTTTGTACTTCCTTTCTGTTCGTAGAATGCCGGTAGGGGTTCGATTGCGGATCGAGCGGTGTATGCGTCGTTTCCTGTGGGGACGGAAGGGAGGGGATGGTAGGGGCATGCACCCGGTTGCTTGGGATGATGTCTCTAAGCCTAAGCGTTTTGGTGGCCTTGGTGTGCGGAGATTGGAAGTGGTGAATGATGGTCTATTACTCAAATGGGCGAGTAGAATTTGGGGGACGGAACATAATTTCTTTATCAATGTTCTCAGGGTGCTCTTGGGCGACGATTGGTTCGGATTACGGCGGGGGGATCTGCAATTTCATCCTTCCCCGTTCTGGCGCAGCGTGATGGCCGCCTTGGCGAGGAATGATGCGCTTTTCATTCCGGTGTTGGGGAGGGAGACTTTTTCAAGTTTTGGCTGGATGATTGGTCGGGCGGTGGTCCTCTTCAGGTGCATTTTCTACACTTGTTCGCGCTTGCGTCTCATAAGAATGCGACCGTGGCTGACTGTTGGGTGGATGGGTGTTGGTGTCCACGCTTCTCCGCGAACTTTTCCGAACAGCGGGTGGAAGACTTCGTTTCGATGTTGGTGGCTCTTAGTGTTGCTGCAACGCCGAATTTGCTTGTGGATCATTGGCGTTGGAAGGACGGCTCCTTCTCCACTAGGAAGGCTTATCGGGCCCTGGTCCTGCCTCCTCCTCCTGCTTCTTCTCTCCTTGTGCGTGACTGTGGTTTCTTTTGGGGCCTGCGCTTGCCGGAGCGCATTGGCATCTTTCTTTGGTTATTGCGCAGACGGAGGCTGATGACTCGTGATCGTTGTGCTGCAATATTTCCAAACTTCAGTGCATCTTGTCCCCTGTGTAATGTTGCGGATGAAACTATTGACCACCTCTTCTTCAAATGTCACTTGGTGTCAGGAATTGGGGACGATGTGCCTTGGGCGAGAGCAGACAACCTCTCTGCTCTCTGCGAGATTCTTTGGACCAACAGGAACATGGATAGGCGGGACCTCTTGGCTCCCGTGGCACGATTGTGGTGTATATGGCTTGGCAGGAACGATGCTATCTTCTCCGGGCAGCGTTTTTATCGTGAAAACATACTTATTCTGTGCGCTCGATTTATAAGCGACTGGTGTATTCTGTAGGATTTTGGGCCTTATTGCTGTGGGGTGATGTCTTGTCTAACCCCAGGATTTTGTTGTTTTTCATTTTGGTTTCTCACATCATCTTTCCATCCGTGATTTTGTAAGTATTCTTTCTTACTTTCTTTTATAAATATAATGTCGGGGCGAACACCAACGAGTGTATCCCCCTTTTTTTTAGCTTAAAAAAAAGAATTTTATGAGATGGTCAACGGAGACGTAATGGAGGTGCTTGAGGAATTCCAGTTGGGGAACAGGGGTTTCAACAAGCTCAACAAGGCACTTATTTTTCTTTTGTCTAAGCGGGAGACGTCGGTCAGAATACAGGACTACAGACCTATCGCGTTGTCCAATGCTATTGTTGAGATACTTATATCTCTACACCTTTATTTATGTTGTTTTATTTCTCCAATCTACTTATGTAAATTTTCCTTAGAGCTTTTCTCCTATATAAGAGAGCTCTATGGTTATGAGGAATATAATCTTTCATTTCAACTCTTTCCACATGGTATCAAAACGACGGTCCTAAATCGAAGCTTGTGCCCTAGATCCCTATCACACCAAAAACCCTAGCCCTTAACTCGCGTGGTCGCCGCCATCAACATCCGAGCAGCAGAGGCTACATCTATCGTAACTCGTCGTCGGCAGCAGCAACATCTATAGTCGGTTGCGCCGTCCACAGCAGCAGCGGCTACAGCTAGCCGCCACCCACAAGAAGGAGCAGCAATTACAGCCACCGCCGTCGGCTGCCACCGCCTATTAAAGGTTGTTACACCCCTCTTTCGCGTCGATCGTGAACTAGGAGGTCAAAATTGGATCCAAGGTTTTGTTTTTTTATCCTTTAAAACCATCCTAGGCACCTAAAGAAGCCTTCCATTGATGGAAGATGTTGTGGTATGAGTATACACCCGCAACTGTCTTCCTATATGTCTGTATAGACATTATTATTCCAATTTGCAACCCCAATCTTAGATATTTTTGTCAACATGTCCGACAACAAAGCAGATATTCCATCTCTAGGTGCCTTCAAAGGTCCAGCACCTATTGTGAAGATGGAAGGAACGAACTATGAATTGTGGGCCATGCAGTTCATGAACCTAATGCAATGTAATGGCAAGAAGCATATCCTCGCACAGGAGCCGGTTGATAAGACTGGGGTTAAAGTCTCATAGGAGGCAGACGACGCTTATTCACGTGTATGGTTTTCTGGAATGGTATCCATGGAGATAACAGTGATGTACTGAGTCAGTCCATGACAAAGGTTGTGTGGGACATTCTCGCCACTATATATTCTTCGACGAAGAACGAGTCGAAGATTCTGCAACTTCAGCATGACATATTCACGTGAAGCAGAATGGTCATCATCTCCATACCCTTTACACTTCTCAAGGGGTATGTTCGAAAAGTTACATGGTTACATTCCCTTTGACTGCTACACCAGAGCACCTCAAGGCATATAGGGATTCGGTGATGACCGGAGTTTTTCTAGCAGTACTCAACTCTAAGTATGATACAGCTAGAGCACAGATTCTTACTGATGCCACCATACCTCCAATGGAGGAGGAATATTGCAGGTTGAGTAAGCTCTCCATATCTTCCGGTGGTACTCAGTTGTCTCAGACATCTTCAGCCACAGAAGCATCTCGTGGTAGGGGGAGCCCTACACAGTATTATGGTCAAGGTGGTCGTGGCAGGGGAGGGGGTAATCGGCCCCCTCGTCAGCCTTGTACTTATTGTCACAAGACATGTCATTCTGAGGAAACATGCTATTCTAAGCATGGGTTCCCAGCTTCAGCACGTGTGGCAGAGCAGATCCAGCAAGTTGGTAGTCCTTCACCTGCATCTGATCAGAGATTTGACTAACTTGTGGCGTGGCTCAGGGAGATTATGCCAACTCCTGGGTCAACCAACTCTCCTTCAGGATCTGCAGATGTAGTTGTCTCAGCATCAGCATCTACATCAGGTATAGCATATGCCTTTACAAGTTGTTGTTTTTTTAGGCTCAAAAAAGGGGGAGACACACTTTGGCGTTCACCCGAAAAATGTATAAATGAAAAAAAGAGGTAATTACAACGAAGGGGAGGAGGGAATAAAGTGAAGAAAACCCAAAAGAAGAAAAGAAAAAGCAACCGAACAACACCAGCCCACAAAAACAAGACCCAACGCCTACACAGCACACCAGTCATCGAGAAAGCGCGAAAAAAGGATAAGAGTATTTTCCCGATAGAACCGTTGACCGGAGAAGAGAGCATCGTTCCTTCCCAGCCAAATGCACCACAGCCTTGCAATGGGGGCCAAGAGAACCCTCCTATCCATGTTCCTGTTGCTCCAAAGCATCTCGCAGAAAGTAGAAAGGTTGTCCAAGCTCGCCCAAGGCAAGTCGTCACAGATCCCACGAACCAACTAGCACCCGAAGAAAAGGTGATCAATAGTTTCCACCTCCGAATTACATAGGATACATATGGCATTGATGTTATCGAAAATCCTAGCACAACGATCGCGCGTCATCAACCTCCGTCTGCGAAGAAGCCACAGGAAGAAACCAATGCGCTCCGGCAACCGCAGACCCCATAAGAACCCACAATCACGCACAAGGAGAGCAGCATCAGTAGGAGGTGGAGTAACCAACGCCCGATAAGCCTTGCGCGTGGAGAAGGGGCCGTCCTTCCAACTCCAATGATCCACACACTCATTCGGCGTAGCAGCGTCACGAAGGGCATCCAACAGAGAAACAAAATCGTCAAACTGCCTTTACTAGTTGTTACAGGCAAATTTGTCAGAATGGATCATGGATTCAGAAGCATCTCGTCATCTATGTGGTGATAGAGGTCAGTTTAGTGTTTTCAGTCCAACCCAACCAATATGATCTGTTGTGATAGCAGATGGGACACACTCTTGCATTACTGTAATGGGGAGGTGCAGTTAACTCCCGCAATGCGGCTTAAGAATGTTCTTTACGCTGAGTTTTCTGTGAATTTACTATCAATTAGTCAAATCACCAAGGATTTACATTATCGTGACATATTTGATTCATCTACTCTTGTGTTTCAAGATATTCTTATGGGCAGAGTGATTGGATCTGGTCGTGAGCAAGAGAGTCTCTACAGACGGGTGCAATTTCCTTATGCTGGTGCCTCTTCTCTTCGCACTAGGTCTGCGTCTCCCTATATGTGGCATCTTCAATTTGGTCATCTTCCTCTACAATAGTTGTGTCACATTCTTCCACAGAATTCTCCTCGCTCTACCTTTCAGTGCGAGGCATGCCAGCTTGGGAAGTATCATAGGTCCACTTTCCAGAGTCGTCAGGGTCGGAGTAGTTATAGTCTGTTTAAGTTCATTTATTCGATATTGGGATCACATTCGTGTCCCAGATCATCAGGGGCATAAATTTTATCTTGTTGCAGTTGATGAGTTTTCAAGATTGTCTTGGGTCTTTCTTCTTAAGAACAAGTCTGATGTTGGTCATGTTATTCAGTCCTTTATTAATGAAATAAGGAACATTTTTTCAGCAAAAGTTAAGTTTATACGTTCAGACAATACATTAGAATTTTGCAGTACTCGGCTTTCCTAGTTTCGTATGTCCCATGTGTTAGAAAATAGAATGTGGAAGCGTATCAGAAATAAAGATAAAGAAATTGAAGAACACTGGGTTTAACGTGGAACCATATTCCCTAAGGAGCAGGATGAAACCACGGGAGAACGCCTCAGAGGGTTGATAGTCTGTTGCTTTTCTAAATGAATACAGGAGGTCTGGGCTCCTTATATAGCCTTCACAGAGCCTCCAAGTCCCACCACTAGTAGATGTGGAATTAAACACATGAATGGGATAAATGGATCTGGAGGTATCCATTTACCCATCTACAACATAAGAGACGCACAACAAAATACTCCAAAACTACCCCTCAAGCGAGAGCATGCAATGCTCAGCTTGAACAAACAGAAAGAAAAACTCAACTCACGCTACAAGACACTACAGACAATATCAACTCAATGCGTACATTTGACGCCCTCGAATCCGGTCACCTGTTTATGCCGCATTCGCAATATTTCATTCACACGTGATCGCATTATGTTGATGAAAATCAAGGAAAATTTTTCGCATTACTATAGCATATGACATTCAATCCACATTTCATAATCACAAGACCAATAAAGACAAGTGCCACCGATCATCGTATTTCATGAATCTTTATATTTTTACATCATGTGTAAAAATCATGAAAAGGACTGGGATCATAAACCCGCGTACTACGAAGTCGCTGCCCTAAATGGGCTTCCTATCTCCCTCCTAGTTGAGGGCCACCGTGTCCTCGCACGGTCAGGTGTAAGTCATCATGACCGGCATGCTAGAATTTTTAAGTCACCATTGATTCATCATCATACTGACATACTTGTTGTACTTTTTTGTGACTTGTGTGATTAGCGTTACAGATCATTTCTGAACTATTCCTATTTCTGAAATGAACCTCCAAAAAACTCTACTTATCACAATCTAAGAGAAGTAGCATTTACAAGTGTCTTTTACTGAATAACCGCTCCATATTAGTCCTCTACAGGAATCAACCGAATACTGCTCCCAAAACTAACCGAAGGTGGTAATACCGTTTCCAACGTCCCAATCTCTACAGGTTTAAACATCGTTTCTATTTTATAATCGAGAATCGATGAAATTAATTAATATAAGTAGAATAAAGTTTGATAAAATATTCTTAGATCCATAGTTACAGTTTACACTCGGTGAGTAGCAAATAAGTTAATTCCTCTCAACTTGAATCAATGTTTTTCTACTGATTAAAGTGGTTTCAATCAAAAAAAATTTACACAATGTGGATCACTTTCAAATATTGAGTGGAAATGACGCTATTTAGGTTAAAAAAATCTTATAGGTATACATCATGACTATTTGAAAAATATTAATTTCTATCCAAAAACTTGTTATAGATTCGAAATATTTAATTTCCAACTTTCATGAATCTATCATACACATCTTCATCAATTGGAACAACTGTAATAACAATGTCTCAATGTCTCATTCAATACTGTAAACAAGAGATAAAGGGTATTTTATTGATCCCAAGAAATGATCCCACAAAGTAGACAGGATTTTCTGACCAAGAAACATGAATAATATATATCTTAACATTATGCATCTTGTTGTTCACAAATTTAGTAAATCCGCCTTTCACAGGAACACCAACTGTACACACTTTTGTACACTCATTGGTACCTCTCATCCTTTTGGTATTTGAGTTATCCCTCAGCAAAATAATGGGTTTCAAGTCTACTGCAACCTACTTCTTCTTCCTATATATTTTGTTTAAAGACAAATCTTGAGACATTTTATTTACTTGTGTCCAAAGTCACACATATCTATATCCCCCTGTCAACACATTAATTATCTGGAAGGCTGAATACCACACAGTTGTCTCTCATAAAGTTTGTAACCAAAATTGATTGGAGAAGTTTGGGACCTTAAGAGAGATATCCAATATGTTTAAATCAATTAAATTAATGGAACCTTTTGCTTATGTGAAGATGGGATTTACTGCACACACCTTCTCCACAGCCTTTGCTATTGCCCATCATGAAGCATCATAAGCCCAAAGCATAGAAGAAAGAATAATCCAATAGAAAATCTGATTCATAAGGTTATATCCTAGACTTCACTAATTTTGGAATGCCTCAATAATTATGTATTCTCGTGAAGAAGCTCATGCATGGCAGCAAAAGGAGGAATGATAAGGATTGTACCTATTGATCTTCCAACTAAGTGGAGAAAACTTGAATTTTGACATACAGTTGTTTACAGTGGAGCAGTAGCTCTTATCTTGATTACTCCAGAACCTCCAGCACTTCCAGAAATTAAGGGGAAGCAAGGGAAGATGCAGCAGGTTCGACTGGAATTTGGGGGATAAATTGGAAATAAGAAGGGAGAGAAGAGGTTTCAACTGATGCTTATAGAAGAGTGGAATGGACTGAGGAAGGTTCCTAGAACCTTCCTCATATCTATTCTATTCTATAATTTTTATGACATTTTGAAGATTAAAGGAAAGTTTTACAAAGCAGCCGTGAGACTTGCTATGCTTTATGAATCTGAATGTTGGCCTGTGAACCATAGACATGTGCAGAGAATGAATGTAGCAGAAATGAAAATGCTAAGGTGGATGTGTGGACACAGACGTAAAGATCGGATTCGGAATGATGCAATCAGAAAGAAAGTTGGTGTAGCTCCGATCGAGGATAAGATGCGAGAAAACCGCCTAAGATTATTTGGACATTTGCAAAGAAGATCAGTTGATGCACCAGTTAGGAAATGTGAGTCTTGGGATGTTGAGCCGGCTAAGAGAGGGCGAGGACGGCCCAAGAAATGTTGGAAAGAGACCATACGAAGGGATGTTAGTTTTGCGAATATAAGCCCAGGATTGGCCCAAGATAGATCTGAATGGAGGCGAAGAATCCATGTAGCCGACACTACTTAATTGTGGGAAAAGGCTTTGTGTTGTTGTTGTACTATTAGTGATGTCATAAATTACCCCCTTTTTTTAATTACCACATAATAAAAAATTTTATATTTTTTTATTTTTTTGGGAACGAAGGGATTTTTTTAATTGTCTGTTAGTCTGCTATATTTTATTTTTATTTATATATTTTTAAATCCAAAATCTCTTATTTATTTAACATACTTAAAGTTGACCATATTCGCATCTCGAATCTCCGTTTTCGATGCGGAATATCTCGATTTGATCGTCTCTAAACGACGATCAATATGAGTATAATATTGATATACTTCCGATCGGATTTTGAACCCCCAAAATTTTCAAGATTCGATTTTGGGTTGGATTTAAATTTTGTAAATTTAAAAAAAACAAATGATTTTCGATTGACGAATGTTCGATTCCGTTGGTCTTATTTCGCAGAATCGGATTTTTAGGTGGTCTCGATTTATTTTGCGATTTCCGAATTTGCATCGCAGTTTTTTCGAGCATGCATTACGATGCGATCGATTTTTGGTCGATTTTGTCCGAACGACTTTTGATTCACAATGAATTGATCGATTTAGATTGTTTAGCATTTGACCCACAACTTTATTGGGTTAATCGGACCCAAATCAGATCGGATTCGGATTTGTGCGGATCCAGATATTACAGTACAACTGTCGGCTGTTGTCGAGAACGTTGCTTCTCATGCTGTGCAGGTGAGGACGAATGAGCCGAAGTGTGATTAAATGAATCTCCTCGTCGGAGAGCATGAGCTCTGTACTGCGCTTTTCAGAGCCACTGCAACTGAAATGAGTCTTCTCGTCGGAGTACTCTGGCCCGCCACAATAATGTGGACAACTGTTCCATCTCTGAAAAGGGCCGAACTGTAAGGTTGTGGAGTGCAATCCCCGTCGGAGTCCACGGTCGCAGGAGAATGGAGTCTGAAGAAGTCTCCTAGTCGGAGAACCGGGTCTCTCCAATCTGGCACAGAGAATGGTACTCTATTCTAGACTCTGGAATACCTATGATACCACATGAAAACCCTTGCCCAAATGGCATAGGGAATGGTCCTCTACTATAGAGTTCCTACGACTCACATCAAAACTATGGCCGACAAAACAAGAATGATGACCACGACAAAAAGATGGCAAACATGTGCATATCTAAATCGAAGATTGCATACATGTTCGTGTCTGAAACTGAAGACTCGGAAGCGAACTAATAATTGAGAAATTAAACTGTAGAGAATATTATGTAGTGGTGTATCATTTTCTCTATTTTATTTTCTCGATAACCTCTTATGTAATTTACCCATGGGTCCTCTCTATATAAGAGAGCCTAGAGTTCTATGGAATAAACAGATTGCTCATTTCCATCAACATGGTATCAGAGCCAAAACCCTAACCCTAAAACCCTATCACCCCCCCCTCCCGTTCTCTCCCTCCATTTCTCGGCGCCGCCGCCGCACCCTCCACTGCTAGCCCCCTCATCGTCGGCTCTCCACCGCCAGCCTACACCGTCGGCTCTCCGCCACCGACCCCCTCTCCAACGTAGGGGATCTACATATGCACTCAAATCCTATGAAGTTTATGTAGACACTTGTTTCTCGTCTACAATCCCTAGTTCTTCGTCTCCAGCGACATGTCAGAAAACAAAGTCGATATGCCCTCCATAGGCGCATTCAAAGGTCCAGCGCCATTAGTCAAGATGGATGGAACGAACTATGAGCTCCGGGCGATGTAGTTCATGAGTCTCATGAAGTCGAACGGTAAGAAGCATATTCTTACCAACGAAGAGCCGGCAGAGAAGACTGGGATCTATGCCTCCTGGGAGGCTGATGATTCATATGCTAAGGTTTGGCTGTCAGGCACGTTGTTGATGGAGATTGCCAATGATGTCTGTTGGGAAAATACGAAAACTTGTTTATTCCATCAGCCCTAAGCTCTCTTATATAGGAGAGTAGCCTATAGGTAAATTACATAAATAGTCCAACGGGAAAGTAAAATAACAATAAAGATACATAAGTGAATAATATATATCTACACTCCCCCTTAAGATGGAGCATAGATATCAATCATGCTCAGCTGACGCAGGGGCAGAACTAGGAATTTCTCCAAGGAGGGGCCGAGTATACAACTATTATGTATGCTCAAAAATAGAAAAATCTATGTATTTTTGAACGATATTTTTAAATAGAATTAATATTTTTAAAATAAACCTCTTTCAATCTTGATAAATGTAAAATTTAAATCTATTATTAATGTCAGAATTTCAAATAGATTGGTATTTTCTGTGGCTATTTTAAAATTAGATAAATATACTAATTAAAGCCTCTCGAAATCCATCCTAAAAAGGCTAAATTATCGAATGTTTATAAAGAGTACTAGATATATTGGGATAAATAAATAAACTCGAATACAATTTTATATCAAATTATTTTAATACCGTGGAAGTGATTGGATAAACCATATAAAAGAACGTAAAATTGATGGAGATAAGATTCGAACCCCGGTCTTCAAAATAATAGCATTGTCACTCCACCAATTGATCATTTAATGATTCTACAACATTTCTCTAACAACATTAATTATAATACAATTAAGGAGGGACATACTAAAAACTTAATACATTATATAAGTGATGTATAATAATCATGGGGGGCCATGGCCCCCCCATAACGTATACTAGTTCCGCCCCTGCTTGGACGAGTACTTCTAGAACAGCCCTCGAAGTAATGCCTTGGTAAAAATGTCTGTCGTTTGATCATCTGAACTAACATGGGATGTAGCAATAAATCCCTTCTGAATCATATCACGTATAAAGTGGCAGTCAACTTCAATGTGCTTGGTTCGCTCATGGAATGCTGGGATATTTGCAAAGAATAAGGCCGCCTGATTGTCACATTCCAAAGCCATAGGAAGTGGGACTTCTATATGTAAATCTGTAAGCACGGCCTTTACCCGCATCATTTCTAACCTGACTTGGGCTATAGCTCTATATTCAGATTCAGCACTCAACCTTGCCACAACAGTTTGTTTCTTGCTCCTCCATGAGACTAGAGAATCTCCAACATACACAGCAAACCAGAGGTGGACTTCCTGTCCTTGGGACACCCTGCGTAATCTGCATCTGCACAAACTGAGATAGTAATTACCTTGCCTTTCTTAAACAGTAACCCCGCACCTGGGGATGACTTGAGGTACCTGAGTATCATATGTATGGCATCCATGTGTACCTGACGCGGTTGCTCCATGAATCGGCTCAGTCGACTCACAGCAAAGGATATATCGGACCTGGTAATAGTAACATAAAAAAGTTTGCCCACCAGTTCTCTGTATCTTCTCCTATCCACCTCATATGTGTCACCATCATATAATTTCATACTAGGATCCATAGGTGTAGTAGCATGTCGGCAACCAAGCATTCATGTTTCACTCAACAGGTCAGTGACATATTTCCTCTGAGACATTACCAACCCATAAGGATGTCTGGCGAACTCCAGTCCCAGAAAATATCTAAGAACTCCAAGGTCCTTGGTAACAAATTCACGAACCAGCATTTCTTTCGCCCCCTTTATTCCCTGTTCATCATCACCTGTAATCAGAATGTCGTCTACATATGCCATAATTGCAATAATGCCTCTGGAAGTCCTTTGTACAAACAAGGAATGATCAGCATTAGAACGTTTGTACCAATGTTTCTCAAACAAGTCTGAGAGCTTCTGAAACCAAGCTTTGGGGCTCTTCTTAAGGCCATAGATAGCCTTATGAAGTCTGCACATCTTAGGACACTCCCCCTCAACAGCAAAACCAGGTGGTTGTTGCATGTAGACTTCCTCCTGTAAGTCACCATATAAGAACGCATTCTTCACATCCAACTGGTATAGCGGCCAATCATGAGTACCCGCAACAGAAAGCAGGATCTGTAGAGTGGAATGGCGGGCCACCGGCGAGAATGTATCAAGATAATCCACCCTATAGGTCTGTGTAAAGCCACGAGCAACAAGACGAGCCTTGTATCTGTCAATACTGCCATCTGCATTCTACTTAACTGTAAATACCCACTTGCAGCTCACTGGAGACACATCAGCGGGTGCAGGAACCAAGCTCCAGGTACCTCTAGACTGAAGAGCTGCCATTTTTTCCTCCATGGGTAAACGCCATCTACTATCCTTCAGCGCGTCTTGGTAATTCCGTGGAAGAGCCACTGCTGACAATGCAACAATGAAGTTCCTGAAATCTCCGATTAGTCGATCAAATGGCACATAAGATGCTTTAGGATATGATGCGCAACTCCGCTTCGACTTTCGTAGGGCAATAGGAACATCCAAATCATCCGTGTCCTCGTCCGGCCTCTGTAACGCATCCTGCTCAGGAAAATCATCAGATCCATCAATAGTAATATCTTTAGAACATACCTCAGGCGAGCTAGGTGATGAGCGATGACCATGAGCCGAAGCAGGCCTGCGGGTATAGTGAAATGGTAATGGTGAAACAGGTACAATGACAGGAGGTGTAGAAGATGGTAACAGTTCTGAAGATGATGGTGGTGGTGGTAGTGGTGGTGGTATGTATATAGCATGAGTATTATCAGGGGGTATCAACTAATTACCTGAAGTTGAGAAATACATAATAGATTCAAAAAGGAGTTTTATCACTTGTGCCCCTTCGAGATATCGCAATGCCCCTATCTTTTTAGTAATACCAGTTGTGCCCCTCACTTCTTTCACCGTTATCACGTGTGCCATTCCGTCAGATCGACCGTCAATGAGTTGACTTAACCATGGTTTTTCAAACCTTGGTGCAGTTAAGAGGGGTATTATTGTCCAGACTTCTTCATCTTCTTCCTCATCTATTTGTTCTTCTTCCTTTCTCCTCATAATTTCTCTCTCTTAGTGACACCTTCATGCATCCACCGAATCTCTAAAATTTTTGCATTTTCACGGATATATCACTCATTACGTGAATTTCATTGAAATTTTTTGATGAATTTTTACGAATCAATTAGTCAAAAATTTATCTTAATCTAACAAAAACAGAAAGCTCTGCAGTTTTAGGGAGAGGAGGAGGCGCGGGGGGGCGGAGGGGAGGTGCGGGAGGAGGAGGGCGAGCGGGGCGAGGGCCTGGCAGCAACGGCTCCACGAGGCAGCGCGACCAACGGAAGGAGGCGGCCTCGCAACATGCGGAGGGGGCGTCGCACAGCAGAATGTTAAAGCCACGGGGACGGGGCCGCGTATGGGGTGGCGCACAGCGTCGGCCTGTTGGGGAATGGAGCAGCGCACTGCGCCGTTGCGACAAGGTGCGGCGGGCGGTGGAGGGCATCCCGCTCAGACCGGCACGTGCGGTGGCAGGGAGGGGCACCCACGCACGGACTGGCGGCGGGGCGAAGGGCTAGAGCGCAGGTGCGGTGGTGCGCTTGGAGGGCGTCCACACGCACGATTGGCGTAGGTGGCAGAGTTGCCTTGCGCGTGGGTCGCACTGCGGAGGGGCTTCTGGCGGAGCTCGTGTAGAGGTGCTGGAGTTCGATGAATGCTCTGCCCAGGGCAGCGCGGCCAGCTGGGCGGAGGGGAGGTGCGGTGGGGGTGGAGGAGAGGTGCGGGGGGCGGAGGGGAGGTGCAGAAGGAGCAGGACGACGATGACGGAGGTGGGGAGGTGTTGGGGGCAGAGCAAGGAGCTCGAGGCAAAGGAGGGCGAGCTGGGGCGGAGGGGAGGTGCGGGGGCGGAGGGAGGTGCTGGGGGCAGTGCGGGCGAGCTAGGCGGAGGGGATGAGGAAGAGGAAGTAGATAGGGGGAGGAAAAAGATGAGGTGGTGGAGGAATGACCATTGAACTATTTTTTTAAAATTAATTCCGCTTATGTCCTCAAAGTTAACGTCCGTTTGCACTGTGGATGGACGGCAACTAACCCAAGGGGCACAATTGATAAAACAGGAAGAAGTGAGGGGCACAACTGATATTACCAAAAAGATAGGGGCATAACTGATATTAGGATGTCTCGGAGGGGCATAAGTGATAAAAACCCATTCAAAAAATGTAACATCAGCACTGACAAGGTACCACCTGCGTAATGGATCGTAACACTTGTACCCCTTCTGAGTTCTGGAGTACCCAACGAAGACACTTGACAGCTCTAGGAGAGAGCTTGTCAGTCCCGGGAGACAGCTGGTGAACAAAGGCGACCGAACCGAACACATGAGGAGTAAGAGAGAACAATTCTTTGTCCGGGAAAATAAGAGAGAAAGGAATCTTCTCACCTAGAACAGATGACGGCATACGATTGATAAGGTAACTTACTGTAAGAACAGCATCATCTCAAAAAGAGCGAGGAGCATGACTCTGTATAAGAAGCGACATGGTTACATCAAGCAAGTGGCGATGTTTCCTTTCAACAACCCTATTTTGTTGGGAGGTATAGGCACAAGATGTCTGGTGGATGATCCCTTGGGATGAGAAATAACTGGATAGGGTATGAGTGCAAAATTCCAGGGTATTATCACTTCTCACAATTTTAACAGATGCAGAAAAAAACATTACGAACTTCATTAAGGAAATTGATGATAATATTCCCTGCTTCAGATTTATTCTTTAACAGAAATACTCATGACACACGAGAGAAATCATCTACAATAA